>VWZY01003161.1:380590-392351 GCA_013399075.1 Chloroceryle aenea
TTTTTTAGTGAGTATCAGTTTTCTTGTGATTGAGTGAAGGGAAACAAGCCATTAATAAATTTTTCCTTACAGCACATCTGAAGATTTTTATGTCTGCAGACTTTGAAAAAATAATAATTTGTTATCCTTTTTTTTCTGGAGTGAGGATGTGTCAAGCACACATACATCTACTTTCCAAGAAACTGTTTAAGTTGTAAATATGATTAAATCAGGGCACTATATTTTAATCAATGATGTTCAAACTATAGTACAAACTCTTTTTATCATGTTATTGTAATGTATTAGTGTATCAAAGACACATAAGATATTTATATTAGGAGTTCCTACCCACATAGAGAATGGTCTTTCAGCAGAAATACAAATTGAGATTGCCATGCAATAAGAAAAACATCCTGACTTTTCTTTTGTGCTATAAACAAGGCATTACTTGCAAACATGGCATCCCAAAAGCATGTGTAAGACAGATCTACAAATTAGATAAATGTTAATAATTTTTTACATGAATAAGAACATGCTCAAACATTAATAACACCAAATGTTTTCCATTTGTTAACTTTATTTTGCTGTTTCAAAAACTTACAAGGAGTGGAAGTAGAGCATGATGTCTGTTGAAACAGTTAGCCAGGCCTGTGGGCAGTATAGTAGAATGCAGCCAGAAATGAGATGGCTCCAGAATTTTCAAAGAGACCATGGACAGCAGATGATCAGCTCCTTATGAGAAGGGAATTGAAAATAATACCACTTTAATCAAGCCATTTATCTGACAGACAGATAACATTGGATAAGAACCTTTGTAGTAGGAGTCATTCAATCTGTCAAGTAGTGGGAGCCAGGGGAGTAAAAATTCCTAAATGATCATTCCATGTAAAGAAATCAACTGTTTCACTGATGAAATTCCATCAGCAAAAGAAAAGACTTGGGCTCAGCTGTCAGACTTCATCATCTACTTCTAAAGCACTTGTGACTCAAATAATTTTCAGTCTGTGTTCAGAGCAGCATTGCCTCAGTGGCTTGAGAACTTTTCATTCAAATAGGATCTCGGTGCCCTGGGACCAAGGCTGTTCCTTTAAGGGCATTTAGGTTACTGAAAATGCAAGTAACTGCTGTCTGGGGCACCACCAGTTAAAAGCTCTCAGAAATCACTTGGCGTATAGGGCCTAATGTGCTTTGCTACATTGAAAACTGTTCTAGGTTCATGTCTGAATGCCCTCCAGTTTATTTGCCTTGTTTCTGTTCCTGGATCAGCAGTAGCACTGACCTGTCCAGGCTGAAAAGTGAAAAAAGGCAGTAATCATTGTCTGAAAGTATTCACACCGACTTACTGGTGTTGAAGGAACATGGGGAAAATGCACAATTAATGCAGGCAGCAGTTCTCTGACCTTTGCAGACACTCACCCCTTCTCACAGCCTTGAAAGGATGGGGATGATCCTGACTGCTCCCCAGAACTCCTGTCAGACCCTTGCAAGGTCTTGCTGAGGCTCATAATCTCTAATGTGAGAAAAACAGTTCAATAAATACATAGAACTGATATAGAGAGAGTGGCTTGGTTATAGAATTGGAGAAGAAAGTAGTACATCGGTCCCCCTGCACTTCAACATCATCCAGAAAAGATAATATTTTTTACATTTTAGGCTTTATAGTAAATTCAAATATCAAGGCCTAATACTTCTTTTATACCTCCATAAGTAACATGAGAGGAGAAGCTTACCACTGAATCTCAGATGAAAGGTATTTGTAATGGCTACAATTTTCAATTTTAAAAGAAAATATTTTAATTATGATGCAATGCAGTGGGAGTTAAAGAAGCTTACATTTCTGTTTGTTTTACATGGTGCCCAATCCTTTTCTTTTTTTTTAATACCAATGCAACTCTCTCACTGATTTCATTTTAAGCATGATGTGATATGCCTGAGCAAACATGGGAAAGCACAACAGATCCATGTGGTGGATATTAAGATACAGCACTTACACAAGGATAAAAACTAATTCTGTGATCACGTAGAGGTAAAGCAGGACTGCTTCCAGTTAAGTCAAGGATATTTCACAAAGGTACAAAGTCAGTGCAACTCTATGTATTAGTTTAAAAAAGCAGTTAATAACCATTTTTCTACACTCATTAATCTGTTACTAATCATAACTTCAGGCCTCTGAGCAGATTAATTTCCTGCAAAACACACATTTTTATCTGTAATGGCAGGGCACAAGCCAGCTGTGGTCCAAAGCCACTTGGATATGTTACTCTGCAGCAGCACCTAACCTAGCAAATCCTGACTCTTGGTGGTCTTGCTGCCACAGGCAAAGTCCTTGACTAACAAGGTCATATGGTTTCAGTGCTATAAAACTGCCCCCTGATGGTTAGCCTTTAATTTTCCAGGGTTCCACAGTATGCTTACCAGAACCAAAGCTCATGTTAGTATTCCTAACTATGCAAAGGACCTGATGTATTTGTTCATTCTGCATTAAAACTTTGAAGGCATTCTGAAAGGAAAGTCTTACATATGTGAGAAATATGTGGTTAATATGTACATCTGTAAATCAAAGACTGCGAGTCAGATTCCCCAGCAGATGGGATACAATTTTCAGCAGCGACTAAATGATTTCACATAATCATAGAATCGTCTGGGTTGGATCATCTAGTTCCAACCCCTCTGTCATGGGCAGGAACAACTCCTACTAGATCAGGTTGCTCAAAGTCTCTTCTAGCTTGGCCTTAAACACTACCAGGGATGGGGCATCCACAACCTCTCTGGGCAACCTGTTACAGTGCTTCACCACTCTTACTGTGAGTAACTTCTTCCTTATATCTAATCTAAATCTACCCTCTCTCATTTTAAAGCCATTACCCCTTGTTCTATCACTATATTCCCTTGTAAAAAGATTCTCTCCAGCTTCTTGTAGTCCTCCTTTAGGTACCGAAAGGCCATCATAAGGTACTTCTGGACCTTTCTCTTCTACAGTCTGAACAACCAGAGCTCTCTCAGCCTGTTTTCATAGCAGAGGTGCTCCAGCTTTCTGATGATATTTGTGATCCTCCTCTGGATGCAGTCCAACAGGTCCATGTCCTTCTTATGTTGGGGATCCCAATGCTGAGGCCAAAAAAATTGTTTTGTGACAGATGCTTAAATCTCATTGTAAGTCAAAGGGATATGACTTTGTGTGTCCAACTTAAAGATAGAATTTCAGTTTGTGTGAAAGCATTGCTTACTTATCCTTGTTAGCATATTTGTTATCAATTTAACAAATCTAACATCTGGATTTTGGGCTGGATGTGTTCACATATAAACAGATGAGAACAAATTCTCCCTACTGTGGGAATTAGTGGCTGAAATATTATGTTTTGGACTATGCAGGTATTCAGAACAGATAACACAGTGTTTCAGCCATGGCCTGAAGCTATTAAGCAGGTCTTTCCCTCATATGAATAGTGAGAGTTTCGGCAGCTTCAGTGCCATTTCCCTGCAATGTGGAGCAGACTAGGCTCTGGCACTATTGCTGTACAAGCATCCATACCTCAGTCATCACTTCAGGATTTGTGGGAGGAGAAGTAGGTTGTGAGCTCTGATGACACTCCCCCTGAAGATCAAAGCACCCACAACTGCAAACTAACCACAAAAACTTTCTCAAGGAGAGCTTTGCTGCAGTTCTGTGCCTTTTGGTGGTCTGTGGTTTCCCCTGAAGCGTCATGAACTGCAGATGGGGCTGCTTGGAAGAGATCATGCCACAGCCTGTGTGGGAAGGGGCACATGGGGATATCCTGCCACCACACCACTGGGTGGAATTAAATCCCCATTGACTACAGGATTGTTTGTGGCTCCACCATCTTCCACCAGTGCCCATGAAAAGCCACCCACCTCCCAGCCACTGCTGGATGTGCTGCATGAGGAGGAGCTGAAAGGAGATGGTTACCAGACTGATGCCAGAGCAGGTGTGCTGGAAATAAGCAGGAAAGGAATTAAATCCAAGCTTGAGTCACTGTGGTCACTCTCTTTGTTTTCATTTCCCAAGAGAACAGTGTTCAGCCTCAGGGAGGCTTTGGGAAGGATGGACAACTCCTATGTTTGTCGTAGGAACACAGAGACAGTGTCCAGCAAAGGGTGACCCATTTTGGGTCATTTTTCTATTTACACCTAAGCCTCTGAAGGAAACGGGACTCCTGGACGTGCCCATTTCCCTAATTTGGAACTTGTTCTTCTGCCACTAGAAGAGATCAGGGGAGGTGATGTGGCCGTTTGGCAGTGCAGCTGCCTTCCCTCCTTGACCTGAAGATGGCTACAGCCTTCATCCCTCCCGGAGCTGAGTTTGTTCTTAGATCTCTACTACATTTATTTTTGTATCTTGACAACACCAATACATGACTGTGGGGAGCTTACTTCCAGTGTGTTAGTAGTCCTGTCATGCTTAGATTAAAGGCATTTAAAACAGAAAAGTTACTGTATTTCTTTTGTTTGCGTTCCACATGAATATGTGCAAGGATTTGTAATAATCGTATGAATTTTTGAATTTTTCCCTTCTCTCACAGTGGCACCAGCCCTTGAATTCTCATCACCCTTTAGCAATCCCAGTAAGAAAATTTCAGTGCTGAAGCACCTCACAAACTTACTATCAGGCTTCCACCAGTCCTGTCATTCATCCTATTTCAGGAATATTGGTCCCTCACATCTTTTGCACCCCGCTGTCGTATGCCAACATGATTGACACTGCTGGGAATGATCTGTCCACTCCTCCTCAATGCAGCCTTAGGCTGTCGGTGCTACAGACATGCAGATATGAGGAACACAGACCCTTGAAGAGTGCCAGATGGCCACCTGACAGCCAAGGCACAATATGGTGGCTACTGCCAAACCAGATGGGTCCTCACTCTTCCAGCTGGTACAAAAATTGCCAGGCAGCCTCCACTCCAAGAATATTCATGCACTTGGGGTTATAATCTATGCCATGTGTTTTGCTAGTTTTACTACATAGTAGAAAATAACTTTTCAGATATATGAAATTATATTTTTAACATTCCACAAACAGCTCATTGTGAAGCTCAGTTTTGGCATTACCTAGAAAATGTGATACTTTGCACGTTGTGTGTATTATTATAATGGTCCTTTTCTTGTTTAATCTAAATATTGTAGCTCATTTTCTCAGATGTCACAACCAGCTCTAGTCTGCATAGGCTGCTCATAGGCTGCTGCTGTCTACTGGTTAAATGATTATTACTTAAACATTTTATAAATAATTTGTGGATAATTGATTTTTGCTGGATGGCATCTGTGCACTTTTGTCCTAAAGAATCCTTCATATTCTTTTATTTTTAGCGCATACTGAGAACCTATAGCATCCTGAAAAAAAAAACATTGCCTTTCTAAACAAGAAGGGATGAAGAGTTTCTTCTGAGCATTTTAATATCACTCAGTTCTTGAAAGAATTGAAAATGGCCTTTTTCATAAATGAGACATTGTCAGCAAGTAAAAAAATGGGAATAGAGCCCAGGACATTTATTTAGAGATTGAAAGACCTTCACCACTTGTGGTCAATGAGAATTTCTTACTGTTAGCAATGATACCAGGCTTAGAAGCTTTTTTAGCCCATAATCAGACAGTAGATAATAACTAGGTATGTCCATACATACCTTTATTTCTAAGCTTTGGAGACAAAACATGGTTCAGTTTGCACAGATTTTTAAAAGATATCAGAATCATTTTTTCTTTCATTTCCCTCTTCATCTTTAAGTTTCACTCTACTCTCCATGGCTTTTTTTCATGCAAAATAAAAAGTGAGCAAGTTTAGTTTTGTTTTCTGTTGTGCACTGATTTCCAGAAATTCCTCTTCTCTATTAGATCTACCATATGACCATCTAAGAATCTGTCTTTTTTCCTTCTGTAAAAAAAAATCTTTTCCTTTCTTGTCCTTTTCTACCATACACATCACAGTCTGCAACTATTCCACAACAGAAATAATTCTCACTGATGTTCACACATTTAACAATTGAACAGTCACAAATAAATAATTTCAGAAAAGTCATTTAATCTCTCTCTACACACCAGTGGAATATTATTTCCAAACACTTTTTCAAGACAGACACACACACAAAAATAATCTGGTTTTATCTTCTCTGTCATTTTATTTTAATTGAAGTTTATCCCATTCTTATACTAACTTCCAAATTCCTCACCCTTTTTTCACCATGAGGGGCTATTCCTAGACACCCGTGAAAAGTTTCATTTGAACTACAAAAGCCTGTAATCAGACTTTCCTGTGAATTCATCCTGCATTTGCAAATCACCAGTGAATTGTTAAACTCCTGTGTCTGCTGAATTGCCTGCAAGTTTGTGTCTGCTGTCACTCCGCAGGTGTTACTGGCTCTTGTCCTTGGGGACTTCCATGCCTGTTGTTCTGGGACATTTCCAGAGAAAATGTGGTTCACCACTTAGATGCTATTCATGGTCTTTTGTGGTTTTTGGACACCTGTGCCTTGTGCTTGAACAGAAATTTCATGTGATTCCCCATGAACTTAAATATGTCACATTTCCTTATAGATTAAACGTTAAAACAAAGGTGGGCCAACCAGAATCCTGGGATGTGTATACACAAATACATCATTCCTACATCATTCCCACATTCCTACATATTAGGAAGCACTTCCTCACAGAAAGGGTGATAGAACACTGGAATGGACTGCCCAGGGAGGTTGGTGGAGTCACCATCCCTGGAGGTGTTTAAGAAAAGGTTGGATGCTGTACTTAGTGGAATGATTTAGCTGATGTTATGATGTTAGGTCATAGGTTGAACTCAATAATCTCAGAAGTCTTTTCCAGCCTCAATAATTCTGTAATTCTGTAGTCAGTCCTATGGTTGTAAAGTTACTTCAAAGCAAAAGCAATTGTACAACCAGATTAAAGCTACCTTGACACACCAAACTCTGACCAGAAGGACCTAAGGTCCAGGCATCCACTCTCCTCTGAAGGTACAGGGATATCAGCCCCAGCAGGTGAAGCAGAGTTAATACAATGACGATCTGAAACCACCACAGACAGATACAATCACCAACATCTGCAGAAGAGACCTTGCCCATATAATGCAGCCCGGCAGCTGTGCAAGCTGGGGGCAATAGGAAAATTTATCTGTGTTTGTGGATGTTCTGGGATATACTTAATGTAGAAGAATAATTCACATTTCTTAAAAGAGCTTGTGAGCCTTCAGACCTTGCCACAGCAGCAGCTGCTACTCCTCTGCCTGCATTATTCAGGTCATCCACCTGCAGAGCCTCATCATTCCCTGGCTATTAGTTCTTATTAATCACTTGAAATAATCAAAATGTTCTAATATTACAACAAGGTAAAATAAAATTATATTATCACTGTATAGTGTATTCTTATCATAGCCTATCTTTAAAGATGCTAAACCATCTGTTGAGACATCTTAGAGATCTGACAAATGAGCTGCAGCAAATCTTTCTGAGGCATTTGAAAGCGATCAACTCCATCACTGTAGGAGTCAGTCACAGATCAAAATTCCTGGATGTCTAAAAAAAGCATCTAAGCTTCCATTATCAACAGATATGAAGGGCTTGATTGAGTTGCTCAGACACAGGCACCAGGTGTCATTTGAGATATCCTAAGGGTACCACCTCACCTCCAGCTGCCACTCCAAAGACCATGAGTGTCTCATAGGCCTAGGGTTTTATCTGCTAGTCTCCTGAGTTATATTTGTGGCCCTACGGGGGTCTCCAATATCCTGGGCATCTCAAATGCCTGATGTTTGCATGGGGGCAACTGAATGAATCCCCAGCCAATACACCAGAGGAGCCTGGAAAGCAGTTTGGATGAATTAAGTGGATTTATCAATAAGGCTATGACATAAGGAGGTGTTGGTACACACATCAGTGAGGGTCAGCAGCTCTTCTGATCAGAGCAATTATAAAACTAGGGAGCCTCATCTCCTTTCTCCAACTCTCTGCTTAGTAAATTCAATAGTGTTATATCTGAGTTTATTGCCCCTTAAGTTAGCTTAGTTGGAGCAAAAGAAGCCACAGCTGTGATGAGACAGTGTAAATAGTGAATGGATTAGCAGCATCCTGCAACCCTGCGAATTTGAGCTGTAGTCTATACCTCCCAGTGGGCCAGTTAACTTGTGTGCAAGAATCTTTCCACATCGGATGGGATGGTTTTGTTTGTAAATGGAATTCAAATGAAAAACAATGCATCATTTTTTTTCTGAAACAAAAACAAACAAAAAAGACAAGTGTTTAATATATAAGTGTGATTTAATTTTAAATTAGATTTAAAAGTGCTCAGTGAAAGCAGTTAATTCTCTCTTTAGGTAAAATTAACATAAGATTTTAATTGCTATTCTGTAAAGATAAGCAGTTTAGTTATCTTTCACTATGCACTTACTCTTTTCAGTATCAGCTTCACAGATGGTAAATTCAATCAGACATTTCTGTGGTACAGTCTCATGCCACTGCAAATGGCTACAGATGAGAAAAATTCTCTAGAACAAGAATTATCTTTAAATGTATCTTCATTGTGCTTTTAAACTGAATTACATTTGTGTTCTTGCTCTGGAAATATTTCAGATTTTGTGCTTGCACTATGGATAATGT
The DNA here is from genome assembly GCA_013399075.1 of Chloroceryle aenea. Lineage (NCBI taxonomy): Eukaryota > Metazoa > Chordata > Aves > Coraciiformes > Cerylidae > Chloroceryle > Chloroceryle aenea. Next base: position 389,182 of record VWZY01003161.1, read on the forward strand.
CTACGGATAAGGACTTCTTAAACACAGCATTAAGAAAGTCAGTTGTTCCTCTCAGCTCGGAAGATGTAGGTAAGGAATGTCAGCAGGTCTAAGGAAACACAGCATTTAAGCACAGCAATTCTTGTGCTTTACAATGAAATCATGGTCCTGATCTGACATACATGCAGGAAATCCTAAAAGTCCAGTAATTTTGATTAAGACTTGATCTTGCAAAACTTATGATTAACTAAGGGATCATCACGAATTCAAGTCTACATGGAGAAAATACAGTGATTTATTGGTCCAATACAGATTAACCTGCAAGTTAAAAGAAATTTCGCATTTGACAGAGGAAGCAAAGCTGGACCATAAAGCTATAAACGGTATAATAAACACTAGTAAAACATTATACTTACTAAACCAGAATGAAACCTGCTCCCAAAAAGTATACATTTACTTGCTTTCTTACTACACAATGTAATACTAAGGAAAATGACATAGATGTGGTCACTGAGGTCACACCTGAGATTGACTGTGAGAGTCAATCTGGCAGAAATAATACTACAAAAATACATTTGCATTAAATGTTCATAGAATTAACCTTAATTCCACATAAATTGGTAAAACTGTTATATCTCTGCTAATTTACAAATTGATGGAAAGCAAAATTCACCAGCATCTTCTCCACAAAACACAGACGTGTATACTCAATTCTAAATGTTAATATTAGCATATACTGAAAAGCCATACATAAATTTACAGATAGTGAAAATTTGACAATAATATCAATATAAGTGGAAATAGGCCAGGAATGAAAAATACGGTTTTCTGTTTTGTTGGACTGAATAGTTCATAAATTGCCTATTAACAATAGCTCACTTAGATCTCCTAAGTGGTTTTATAATATAAAACCATTTTTTTCTCCTTTTTTTTTTCCCTTAGTGTTCTCAGTTATTCATGATTGGTGCAGCATAGATCAATGAAAGTCTATCATAGCAAAGATTAAATGAAGCATAAGTTGAAGGTGTCCCGATTTAGCTCTGCAGGAGACAAATCACATTCCTCTTTTTAAAACCACTGGAGACAGATCTTGCATGTTGGCAATGCACTTTCCTCGTGAAGTCTGGCGTATCAACATCATTCTTTTGCTGTTTACAAGGAAATTGAGCAAAGGAAAATTATTTTCAATTTCAGCCTCCAGCCAGCTGTACTGTCAGACAACGAAGCATGATGCAGAAGAGCAGCTTGTATGATAGATGGTAAGTAATCAAGTAGCTTCAGTTCAGAAAAGGTTTTATATTGTCCTTGGCTTTTGAACAATAAGATTTCTTTTCCTAAGCTGCCTTCTTGTGAGGGAAAAAAAACCCCAAACAAACCAACCAAAACCAAACAAACAAAAAACAAACAAAAACCAGTATTAACCCTACTTGTATTTACTGTGAAAAGATGAGGCTCTTCCAGCTCTAAAGAGCAGTAAGCCTCCAGGTGTAGACCAGATACTAATGGATGTTTCATTTCATTTCCTTCCCTTGTGCCTTCATGAAAGGAAACCCAGACATTGCCTTTAGCAATGCTGCTGCAGGATGCTGTGACCCTGAAAACATATTGCAAATTGGACAAGTGTATTATTCCTGTGTAATGCTTGAATACAAACAGGAAGGACAGACCTTAGTTTCCATTCCTTATAGATAAGACAGAAATATTACACCTCTACAGATTCAGAGAAAAGATCTTTAAATATATAAAGATATAACTGAAATAAATTCTTCAAGGGAGAACATTTCCTCTTATTTCTTCTGTTTTATGTGACAATGAGAATAAAGCAAATAATAATACTTAGAGCACAGTATTTGCTGAAGACTAGACACAAAAGATCCTTCATCTACATGAAGCAAAGGAGTAATAAAAACTCCTTGGGAAAGGAACGTTCCTGGTAGTAAAAGCTGAATAAACTGATTGGAAACTTCTTTATGATCTTCTAATGCACAGTCATTTGAGATACTTGCAGAGCTCTATCCCCAGAGAATCTTTGTGTCTGTTTTTATGCTCTGGATTTACTTCCCCTTCAAAGTGGGACACTGATCTTTTCCTCATTTTGCAAATCCAGACATGACAGTCCAATGACCTTTGCATGTCACTGAAAATCTGGGACAGAGTAGAAGACAGAACTCATATTTTCACTGAAGTGAAAAAATCATCCTGTGTTAAATCTTTCTAGTTGAAAAAAAATATGAAGGAAAGGTTTATAAGTTATCACTCATGAGACTGTATCAACATGGAAGCAAAAGAAAGCCTCAAGGCTAGAATACTGGTTGAGAGAATATGGAAAGTATTAGTGACAGAAAAAAAAATAAAAATGGAATGCTAAATTACTGTGCAGGCTTTAATGTGGTATGGTTGTGCCTCTACACATTTGTGGATGAAAACAAAATTCAAGTTACGGTTACAGAAAAAAAAGATCAAATGTTTATGCCATTGCAGTTTGACCGAGAGGTGTAATTAAAACAGCTGAATCAGTTGATTCACTGCAACACAAACGTTGGAAAAATTCAGATTATAAATTGTCTTATTTTGTGTCTTCCATTGCTTTTATATAACGAACATCCTGTTCTCTACCTAATCCTACAAATGATGTACAATGAACGGTTGCTTACCAGAAATGTAATGATTTGAATCAGGGTTATGTTCAACTTTAAATGAGGTTTCTATAATAGAACCATCTGTCTTCCCCAGGGCCACACAGCTCAGTGGGACTAAGGTGACTGGGACACACTGTTTCTCTAAGAGTGATTTTTTTTCTATTTTGTCCAGCTGAACTCCGTAGCTTTGCACAATCTCCAGGAGTTTTGGTCCTGTTCAACTCAGTGGCCATATCATATACTCAGTAATTAATAGTTCAGAACTAAGGTGCATTACACAAAGCTATTACTCTTTACATTTATATATGCTGACAAATACCAGTTTGCATGGCACCTTATTTTCAAAATTATACCTTAAGTCCATGTCGCATTGTGTAAATATAGATGACACTTTATTATCTGAGTGAACCTAAGACTCCCTGCTTTCGTCATATTGTCTTGAGCAACACGAAAACCCAAAGAAAATTCTTGTGAGTAGGTTAGGTGAAGACAGGAAGAAGAAAGATAAAGATGCCATGTCACTTTTTTTTTTTTTTTTTTTTTTTTTTTCTC
>VWZY01003161.1:404105-439895 GCA_013399075.1 Chloroceryle aenea
AAAAAAAAAAAAAATTAATCAAAGACAACAAACAGCTTCCATACAATGAACAGATGTATAGATAAGAATTCCTTAACTGTGGGGGAAAAAAAATTACTAAAAAGAGGCTTTACAGAAGAATGTAAAATCATAAGCAGAATGGAAAAGGTAAATAGGAAATAGTGAACGACTTGTCACTGCCTCTTCCAGTGCTCCCAGTGGAAGATTGAGGAGGACATTAATTGATGATAATAGGTCATAAATTAAAAATAATCATGAGCGGGCAGTATTTTTTGCACAGCTTGCTGTGAAACAGTGGAGCCTTCTGCCACAAGGCACTGTGGTATATAGAAGGTCAAAACACAGTTGGAGATATGCCTGGAAGAAATGCAAAGACACTGGTGGCCCAGGCAGTCTGGTAGTTGCAGACACTGGAAATGGGAGTAAATAGCAGGAAGGTATCACTGCATTCTGGCTTCGTTTGGAAAGTCTTGCAAAAACATCCACAGTTGACAGTGTTGGAGACAGAATATTGAGATACATGGACATTTTTCATGTTTGATGTTGTGAAGCTGTTCTGCTCTCACATTACATATGCATGAAAATCACCAGAAAAGTCAATGAAAACTTGATGTGAAACTAATTTCATCATAAGATTAAATTTCCTGTATTTGTAGCCCTCTTTTCTCTTTCCCAAAGAATCTGCTCAAAGCTATCATCATAATTTATTTCTCCAGCAGACTTTAGCATATTTTCAATGTATTAATAACTCTTTGTGCAAAACTCTTGCCCTTTTCTTTATGAATAGGTCATTAATGTTTACAAAAAAATGGAAACGTCTTCTTTTCAAGCGCCAAATCCGCCTACTTTCTCATTTCTGAGGTGCAAAGCTATGACTGGTCTGTTGTGGAAAACAGCTTACAAAGGCTTTGCAAATGCAAATGAAATAAAGTAAATTAGTCCCTTATTTTTTGATAGGAATAGAGAAACAACAAAAATTTGCAATTTTAAAAATCAAAAAGGGGTGTGTGAAATTTTTTATGGCCAGGGCAGCTTCCAAAGGGAAATTGGGTCCAAAAAGGAATTTTTAAACATAACTAAATCAAGGAAACAAAAAAGTTCCTTTTCACTTACACAGAAGCCCTGTTGAAAGAGGAATACTTGTGGGACATGAGGAATGAAAAATGTCAGCATGCAACTGCCCAGGCTTGCCCGATTTGTAGCTCCCACCTCATGGCAATTGCTAAAAGTGTTGTAAAAGAGTTTCTTTGTCTCTGGAGAAAGTATTGCTTTCAAAGACAAGAAAAATCCACAAGCAACCTCTCACTTTGACACACAGGTCATGACATTAAAAGAATAATGTGAAGAATCGCAAACCACCGGTTTCATTTAGGAAAGCAAATGGCTTAGCAGGAGGGAAGGAGTGCTATTTAACTTATGATCTACTAATTCTCTGTTTGCATATACCTAGCTCCTTCCTAAAAAAAAACAAAACAAAAACCAGGCACCTAGTAAAGCCCTTCAGAATGACCCAAAAGAGACAAAATCCTTTAGCTGAGTTGACAACGTCAGTGATTTACAGGGGGGGAGACTAGAAGGATATAATTTTTAAAACGAGGTGGGCCTAATTTGCCGTCCTCACTGAGGTTTGTAACAGCACCATTTCACTGCAGAAGGGAGATGCCAGTGTCACAAGTCAGTGCTGCAGTGATCCAGACACTGGAATGACCACATTTCCTGGCTAGTGCTTTGGTAAGTTAGAGATTAAATAGCAAACCTGCCAAAGGAAGGAGGGAGAGGCGAGAGGGCATCATTCCAGCAGAGCTGGCACACAGTCTCACCTCTGACGTGGGAAATGTTGACAGGTTTATTAATTTTGTCATTTTGCCAGAATCAGCCGCAGCAACCGGTTTTGCTTGAAATGCTTAGAAAATCGTGGTTCTGGCAAGGCAAAACAGTATGTTATTTCCTTGCCCAGAGCTAAGAGGTGACAAATCTATCTTGATGGATACATTCTTTAACAAAACCTTTTTTTGCTGCATCCCTTCCCTCTCCTGACGCTGGAGATGGTAACACCAGGGTTGTTGCCTCTGTGCCCTGTTTGCTACCCTGCTATTGCAGCAAATTGCTGAAAAGTGGTGGCAGCGCTTCCCTGTCAGTTCTGCTGAGGGTTTGGAAACCCTAGCTACCCTTGTGAGTAACTGTAACATAAAAAAAGTCATGAAGATATCTTTGGAGTTCTGAGCAACTGGGTATTTCCAGAGCAGAAACCCCAAATACAGCCAGCCTACAAAGTCTTAGTAAACTCTCAAGTTCTGACAAGAAAAGCAGGAAGAATGATATTCTTTGAAGAGTTACCAATGGGAACCGTTGAAAGGCAGCCCTGCTGAGATACTTTTGGAATAGCAGTAGCATATGACATCGACAAAACTCAAAGCTTTTACTATTGTAGTTGTTGTTGTTACTATTAAGAATTGTAAGAATGAAATCCACTTCCTGGCGGGTAGCCTGTAAAAGGCCAGGAAACCACTTAGTCTTAGTGCCGAGCCCTCTGAGAGGCGCAGAGGACCCCATCCTGCAGACTGGATGTACCATATGCAGCTGGAGCTCTTCATAATTAGTTCAGCCTATGGATATTTCTTAGTCTGAGCTCATTTTCCCAGCTGTGGCTCTAAACCACATAAAAAAAAAAAAAGGAGGTGCCACTGTTCTTGGTTTCTGTGGTATAATTAATTAGAAGTGCCAGTAAGGACAGTCACCTTCCCCAGGACATCAGCAGATCTCTGGACACTTCAGATTTCACATCAAGAGAAATTATTGGTTAATCACTGTTTAACTGGCTACCTAATTTGTATGGCTATTTTGACTGGAAATTAGATTTCCTGCTTCAGAAAAAGATACAGTAAGAAGTTTGGTAAGTAGGCATATTTGAAGGTTTGAGCTCATGGAATCCCAATTCGATGCCAAAATAGGTATCTCTGCATTCCTGAAAGTATTGTAGGAAATGAACTGAGGAGGAGTCAGGAAGCCATAGATTAGTGGATCTGATCTCTGTGGTAGGCAGGAACGTTCGAAGTTAATAAGAAATGAGATCACAGAACATCTGGAGAATGTTGGGTGGGGGTTTTTTTTGTTTGGTTGGTTTTTTGTTTGTTTGGTTTTTTTTATTGTTGGGTTTTTTGGTTGGTTGGTTGGTTTGGTTTTGGTGTTTTGTTGTTGTCGGGTTTTTTTGTTTGTTTTGTTTTTTAATGGGGGAGCAACTTTGTCACCATGGCTTCAGAAAAGGGAATGGTTAAAAAATTTGTTGTGAATTTCTGAGGAAGTGACAAAGAGGACTCAAAACTGAACTAGTAAGATCATCTACTTGGCATCCTGAAAATAATATAAACCTCACAATACAAAAATCCAGGAGTTTCAGTAGAAAGGGCAGAAGCACGTAGCAACTACAACACTATCCAAGTATATAGTAAAAAGCACCAGTTGTCTGAGGACAGAAGGGGATTTCCAGCTTTTAAGCAACGAGATCAAACCACACTGAAGCTGGTTCTGTGAAGTATCTTCTAAGTCAGTAGACAGGTTCTCTCATGCACATCTTAGACGACGTGGCAAACAGGCAAAAGTAAAATATAAAGTATTGCTGTAAATTTCCATTGAATAGAAGAAGTAATCACAGCCTTCTTGCTAAACCCATACTAAAGCCAATCTCCCTTTTATAGTGCCATATTTCTAAGGAAAGCCAAAAGGTAGCATGTAGCAGATTCCCACTCCTTCTTCATAGTAAATTATTAAATAGAAAGACAAAGATTATTTTAAAGAACTAAAGGTAGTTCCAGTTGGAAACAGCCAACTCTCTTTAAATGCATCCAAATAAAAGCTGGTTTTTTTGTTTAAGAGTACAGCCATATGGTTTGGCCAAAGAAATCTGACCTGATTTCTCTTCTCTAGCCTGGCCCATGCTCATCTTCATGTCTTACTAATTACAGCCATCTCACAGCATTTCTGTTTTCCAGCATGTATTTCAGTGCTGGTTGCTTACTCACTAAAGCAGTCTGAAACCTACAGGTGACAGTGTTAAGCAGATGGGGTAGTATAACTGGCATTTCTTGACTTATTACACATTCTGAGTAAGGGTTGCATTTTTTAACCTCTGACTTTTGTACCCTCCCTTATCCTTGTAAACCCCTTGATTTAAAATAAGCCATTTCAACAAAGCAGGATGCTACATACAAAACAACTTGCCATAAGCAAAGCTCCTGCTCTGCAAAGAGTCCCAGTGTTTCAGACAATGCTGCTGTGACCAGGATGCATTTTCAACCAGAGAGAAGGGGGAGTGAAATCATAACCTTAGCTCTGCACAGCTTTCCTGAAAGGGATACAGAAGAGAAAGGTGTATAGTGTTTCCACACACCACATACACTTACAGGGCAGTATAGGAAGACAAAATTAGTTTGGAGGTGAGAGAAGCTGGTCTCCTTTCCCCGACAGTGACTGGAGGCAGGGAGTCTTTTCATATTGGACCCAGTGTCTTTCATGTGAGCTTTTCAAATTTGCTACATAATGATAATAAATGCCCAGAAAAGGACCCAGGAAAGTACAAGCCTATTAGTCTTGCTTCGGTAAGACTTCAGACAGTAATGGAATGTGTCCTCCTAGAAACTGTTACATGACAAATTTACCAAGTCATTGGGAAAATGTGAGTTTGCAAAAGACAAATCATACTAGACTGACCTGATCATCTTCTACAACAAAGTAATGCTTATTGTCCATACAGGAAGACCAATATTTGCTGTTTACCTGGACTTCAGAAAAGATGTTCAACACTGTTTCCCACAGCCTCCTCCTAGATAAACAGGCAAAATACAGACAAGATGGGTGGTCTGTGAGACGCACAGAAAACTGGATCACAGGTTGCACTGAGAAAATGATGATCAATGGTTTTCACCAGACGTGACAGCCTGTCACAAGTGGCATCCTCCAGGGTTTTACACTGGGCCCCATGCTGTTCAACATCTTCATAAATGAGCCAGGCAAAAACACTGAAAGCTACCTCACAAAGTTGGCTGATGACACTAAACTGAGTATGGAGTGGACACATCAGAAGGGAGAGACATCTTACAGAGGAAAGGCTGAAAGACTGGGCAAGCAAGAACTTTGTGAAGTTCAAGGACAAGTGCAAAATCCTGTACCTGGACAACATAAACAAAAAGTCGCCCAAGTACAGGCTAGGATTTGGATGGCTGGGGAGCAGCATCACTGAAAGGGACCGGAGGTCCTTGGTGGACAGCAAGCTGACCATGAGTTGGGAGTGAAGGCAAACCAGATCCTGGGCTGCTTCCACGGGAGTGTTACTATCAGAGGGAGAGATATGATCACCCCAGTCTACTCCGCGCTTGTCAGGCCACACCTGAAGTACTGTGTCCAGTTCTGGCCCCCACAACATTAAGAAAGTTGTGTGCAGACTGGAGAGGGTCCAAAGGAGGGCCACAAAACTGATGAGATGGCTGGAGAAACTGTCCTATTAGGGAAGACTGAAGGAGTTAGGCCTTTTCACCCCAGAGAAGAGAAGGGTTGGAGGGGATCTCATCACAGTAGTCCAGTACTTGAAGCTACAAAGAGGATAAAGGGTCTCTCTTCACAAATAGCCGCATGAAGAGAATAAGGAGCATCAGGTACAAGTTGCACTGGAAGAGGTTTCACCTTAACATAAAACTAGAATTTTTTTCAGTTAGAACATTCATTTACTGGAAGAACCTTCGCAGGGATGTAGTAAAGCTCCCATCACTGGAGGTTTTCAAGATGCATTGTACAGACTGATAGGTATTGTCACCTAGGCTCCCTTTCCCACAAAAGCTTGGACCAGATGATCTTTCAAGGTCCCTTCCAGCCTGGTCTGTTGTATGATTGCATGATAATAATTACTGGAAACTGAAAGTAGTATCTTGCCAAAAAAAGCCTTAAAGGAGACTTTGATTTAACATTAAATCTTTCTGTTGTGTAAGGAAAAAATCCAGTTGTTACCTCAGGGAGATCATATACTTCACCCTCTTGTCTTCACTGTTGCTGTATGTTGTTGGTTGTTATCTGCTGCAAGTATGTTTCTATCACAGTTGTATTCAGGGTCATAGGTGCCCTTGAGCAAATATCCCAATATTTCCCATTTTCTGTGCTTTGGTTCACACTGTGATATATTCTGGATGACCTGAACTCCTTTCGGATGAAGCTGAATCCTATTCATCCTGTAAATGGGATGCAACTGAATCTTATAAATCAGTGGAAAGGAAAGAAATCAAAGAGGAGTTTAACACACCAGGCTATGAAATGTAGTGGCTGAACTGAAGCACACAGTTAAATGGTGCTCTAGACAAAGGCGTTGGTAACATCTGGCAAAATGATGGGGCAGTAACCCTGACTCATAATGTCCAAAATCACTCCAGCATAATTCCCACAGTTTTCTTGTCAGCACTCATAATTCCCTTGTTCTTGTAAATCAAAATAAATGATCAATGTCAAACATAAACAGAATATTGGAATCTTTCAGCCGGCTAAAGAAGTGGTGTTTGCTGGAAGAAGGGAGGCAGCATGATTTATTCTACTCTTAGTATGTTCTTTTTAAAGTTGCACCACTGTATTAAATCTATTTTCTGAAAACAGAAAACAATGAGAAGAGACTTGCAAGAACACCACCAGCTTCCATCTGCAAACAATTTGATACTTGCTTTCGGCAAATTTCTAAGCATTCCAGTTTTAAATAGACTTTGCACCGATATTCTCACCAGTAATGCTTCAGTGTTGAAATATTCACAGATCTAAGTACAAAATATAACAAACACCCTTGGATCGAGAAGTGTTTTTTTCACATCTGAATGGTTATGCTCGTGGTACCTTTTTCACTGTTCCACTTTTAAGGTTGTTGGAAATGTGACATTGTACAAAACAAATGGGGGGAGGAGGGGTGTGTGTGGAAGGAAGGTTTATTGCTTTGAGTTGGTAATTAGGCAAAACCAATTTTTCCTCTCCTATCTGAGATACAGAAGGAAACATCAGTTGTCCCTAGCTGCATTGGGAGCTGTCATCAATAGGTCTGAATTTAGTCTATCATGTTAGATATAATAATTAAAAGTGCTATCTTCATCTGCTCTTTACTTTTTAGTACACATCTTAGTAATAATTTTATGTACGATTCATAAGGCTTTTTAATAAGTCAGTGAGGCTGGTTGGTATGGGTCTTTGTTGATATCAAAGCTTTGGTTACATTTCTTTACCACTGCAAGAGAACATACAATTCCTCTACATTTTTTTAAACAAAAATCAAAGGTGGGTGTTTACTCAGAGCAGGAGCTGGAGGTTGAAGAAATGTCTTAGAAAAAACATGCCTTCCAGCCCTGTGCTTCATGTCTTCTAAGACTGGAGGTGCTGGCTCCCTTCTGTCTTGTTTCAAGAAAGAAAAAAACATTAGATTTATTCCAGAATCCAAATAATAAACTATTTCCAGTCCAGATAAAGATCTTATCCAAAGGGATGATATTTTAGAAGCAAGACTGCACCAGCTAATGATATTCAAACACCAAGGAAGCAGTAAACTCTGCCTCCGTCTTGCTAACAGTGCTGTTCTGAGTTACTCTTTGTGCCTGTTACAGCAACTGTCAGATAAAGTATCTTGCTCCTTTGTAAGAAAATGAACTGGCCGGTTCACTTTAACTCCCAACCATCCAAACATATTTAAACAGTAACATGATTCGGAGAAGGATGCACTGCAATATGAGTTTAAAAAGTGCTAAGGCTCCATAAGCATGCACCATAAATTAAGCACTTAATGATTTAAAGCAAGAACTTTAAGCAGCTGCCACTGGGATTCATTGGGAGAACAGACTGTGCAATGAAGGCTGATGAAAATTAATTTAGTAGGCAAACATTGTTATCTCATGGGCTTTATGGAAATCATAAAAATACGGTGCTGAACTTTATAATGAACTTTTATGCTCTTATGCTAAGAATTCTTTCTACAGGCTCTACTTTTATTTAATAAGTAGTGTACAAACCCTATTACCTTAGGCAAAAGTTAATTTGGGAATTTTTTTCTAAGCTGGGTGATTAAGCTATGCCTTTCAATTGCTTTTTTGATATCTGTGTTAAAGGTCCTGATGTCTGGAGGTGTCATGCACTTACTTGACACTCAGTGTTGTTCTTTAGAAAATCAGGACTGTTTTCATGAAAGGAAACACACTCCAGCTGAGAAACTGTCCTCTTAAAATTCTCCTCAGACACCATAAAAGCACAGGCAGTGGAAACCCACGCAAGGTGGCATGGCCATCGGGATCCTCACCCCTGCCTTCCTGCAGCTCCCTGTGCTGCTGTCTCCATGTCCCAGCACAAAGACTGATTTAGCCAAATGATGAAGATCAGAGGAACGATCCTTGTTACAAACTCATTCTTTATTTGTCAGCTTAATGTTAACCTGGGTCAGCTTCCTGCAGGAGCAGGAATGAACTGACAGGAGCTGGTACAAAATATTACAAAATACAAGAGGTATCCATTACAGACTTCAGCCCATGCAGGGCAAAGATCTACCCTACATGAAATGGTAGCACAGGATTCAGGCACCAGTTAAATCCTCCTTACATCCCTCTTAAGACCTACCTTACTGGGGAAAAAAAAACGAACACAAAAACATTAGAAAGCAGGCATGTTATGTGTTTCTGTGTTTATCACACATTAGACATTTTCAAAACCACAAAAGTTTTACTAGAAAAGAATTACCTGATAATCCACTCCATTTTATTTGGAGAATTAGCATTTAGAAGTGTGTTAAATTAATCCCTAAAAAATGAAATGTGATGTTACAATTCCCAGTACTTTATGGTCTAACAGTAAGTAAGTTTATTGTCCAATAACTTTGCTTATAATGGTAGGTATTGTTCAGATTACACTTGTTTTTGTGCTCAGAATAAGTTTTATCTTAACTCTGTTAAAAACAGAGGAAGGAAAATTAACAGGAGTAATTTGTTAAAAATGATGTGATAATGCTTATCTGTAACAGCCTGTCTGGGACATGGAGGGAAGGAAAAAGGTTTAAAGAAGAGGCTAATAAACCAGTCTGCACGCACATAAGTAGAATACTAGTTACTTTTACACTGCCCTTACAAAGAGTTTCCTAAATAACAAAATATTGTTACTTAAGTGTATATATGTGTAGATGTTATTTAAGTGTAGATATATTATTACATTATATGGATGTACTTGCTCAAAATGTGAGAAATAAGGCCTGACTTCATCCATCTGCATCCCCCAACATAGGAAGATGCTGACTTCCATGTTAACAGAGGAAAGGGGTGATGTAGGCAGTGTATGAGTTTTAGAAAAGTTTAGAAAACTAAACCTACAGTTTGGGAAGCCTTGTTTCAATTTATCTTTTTTGTTTTGTTTTACCTCCAAAGCTACAGAAACATAAAGATTGTAGCTTTTATAATTCACATTAATAAAGCTGTTACATCTTACATATCATAGAACAACACCATAAATTAATTTGTATCAAGAAAAAAAAAAACAAAAAACAACAAAACACAGCACTTCAGAAGTTAACTTAGAGACAGTAAAGCTTCCTAAAATGTCTGTAATACCAACAGAAAATATTTTACCGAAGCATTAATCATAAAATCATGTAGTCTACATTTGTATGATTCATAGTCATGCTATCAAAGATCCAAGGCCAAGCCAGCAAAACAAAAGTGTATTTTTCTGTTTTCATGTTTATCTGATATGAAGATTTCAAGAATATTTAAAGAACAAGCAGGAAATGAAGGGAATTATTTAAAAGCAGAGACTAGTATCCATGTATTTCTCTCGCTACAGATAGACAAACACAGGCCTACATAAATCAAGAAGTAATAACAGTTTTATTAACATTGCCTTACTAGATTCTACATTTTGATTACTACATCGTTAAACTTAAGTAATTTGTTAATTTAAGTTTTCCATGACAAAAAAAAATATGTCTTTTCTGAGCTAGAAGCTGAAGATACAGATACAATTCACTGTCTGTAGACAAGTTTCTGTGCATCAGCCGCACCTTCACGGATGGGTGAAGCCAAAGTATTTCACTTTTCTGATGGCAGGTTTAAGCATGTCACCATAGTCAAACACCACAGCTCAGTAAACACATGATAACACAGGAAATTGTGGAAACCTATCCAGGCCTTCTTCCAGCAAATAGAGGTTTGCAGTTAACTGTGATATTTTACAATAGAGAAGATATCTGAGAAAAGGAAGGGATTCTTTTCTCTGTGCTAAATGGGGACAGATACAAAGTCATGGAACAAAATCAAGCAGTGGAAATTTAGGTTAGATGCTGGAAAAATATTTTCAATATTAGGGATTGTAAGGCCTGGAGCCGCTTCTCCCTGGAACTCATGGAATCTCATTTACTGGAGGATTGTAGGAAGGGGTTACACAAACATTCCCCATAAGTGATTCAGGACTGTCTGGATCTGCCTGGAGGAGGGTTATGAACTACAGGACCTCCCAGGGTCCTTTCTAGACCTACTTTCTAATTCTATATTAATCTTAAAAGAGTTTTCTGCGGTATTTGGTAAAGGTGCTTCTCTTTCACTTCCAGGACTGAATTAGGCTTCGATGGTAGAAACTTCTGCTTCTTGACACCATTGAAATATGTATTATGCACCTTTCATCCCTTTTGATAATATTTTAATTATGCAGAGTTCTTAAACTTCAAACAGTGAACTCCTGACAGAGCTGAGGAGGGAAAAAAAAAAAAAGTTGCTCACAATAATCTCATTAAGGAAGTCCTATAGAGCAATATAAAGCTAAGGTGTATTTAGTCATCAGCTAAGGCAGAATTCTTTCATGTGAAAGAAAGAATACTATGTAATTAAAACATTTAATGTTTTTCATTTTTAACATGATAATGATATACTTTCAACTGTTCAGCTTACCAAATGTGTTAGTTGTGATAATTTGGTTGAATGTACCAGGTACATTGACACTGCCTATGGCACTCTGCCTTACATGGTGGCATATCTCTGTTTTGCAGACCAATCCAATGATATAATTTTAAAATAGTATTTCTCAAGAAAAGTAGAAGTGAGAGGATACTGAAGTACATTCTTTAGCCTCTGAACTTGTTTGGTAAGAATTCATGATTCGAAGCAGAGAACAAGAAACACTACGTTCTCCCTAGATATTCTGCTACATATGTTGAGATGATTGCTCCTAACAGGAGAGAATGAAGTTTCACAAGAGTGGCAGATGCCAGTCAGCAAGTCTAAAAGAGGAACCCTCTGCACTAGGAACCCCTCATGTGAGATGCAGCATATACACACACAGGGAGAGCCAATTCCTGTTGTGAGAAACTTTAATGTCTAATTACACAGAAATGAGGAAAGTTTAACATCTTGAACAGGGTCCCACCACTAATCCATGGCAGGGTGAGGAATCCATCCTACTGGATCCTTCACCAGCCCACTTTTCTCTCTGTGTTTGCTCTGTGTTAAGCACAGTAAAGGATCACACGGACTCCTAGTAAATTTTTGGCTGCTTGAGGTGTTGTAAAGCAATTAAAGCATATCCTATGCAAGCTTACCTGGAAGTATCTAGAGTCAGTCTATTTTTCAGCAATCTCCACAGGCTATCTGAATAAGGAGCAAACTCTCATTGCAGTTAGGCGTGATTCTGTGCAATTAGAGAACAGCCTGACAAAGTTTGGACCCCAAAGAAGAACCTTCATTATTAGAAAAGAGGACAATAATATGTTTTACTGAACTGTTATTTACCTACGTTTAGAAAGTAGGTTCAATCATCTGTCTACAAAATCTGTCCATCCACCTAAATTTGCTAACTTGCAGGCAGATCTAAAAACATCGCCTAAGCAGATGGAACAGCACAGTGATGTATCATCAACAAAAGCTGCAAGAAAACATTGCATTTGCTAGACAGTTTTAAAGCTCCTCTAAAAGCAATGCAAGGTAGTATGAGGAATAAAGCTAAACTGCCATTTGAAGACAAGCAAAAGAGATTTAATTGTAACTGAAGTAATGATGACTCATATTTCTACAAAAGCTGTCGATGAGAGACAGATTTTTCTTATCCTGGAGATTATCTGAAAGATTTTGGCATAGAGGCTGCTAAAAAGCTTCTTGCTCTTGCTACCTGAAGCATAAGGGTTATCCCTTAAGAAATCTGGAAAAGAGGGGAATTTGTGAAGCAGCCTTTCAGGATGGAACCAATGTTACTGACAGAACCAGAGGAAATGGTCTGAAGTTGCGTCAGGGAAGGTTTAGATTGGATATTAGGAAGAAATTCTTTACAGGAAGAGTGGTGAGGCACTGGAACAGCCTTCCCAGACAGGTGGTCGAGTCACCATCCCTGAAGATATTTTAAGAAACAGGTAGACCTGGTGCTTCAGGACATGCTGTAGTGGCAGGCATGTTAGTGGGTTATTTTGTGTGTTTTGTGGTTTTGTAGTCATGTTTGATCAGGGTATTTAGGTGTTTGGGGTTTTTTTAGGTGTTTTTTTGTTATGGGTATGGTTGGACTCGGTAATCTAGGAGGTCCTTTCCAACCATGAATATTCTGTGATTCTGTAATGTTAAGGTAAGCTGCAGCTGTAAAGTTTAGCGATTGGGCTCTTTCTGGTTTTAGTGTGAAATCTCATTGGAGGAAAGGAAAAAAACACCTCAAGATTTAGTTCCAAAGCTATGGCCACCTATACTTCAGTCCTTCTTTCCTTTTGCTGCTTGACCTGCATACATTAGCACGTGTTATGAACTGAGCAAAAATGTCACATTTCTTGTACAAGGAAATTTGCAATATTTTTATTAAAAAAAAAAACCACCCTAAATTATTATTTTTTTTTAATTTAAGTGAAGAGTCAAAATCATCCTTAATGCTCTACCTAGAAAACAAAAAATAATTTTAGCTCTGTAAAGCTGATAATACTGAATTTTACTCCCTGATTTTCAAGAATGCAGTGTTCAGAAATTAAACTGCCTCTCCCACTCCACAGCTCCAGGAAGGGTACAAATGAGCTCAGCTTGGTCTGTGTGAGAGAAGTCAGTCCAGTGCTGCTGCTGAGGGGAGGAGGAGGGAGGGATGGGTTTCTCATCTGGGCTAGTTATTCCAGGAGTATGAGGGAGGATCTTAGTCTCTGAGCTTTCCTGTGCAAACATTAAAATAACACTGGAAGACATGCAGCTTTGTGCTGTCTTTATTGACCATGCACAATTCACACAGAAAATATTACATTTTGACTCACACAGGTTCTCCATCAGTATTTTAGGCCTCACAAGAATTTATTTCAGGGATAAAAATGGCATCGTTAACTCTTTTGTTTCCCCCTGCTCCTCTATTTCATTGCCAAAGCCTAGCTGCTCATCCTTCTTCCCACCATACCCTTAGCAGAGCCAGGTCAGGTAACTGATAAGGGTTAAAAAACAACCCAAAGTCGCTGACTTATTTTTCACCCATATCAATTTCCCAATTAGTTCACAGTTCATCACAGGCATGTACTATGTGAACATCTGTACTGGACCAGAGCACAGGTCCATTTGTTCTGGTGTCCAGCCCTCAGCAGCAGAGCAGACACAGCAGATGTTATCTGAGGAAGGATGTAAGGACAGGGCAAGCACACAGGAATGCTTCCCAGGAATGCTCTTCTAGCCTCCTGGGACTTGTTACTCACTGATATCTTGAGTCATAGTTAATGCTTTTATACTTAATAATGCTTGATGGATTTCTCTTTCATTTATCCTACTGTTTTTTAATTTTAATTTAATGGGATTATTTACAACCCTACCATGCTATGCACCGTAACATAACTATGACACCAGTGAAGTGCCTTTTTTTTTTTTCTGTGGAAATAGTACCCATTATTTTAATTTTATGTCATGTGATTCTCATACTGAAAGAAGCAAAGAACAGTTATTGATCCCATTCATCTTTCTTGTTTCACTACCTATTTTATAGAGAACTGTTGGATCTCTTTCAGCTCTTCCCCTGCCTCAAGAGGTCTTAAAATACACTTAAGATAGCTGCTCTGTCCCAAGGGGACAGAAGAAACAGCAATGCAGTGCAGGTATAAATGTTCATAGACAGGGATACTGGTTCCTTAAATTGAGGAAAGAAATGCTCATGAAATTAAGCCTTTAATTAATAAGAAATGTACATCTGGATAGGCAGTCTTGTCTGGTGAACATGACTTAGAATTTTTATTCACCTTTTGTCCTTCTGCTTTCTCTGACACAGCTTGGCAATGTCAACTCATGTCCTAAGCAGCTCTTTAGTTCCTTAAGCAAAGGAAGAGGTTAAATGAATGATTTAATAAATTACCTTCCTTTCTCCCATTGATCAGTCCTCAACTGTCTTCTCTTTTTACTTGTCTTTTTAGCAATGCTCTTCACAGAGAGACCGCAAAGGAATGGTGTGCTTTCTTTTTAAGATGAGTCATTTTCAAATATCCAAAGCAACCAAGACACAGGCAGAACTCAGATTTACAAAGCCTGTTTCATTTCAGATCTCTTATGAAGCTGATGTTTACCTGAGCACCAGCCTGGGAGACACCAAACTAGGGTTATGTATTAGAAACAAGCACAATCATACAAGATCCTACAGCTTCCCTGTGTACTTGTGGGGCAGGGAAAGCAATGAAAAGCACGAGGAAAATGCTTCCAGTGAGTCTTCTCTGGGTGTAGAGCATCAACAAAAGGGTCAGGACTGACATGGATTGATCTGGAATACATTTATTTTTCCCTAAGTAACAGAAGGTGTTTCTTAAAATGACCTTTCATGCATTCTTGAAGGCGTCCTTGCCTTAGTCTGCAACTAGGAGAAAGGAGTATGAAAATCTCTCTAAACAGTTCTCTAAACAAGTTCACTTTGATTTTTGTGCCATTATGTCAGATTCCCTACCCTCATCCTTTTGCATGATTTTTCTTTTTCATTTTCCTTAGAGTATGTATGGGGATCATGTGATACCATCAGTTTAAGCTATGGGACATTGTGACATCAGATCAGGGCCATAGGACCCCTGAACCCGCTCTCACTGGAAAGGAAGCTTCAGTGGAATCTCAGCCTATCCCCTTTTCACCCTACTTTACCCAACAGCTCCCATCTTCTTTCTTCATTTATTGTGAAAAGGGGGAACAGTGTTTTGCTTCTGCATGGAAACAGGACGATCTAAATACGTTTTGCATGCATGGCTACTTCAAGACAATGGGACTCTAATGTCAAATATTTCCATTCTTGCTTCCACTGAGGGTCTACGAAAAAATCCAACAGCCACCTAAACCACCTCCCAATCCCTTTGTTGCCCTTAATTTCCATTAAGTGGTCTTTACTATTACAGCCAAAATATTTACTGTATTTCTTTCTGCAGACTCAATTGCTTCCTTTTTGCCTCGTCTGTCCCCAGGACACCACAGCCTTGCACAGCAACACTGCTTTCTGTCTCTCTTACCCTTAGCACAGCAAACTGAGCTTTAAAAGTGGGTAATTCAAATTATAGAACAGGTTCCTTTTAGCTCCTTTAAAAGCTGTTTAGCTCTTGTCTCAGAGCTCTTCTTCCTTTTCTTTCACATTGCCTTTAAAAGCAAGACTGACAGAAAAGATTAACTTGCTTCTGGCTGTGTTGGATGAAAGCAGATTAACACAGCTGGATCCAACCGTAGGGAGCCCAGCCTGGAAATGTATGTTAGGACAACCCCGGCAATGTATAAGCAAGGGTTGTTTGTGTTGATCTTTTGCAGGATGATGAGTTTGTGATTAACTCTTTTGTGCAGAGGCTCAACCGTGTAGGAAGCTAATACATGGTGGGATGCTGATGGAAAAGCTCCCGAGGCGTCAGGCCTCGCTCTCACCATGCACAGCCATGCAGGCCTCCCTGTGCCGGGGCTTTACTGGGGACTTTTGTTTCCCCTTTGTCTCCTTTGAGATTTTTTTTGCTTGCCCCTACAGCATTCACCACAAAAATAGCAGGCAGCAAAGTCCCCAGGTCCCCAGAGCGGGGAGAAGGGTGACTGGGGAAGAAAGGAGAGCTTTCATCCAAGAAAGGTTTAGTATGATCCACTCAGCCAAGGCTGAGGGGTAGGTAAAATCCAGTGTGATGGAGAAGCAAATCTAAGTTGCTTGCAATTAAACTCCACAACAAATGTAAAATAAATGTCACTGAGTCACTGGCAGGCTATTCTCCTTAATGATCATTTGTCTATTGGGTTGGGGATTTGGTTTTTCAGCATGGCATTGTTAATCTAAAATGACTGTGAGTAAATTATAAAAGAATCAATTAAAAATGTATCTGCTTTGTCGGCAAGCTATGAATTATAACACGCAGAAGAAATCCAGGAGACCTCAGATTTAGCAGACTATCTATAACAAGCAGATAGCTAGTTTTAATATTTTGATAAAGTAAAATATAGTAGATCTAGGTTTATGGTTGGAGTCAACAACCTTAAAGGTATTTTCCAACCTAAACGATCCTATGATCCTGCAGTATACCCATCTTCCCCTCTGAGGGGTTGGCTGGAGGAACCGCAGCAAGGGTCAGGAGAGGGTAATGGTTGCATCAGATCCATGTGTGGAACGTGTGGTCTCTGCTCACGTTCCTGCCTGGGCTTCCCACAGATGGGAGGACTGACCCTCCAACCTTTCTCTGCCCTGACTCTGCTGTTAACTGACTTGAGATAACATTATTTGCTAACCTCAAAGTGTGGTGAGGATAAAAGCAGGAGCCCTCAAGAGTGCTCAGCGCTGCCGAGAGCAATGAGAAGTTTCCTTCCAGGTTAAAAAGGGAGGTCCAGAACAAGTCGTAGCTAGTATATTATATCTGCTGGAAGAAAGACAGAAATAACACCAATATAGATATTTTGTGGCTCACATCTGAATTCCAAACAACATCTTATTAAGGTGTTATGTACTTCTGGGCTTCTTTTTTTCCTTTTGACATGGCATTAATCCAGGACATTTTTACACACAACAGTTTTGAAATCTCACACACCCCTAGGCAGGATGAAGTATTTCTATGCAGCATAATTCTTTGGAGACAGCAAATTAGACCATCTGAGATGCAAACCTACAAATTTTGATGAATACAAAATATCCCTCCCACTTCTACCTCCTTTGTCCAATGACAATTTTTTTTTTCTGTTTCCAGCAGATATCATTCTATATCAAGGTGACTTATCAGGAAATAAGTGAGAAGGAAAGATTCTACCCTGGACTTAGGAAAAGCATCATTCATTTTGCAGGCTTACTGCCAAGAGCACTACCTTGCAGCTCCATTTATCTGGTATTTTAGGGATTACACTCAGATAAGCAAGGATAATTGAAGCCATTTTCAAAATCTCCACCAGACAAGCCAGAGGCATGGCCTTGTTTTAGATAATAGGTAAATGAGGTATAAATGAGCTTTTTTTTTTAAAAAAAAAAAAGTGAGCATGATTAGTTAGTGGAGTAAATTAGCAGAGGAAGTAGTAGCTCTTCCAACACTTCAAGACATCATATGGTGTCTGGTGCCTGACTGCTGGACATCTCTTAGGTAAACACATATTTAGGGGCTTGAAGATGTATATCTTGCATAAGAGATTTCAGGTAAGGTGATAATAGAACTTAGGTATAACTGTACATGTATGATTTTTACTTTTATTTTTTGAACTTTGACTGGCTGGAATATGTTATGCTTGGTATCATTAACAACAACTAAATCCTCATAAAACTGCTAAGGCTGATTTCATCAGACTACCTGCAGGGGAATGGGATAATCAATGGCATTCAACTGCCTGAGCCTGAGATGCCCCTGCATCAGCCCCATCAGCTACTCCATAGCTGGTGTTGTATCTTCCATCTCTGCACGATAGGAACTTCGGACATCTACAGTCTGGCAACCAAACCAAACCTTCAGGGTCTAAAAGGTGCTCAGAAAAGCTTGAGCCTTCTTGGCCCAAAAGGCAAGCAGTGCCAATCTCACTGGCAAGTGATATGAGACTTACTTCAGGAGCTGTGAAGAGGTGACTTCAGCATTGCTCAAGTATTTGGCTGTTGTAACAATCATACTAAGGAAATATGCTAGGCTATTAGTTTTAAACCCCCTACCTCTGGCAAGCCAGCAACCCAAATCGCTAGTCTTATTTTGTGCTACTTTGACCACTTGGTTATAGCTCACACACAGAACAGTTATTGTGTCTGGGATTTTGCTGTGAAGTCCGTAATGTCACAAAGAGAGACACAGGAAAGATCATGGCTTTTTCTGTGAGAATAAACCCTAGGAAAATGAGCAATACACAGAGAAGAAACTATTTACATTTGCATTACACGTTCCCACACATTCAGAAAACAAGGTCTTTCAGCTGATTCCTCTTAGACTAGCAATCAGTTTATTATTTTCATTGTGAAGTAAGGCACAATATTTCATAAAATATACTAATGAATATACATTTAGTCATTTAGAAGTATTTCAGGGAGCACTTGTAAAGAAGTTCAAAAGTCTGTTTGCAAGATTTTGTCCTTAAGAGGTTAGCTTAGTTTCTGGGGCTGGAGAAATAACCTATTAGCCGCTCACATCTCTCTTTTCTCATTTTGAATCAAACCGCCAGCATTTTACTGGCACCACTTGAAAACATTATTGTTTTGGTGGAAATGTCACATACTTAGTGGTTCTATGGGGAGAAGCAATAGACTGCTTTGGTTGAAAAAAGTGCGTGCAATAAAATTATGAAGGAATAAATGAGGACTTCCAGCCCAAAGGAATGCAATGTTGGGCATATATTGTCAGATTTGCCTGTGTGGGTAGGACAGCTTGCCTGTTTATTTCCAGACAGTTCACAAATCTGTTCCCACACCCGGAGGCTGCAGTGCCAGCTCAGCACAGGAGAGGCAGTGGGTGTGCAGCTCAGATTAATGTAAATGGAAAAAGGGACAAGAGAGGAGGGTTTCCTCAACAGGCAAGGAAACAAAACCAAATGAAGCCATAGTTATCACTGGTGGCAGACAGGAGATTTGTGCTGCTGTTTGTAAATCCAAAAGGATGTATTCCCCCAGCTGCAATTCAATGACTCCTTCGCCAGGGCATAGTGGCTCCATCTTCCCTAAAGGGACTGATGCTGTTGAAACCAGCTGGTGGGAGATGGCCAACAGAGGGCTTGGAGATAACCCTCCCTTGCCACATGGCTATAGCCACCATACACAGATCTGCATGGCACATCATCAGCCCCCACACAAGGAGAGCTAAGGAACTGCTTTGAGAAAAAGGCTGAAATAAATAAATATTAAAAAAATAGGTCATATAGAGTGAATTCATCAGACCCTGAACACATGCGGGGAGTATGTGTGAGAGTGGTTTGCCTCTAGACCTCACTGCCATGCCTGGGGCCTGATTCCAAATCTGATATATCGCATCATCACTCAGCGTGAAGGTCTGTCTAGCTTTCCTTTTAGATCGAGATTCATATGTCTCTCTCGATATAAACAAGGAGCAGCCTGGGAGTTACTCCCCATTTAAACTGTTATGGCTGGCCTGAGAACCTGGCCCTTAAAGCTCCTCATCGCTGTGAGTTTGAAGTGAAAAAAGTGTGGCTCACAGTTTTAAATGTCAGCCAACTGTGGCAGCCTTTTAATTTCTATTCATTTCTGTTTATCAACACCTTTCCCACCTTTTCCCTCTGTACTGAACCAGAGGAGTCGAAACTTGTCTTTCTGTACTCATCCGTGATAAAGACCTCATTTAAATTTCTTCTTCTAGCCACAGCTGAAGTTGTTTCAGAAAAATAACACAGGCCAATGCTCTTAGTCTCTAAGCCACTCCAGAATTTCTTTGAAATCTCAAGAGGATTCCCTGGTTTACCTAAATTAATGTCCCCTGTAGGTTTCCCAAAATAGAACAACTCAGATACACTTTGGCACAAGTTTCCACATAGAGATCAATCTGTAAACCAGCAAGGAGTGAGACAAAGATATTTTTCATGGCCAACATACAGTAGCACTTTCACAGAAAGCTAAATTTGCTCATTTCTGAGACCCTCTTTTATTAACTTCATTTATTTAGAAGCCTTTATTTACTGAGAATCTTTGAGACCTTATTTAATTTATAGATCTTGTGTAGAACAATAGCAGCAGCTCAGGCTGTGAAATGCCACTTTGTTGCTTTTCCCCACTGCTGCCCAGAGTGTGAATGCTCATGATGGTGACTATTTGGCTTGAAGATGTCAGAGGCAGACCAGACAGGATGCTGAAGAAAGAAACTGGTGTCCTTCATTTCCAAGGCCTTGCTCATTATGCATTCGGTGATGAATTTGCTCTGATTATAAATTCTGCAGCTACCACTTGCACCCATACCTGATGTGAACTCGAGGAACTGTGAGTGGAGCTCAAATGATCCTCCAGGCAGTTGATTTTTCACAAAAAGTACTGCATGCAAAGCTTAGAAACACAGATTATGTATACACAGTAAATGACACAAGTACAAACAGCAACCTGCTTGTTAAACTCTTTTACACACTGGAGCAAATCAGATAGAATGTTAGGCTAAAAATAGCACAAAGGAGGATCCGGGTCAGATGTGAGTATTGACCTCTGCCTGAGGCAGTGTATTACCCCAGTGCGTGCCTGTGAATCCACCACGATGGGTAACTGTGCACAAGGACCACACTGCCTACAGCACAGACACATGTGCTTACTGCTGCAAGAACAGCTTGTCTAAAAGTCTCATCTGCAGTCAGTGGAGGACAGAGCCATAGCACAAGGAGGCAGAAGCCCAGATATCCAGAAGTAAAACTGGAAACACCTTTGGTAGCAGTTAAGTGCTTCATCACTTGAACTTCTTGAAGTATCTCTATCGGGTCACTCACTCACCCACCCTCCAAACTGCCCACTTGGAGCTCAGGAAAGTATGATCACTTTGACCGTGAAGAGGTAGCACATTTCCTAGGGTTTGAGCTAATGCTGTGTCTGAAAGACAACCAGGATCAAACCATACCACAGAGTGATGACTGGTCACCACTTTGATGTCTGGCCCACACAGAGACCAACAAGATCAGTAAGGGTCTTCAGAGCTAACAGAGATAAGGCACAACTCACTGATATTCACAATATATGAATTAAGAATAGAGAGACACCTAAAATGCATATCAGAGAAATAACTTGACAAAAGCCAATGGAAGCGGGCTGCTCATTAGCAAGGTTTGCTTCAGCGTAAGAAAAGATTTACATGCAGCTAGGCCAGCTTCGCCCTCTTGGGTTTTGCAAATGCCAGAAGTAGCAGCCTCTGTACTGACCCCCCCATTGCCCCACAGTGATGCAACTAGAATTGCTCAGGGCTTCCAGGCAGCTTCTGTCCTCAGGTTCAGCTCCAGTGCAGCACAAGAGCCACCTTCTGTGGGAAGGTGCTTGGACCAAGGGGACTCCCTTCCTCAGTGTCTCCCCCCACCCATCACAGCCACAGGAAGAATGTGTGATTTGCAGACCCTGAGGGAACATAACAAGAATTGCTTAGGAAATGTCTGCTGTTCATTCATTCCTCATACCTTCATCAACTGGCATACCACAGTTAAACCCTTGTACCCCTTACCTTTCAATTCCAGTGATCTTAAGGTCGTAGACACAGATTCTCCCCCTACTGTAAATTAAAATGGTCTTATTTCCATTACCTCATGGCCATGCTTCTGGTATAGGGTTGCAAGGAGAAACAAGCTCCAGCTTCACCTTCCCTGTCTCTGGTCTGCGCTTGCTACTGGGGTGAGATAGAGAGACTTTGTGTGGGTCTCCTCCAGCCCAAAGTTCCCACCTGCAGAGGAATAAGTTTGGTTTTCTTTTGGGGGAGTTTCTTACACCAAACTACATTAGATATGGCAACCTAAGAGGTATTGGCTGATGGCCAGGAGGCTCAAAACACTCATCATAGACAGAAAAAAGAAGTTCCTTCTGCTCCCTGCACTTGAGCACGGCTTCTCCGTCGCTGAGCTCCCTTAGCTCCCTCTGCTGCTCACAGCTTCCCTGTCCCCAGCTCCATTCCACCAAACCTCTCACTGGCAGGGCAGAGTAAGAACTTCCACTCCGGGATGGAGAAAGGTGAGAGACAGAACATTTCTTCTCTGTTGATTGCAGGTGTACCAGCTAATCTGGAAAAAGATTCTTTCTCACTACAAACCCCGGTTCTCACCACAAACAATTAAAGTAATATTAGTCCACTGTAATTTATAACACACTTTAAGATTCTTTTAATCCATCTGTTACTGTAGGGATTAAAAGGCAAGCAAACTGATTATCACCTTGCCAACACTTATCATCAGGTGGCTGTGACTGTTTACATTGCTGCCCAAAGCCAACAAGAAGTACATTAACTGAGAACAAAAGGTACTGTTTAAAGAAACAACAGTTACCATTAAGCCCTCGAGATACAGATCAGCTAAATCCAGTGATACTGTAGGGAACATGACCGCTGGGTCCCCTGCCAGGCCCATTACAGTTTTATCTTATCATCATTGAATATCCAAATAAATCAGTGTGTGTCACAAAAACCACACCACTTAGCATTGTCTTTCCAGAGGATGCTTTACAGCTTTTGTTGCTTTAACTGCCTATTCCCTAATTGTTTCAGACTGGTTTAGCTGGACATCCAGGAGTAGCAATTAGATTTTACAGACTTCTGTCATGAGGAGGCTTCCTGCATATCATTTTTTCCAGCTGTGTTAACAACAAGAGGTGAAACAGATGGGTAGCAGATATACACAGGGCTCAAAGCACTGCAGTGCTTTGGCAATCAATTAACACCTTCAAAATGTATGAATGTCTTAATAAAGTGGACCTTCACATCTTCTGAAAAGCAGCAGGAGATGATAACCATTGAGACACTCACACCAATCTGTACAAGAAAAAAAAAACCTATCCTGCAGGGTAGAGACTTGTGTGTCCAATCTCTGTGTTGTTTCTTTTTGTTTGCATTTAGGTGTTTGGTTGTTTTTTTTTTTGTTTTGTTTTGTTTTGTTTGGGGGGTGGGGTGGGGCGGGCCTGATTTGTTGTTCTTGTTGTTTTGTTTTCAGGATATTCTGCTCCCAGGGCTGTGAACCCCAAACTCAAGTATTTGTCT
This sequence comes from Chloroceryle aenea, assembly GCA_013399075.1. Lineage (NCBI taxonomy): Eukaryota > Metazoa > Chordata > Aves > Coraciiformes > Cerylidae > Chloroceryle > Chloroceryle aenea. The sequence goes on from VWZY01003161.1 coordinate 427,168, forward strand.
TTTCTCACCAGACACTGGTTTTCGTTGTTTGCAGAGAGCAGCTTTGAATCTTGACTTTGAGTCATTACTAGCATCTGCTGAAAAGGTAGGTAGAGAAACAGTGGAAACTTTCTAACCAGAGCTAAACAAAGATAAGGCCGGACAGATTTGTGGAGTCTGTGGGGAAAGAGAATTATCTGGGTTTTTTTATGACCTCTCCTAGCATTTCAAGTAATTTAGAGATGGTGTCTTGTTTTCTGTGTTAGTGGAAAATTTTGATGATGAAATATTAAGGAGTGCACTGGTGATTAGCTGATCTTGCTGTAGGGAGTAGCAATGTAGGCACTACACTGGGTCCTCAGATTCTAAACTTGAAGATAACAGGGGAAAGATAAGGAGGAAAGGCTGAGGGTGCTGGGTCTCTTTAGTTTGGAGAAAAGGAGACTGAGGGGTGACCTCATCAATGTTTTCAAATATGTAAGGGGTGAGTGTCAGGGAGATGGAGTTAGGCTTTTCTCAGTAGTGACCAGTGATAGGACAAGGGGGAATGGGTGTAAATTGGAGCATAGGAGGTTCAAGTTGAATATTCGAAAAAATTTTTTTACTGTAAGGGTGACAGAGCCCTGGAACAGGCTGCCCAGGGGGGTCGTGGAGTCTCCTTCACTGGAGACATTCAAAACCCGCCTGGACATGTTCCTATGTGATGTACTCTAGGTGGCCCTGCTCTGGCAGGGGGGGTTGGACTAGATGATCTTTCGAGGTCCCTTCCAACCCCTAGGATTCTGTGATTCTGTGATTCTGTAACAGACAATAATAGGTTAACAAATCCAGTTATCACAGTTTGAGTCCTCCACTCTACCCTGTTCCTGGAATTAACAATTCACTCCTGTGATAGGAAAGTATGTTCAAATAAATTATACAATTTAACATAAAGTAAATATTTTTTTTTTCCTGAAATGGCTGAGATATGAGCAGATACAGGCTTTTCCCACCTTTGGTTTACTCATTTAGCATTTGCAGAGAGAAGTAGTAGTGGTAGAGAATGGTAAAATCTTAAACCACTTCCTTTGCATACTTCTTCAGTGCCCTTCAGCACAGAGGTGCTTCAGCAGAGTAAGGTTCAAACAGCACCTAGTATAAAACATCATGCCAAAAGCATAACAGAATCCTCACCCCCTGCTAGAAACCAAGGCTGGACCCTGAACCAGATCAGGTGTTTTTCCCACTAATTCTAAAGGCTCATGACAAGGAAATTTTCAACCTTGGTATTACATCCACCTTTTACATCACAGCTGTGTCAATCGTGCACTGGTCCATTATGTAGTTTAAGTTGAAGGGACTCAAATCCATGGCTTTGTCTACAAGAAAGTACATATGCCACCTGGCTGGGTAAGATCCCCTCCACTTTTCAGTTGTATCCATGCCTTGATGCAAACAAGAATACAGGAGGATCTCAGTGCCCACAAAGAGAGGAGTTCTTTCCCGTTGGTATGAAATGTTCCACATCTGAGCTGAACAAGGAGGTCCTCGGTGATTTTTAAGTATTGCCATGGATAAGTCATCACCAAAGAGTGCATTCTTGGAATTGGCTTGTTAAGAAGTTTCTCAGATCTAATCCTTAGTCTTCTGTTTTTGTTACTTTCCCAAGGATCATCAAGAAACTTGGAGTTTTACTGCTATTAAAATATCCACAGATGTTTATTTTACTTGCTTAAATCAAGTTCCTGATGTCTACAGTGTGGGCAGAAGAGCAGTAAGAAAGAGCTCAGTTTAAATAAATATGGAAGAGACTGAATGTCAGGCTTAAAAGAAGCAGATGGTTAGGAACAGAATTGACTCGAATGACTTATCTAAAAGAAATTACATAGAAATCTCTAGAGGACTGGTCTACTTTCATCAGACCAGGAAAACCAGAAGCGCTTGCAGAGTGTTGATGCCCCTGGAGAACCTTTGGCTGCACTGTTTCAAGGTTCCAGAGGAATTTGGTTGAATCTGTTTATATGAGCAGATGGTTAGCTGAGTTCTATTTTATCAATGCATTTGGTTCTCCATCAGTAATCATGTAATGCATCCATCCAGTGCTTAGTCCCACCACTAAAAGCAGAAAGCAGCTATGCCCTGCATCTGATGTCCTACAGTCTGAACACTCCTATGTCAGTCACTTTTCACTATCAATCTCTTTCTGGGCTTGATGAAAGATCTTGCTTACCTCTGCATGTTACTGTGCTCAGTGATACATCATCTTTGCTGTTTTCTTGCATGCAACAGAATGAAAGACATAACATTGGGATAAATGAGCACAAATTCCTGCTGTGACAGGGGAAAAAGGGAGGGAAATAATGAGAGGATGTATTGGAACTGGACCTACAGAGGAGCTGCAATCTCGGATTTACTCAGAATAGTCGGTCTATTTTTACTTCCTTCTTAGTGCAATGTCTTCCTTTGAGTTCCCAGTGAATTCAGGGTGTAGATACATTCATTTACTGAACAGCTGATGTAGCTCAAGATATTACTTCATTCTCCCCCACAGTTCAGTCAACCCTGAGAGCTCAAACTGAGCTTCTGCAGGAGGTAGTTGGAGCTAAGCCACCAGATCCTCTGCTGATGTAGCTGAAGACCATGTTCTCCTCTTCGGACTTTGTCCTCAAGGCAGCAGTCTCCAACAGAATAGCAGAAATGAGCAGCAAAGGAGCTGCAATAGCCTGACACACCAACACACCTGATGGAAAAATTGTCTCTTAAGTATTTTGTCCTATATTTTTGTTTGGTTGCTTTGAAGGTGGGGAGGTCCTTATTAGTGAAAAGTGCCCATAGAAATACATCTGGCCATACTTCAATGCATTTTCATATGTCAAGGGGCACTGCAGAGCCCTGTGTGGATAAGCAAAAGTTTAAATGTCCAGTCACACAACCATTTAAAATTTATATATTTACTTTCACAGAACGCCAGAATACAACCAAAGTCAGTGTAGCTGCACCCAAGTGGAAGCAGTCTGAAGGTAAGGCAGAGCTCAGAGAGTATTCACAGATGCTGATGCATCAACAGGAGGCTGAGGCTGAGTACTAAGTTTTAACACAGCACCACAAAGAGAAGCACTTACAGCTATTATTCATGTACTTAACAGCTGAAAGTGAAGGGTTCCCATGTAACCTACAAGTATTGCTGAGTTTGGGAATTCCCCCTTGTCAGATGTTGGCTGTGTTAAGCCTCCATGTCTGTGAAAGGGACTTGCCCTGCTGTGTGCATAGGACAGACACACGGTCTCCAAGCGCTGCAGTCACAGCCAGCAAAGGGCCATTCACCGTTAGGTGATGCAATGTCAGATTTTAAAGTCCATTCCATTAGAGCTCCTTTTTCACTCATCAGATCATGCACTGACAGATGCTGTGTTGCAATAACTGAGTCACAAAGCACCCCTTACAAAAATGCATACATATGATTTACAGTGATATCTTTCATTGCAGTCTTGTAAGTGAATTCATGCTCGTGATTGGCTTTCCTACAGATTTCTGAAGACCTGCTACCAGTTAGGGGACAAATGCAAGACCAGTATCACCTAGACCAATTTCCGTCACACAGTGTGTCTTACCACTGCACAGGAGGTACCAGTTCATCACTGGCCCCTCTGCGGAGGCTGCCAACAAAGAGACTAGTCAGTCACAAAGCAAGTGACTTCCTAATACAGATACATGATGCTGGGGTTCAGACCACCAGCTCTCTTCTCTCAAGCCACCGAATGTGTATCAGAAGGGAATAGTGTTTTGTTCAGAAGGCAGAGGTGAAAGTCCCTATATCCTATTACAGGTCCTGTGGGCCAGCTTGTCTCCCTGTTTACATTTTTGTCAGAAAAAATCAAGGATGTTTTTACATTTGTGAATGGAAAGGAAGTAACAGGCATGTGTCTGAAGTGGTATTTCTTAGTCCTCCATCTGACTTAGTGTTGGATAGCAGCCAAGGAAGGAAGGTAATTGCCTGCTTTCCAGCTGTGAACACAGGGCCATGCTAAACCAAGCACCCAATGGAAGTGATGGGGAATCTCTGTGTTCCTGAAGTCACGTTCAGAGCTGATTGCCGCAAACTGGTCACCATTCAGGTCTAAGCTAACACCACACACACAACTGACCATACATGTGTCCTGGTAACTCCAATAAAAAGTATCACTGTGCTGAGCTTTCCAGCCCTGAGTCCTACGAAGTGATCCAGACTCTGGACAACTCGACTCATCATATTATCTCTATGCTTCTTTCTGGTTTGGAATCACTGTGTCCTGAAATACAAAAAGATACTATTTCTGAGCTAATTGCCAAAACTCCTATTATTACTGAAGCTACAAGTACTTAAAATAACCCATGAATGATCCTTCTCATGTGCCAAAGTAAATCAGTAAGAATATTGCATAGAAAAACATCATTAATGTTTCTATAATGGTGAGTTAAATAGCACCAAGCAGTGTTCCCAGGCTTAGTGCTTCAACCATCTGTGCTGTTCAGTCAGTAGACTAGTTCTGGCCTGCTAGCTAGCCTTTTCCATGGTGAGAAACAATCCAAGGAACTAGCACAGGTTTTGGAGCACTGCTGACTCAGTTTGGGTGAAGACCTTTCTTTGCTTTGGGAGACAGAATAGTCTCTTTGGCTCTCGTTTGTAAGCTTGTATGTATGTTTTATGAAGATTGAAAAGTATGTGTGCAAGTCATTCCACACCATCTTGCCTCAATGCCTAAGAACAGTCCCAAGCCTGTGTGAGTGTGACAGTTACAGCCTAAATGTCATGTTTCAAATACCAGTGTAGAGCTCTGGTACTTGTTGCTGTTGCCAAAAGCCTCACGACAGTTTGCAGAGGTGCACCTCTTCTTTCATATGACCAGAGATGCATCTATTTCACATCCACCATGCAGGTGCTCTTTGTTTTACAATTGTGTCAGAGACATGTAGGCCCCCAAATTCACTCTTCTCCCACCTGTTTATATGAGAGCTGACAGCTTGGTCACAGGATGTGGTGGACCATGTGCCATAAGCTGTGGGGTCCTCAGGAAGGAGGTCCGCAGGCACTGTCCTGCACATGGTCCGTTTCTACTCTTCTGCCTTGTGGCCCGACTCCAGTCCAGCTGTGAGGGTTATGAAGGAAAAGGTTCCCTGGGAGCAGGCCAGAGGTGGAATGAACTGTTCTGGCAGGGCTGATTTGGACCTAAATACAGTGTAAAGTGTTTAATGCCTGTTTTCTTTCTGAAGGCTTTTAACCCTTTTAGCTCATCCATCATACCACAGTCATTCTCTTCCTTTAAGGAACTGATTTTAAACACACTCTCTTCTTTGGTCTGAAAAGCAGAACCCCTTATTTCAGCTGTGCTCTGAGTAATTCACAACCCTGCCTCCGACTCTTTACTGCTCTGTCCTGTTACCTCTGTTCTATGTTCTGTCTCCTCCTTCTGAGCTCTTCTACCTCCTCATCATTATTGCTGCCATTTCTCTTCTACCACCTCCCAGAAATCTTCTCCATCTCCTTCTTCCCCATCTCTCATTAGCAAAACCATTTTCCTGCTTTGCTGTTATAACTGTCTGTGGGCAGCATCGTAGCCTGAAGACTTGATTCCGCTGAAGCATGCAGGAGTCTTGCCACTGACTTCAGTGAAGCCAGATTTCTCCTGAAAAATTTTCATGATTTCCCACTAGCTCCTCTACAAGCAAAGACATGTGTGCAAACCAACTCCTCTGCAGGATTCATCAAAGGCCAGCAGCAGCTGATGAGTGAAATGTAATTAAGATATGATTACAGAATCAAGCTTACAATTCAGTCCATTTCCTCTAAACAGACGTATCTTTCTGAGCTTTCAAGTTGACTTTGCTCACACATAAATAGTTTGATATTATGGAACCCAGACCGCCTCAGCTGTTTGGGTTAGTTTGTTTAAAGTTATAGGACAAGCTAATAGAAATGATGGCTACAATCTGCTACTTTGGCCCAAATATGATCTGTACTAGATTGCCCAAGTTTCTGAACTTTACAGCATCATAAATTTGTGCAATTGTACATGTAGAGGCAAGAAGTATGTAGGCCCAATGAAAACATCCGAACTAACATCATGTAATGACAAATAGATTCCCATAAAAATTGCTACAGAAATCTCCAGAGGGTAGCTCCTAAACAATGACCAGAAATAAAACAAACATCTCTATACAGCTAAAAGCATTTTATACTCTATCCGGATGGTTTTGCCTTTTAGATGGTGTACATTGGGCTATAACTATGAGATCTTAGTAAAATTCTGGGAGGAACCATTTAATGCAAAGTGTTCAAAGTACCCCTGAGAACAAATGCAGCCCTGAAGCTTCTTAAAGGGAGTCCTATAAGGTCTCTTTTGCTATATTGGCACTGGAAGAAAGACTTAATCAGCTACAAAAAAAAGTCCTAAGCTATTAAAATACTCTTTGGCTTATAGGAAACATTCAGCTTTGGCTTTTTAGCCACTGCTCGGTAAAGAACTTCATCTGCTCCAGTTTAAGTCAATGGCTATGTCCTGATTGACTTAAGTGGGGAAATAGCTGGGCCACAAAATCAGGACAGGAGGGAGCTGATTGTAAATGGCTTCATATTTCTGTCAGAGTAAAGGAAAATATCTGTAAACAATTTCCTTCTAAGGCCTTTTAGAATGAAAGTGATTAATGGAAAGCAACTGGAAGAAAAGCAACCACCAACCCACTGAATGGAGCAAAATAAGCAGAACATTTACACAACTGTCTTTCCAGAGTAGCTAATGTCTTTCTCACACCTTCACTTCCTTTTTAATGCTATTTGAAAGTGTATACATTGAACAGATACATTTTTTGCTTATTTTCATAGCACCATCTTGTCTATCCTCTCTTCCAGCATTGCTAGGGCTGTGCAACAGATAACAAGGAGTTCAGTTAAGTTTCAGCTGCTTCATTAATTAATCTTGTATCCTTCTGTTGCATCTGTTAAAAAGTTGATGCACAGTGAGTATGTAAGCAGAAATAGTAATCACAAATGCATACTGTTTAGCCTGCAACATGTAAATGAAGAAAAGATAGCACTTAAAAGGAGAGGAGTCTTTTCCTGCGCACAAAAAAACCCCTGAGACCTCTAATGTTCTTATCACTCCTGTTCTTATCTGGTACAGAGTACTTTCAATCCATCAAGACAGTACTCTTCTTGTCTAACAGAACTGCTGAGAGATAAGAGGTTTTAGGGTTTCCTGACCATTGTTTGAACCTTTTTCTTTCTAGCTCAAAGAGGAAAGTCTTGAAAGTCACTAAAGCTCCAACTGTAACTAATTAGGGAATCTGAGGAATATTCAGTTCAATGCAGAGGTTAATGAACAGGATAACTTCAAACCACTACAGAGGTGACCTTAATGGGAGATTCAGATTTGAATTAAAGCTATAGTAAGCTAGTCACTGGAGATTCAAGCTTCTTTTCTTCTTTCTTGGAAAAGCTCACAATCCCACTGTTAAGCATGCACAGAAAAAAAAACCAAACCCACAACAAAACACCCAAACAAAACAACAAACAACCTCCAAACCTTAAAAGGGTTGCCCACTTGTATCTATTTTTATCGGAGTATTGAGCCATTTTAATGGAGATGAGCAAATGGCTGGGCAATTAGCTGACTAAGTTTGATGTGTAGACTTGTAGCTTAAATCAAAATGGGCAAAAACTCTGAGTGTAAAGGAAAAAATATTGGAGGTTTTTAAACAACTGTAACTGGCTCTTAGAATTTTAAATTAAATACCTCTTACACCATAATATGACATTCCAGAAAGAGAACATTACATTTACTGATTTTATTCCTTTCTGTTATAATATTATCTGGTCATGTGAGAACTAGTTTTAACCAAACATAAAAAACATGTAAAAGTAAAACATTCCTGACAAAAACCAAGAGACAGTGAAAAACAGATTCCAGATAGTTGCCTGGTTTTGTTTTATCCCCACTGACTTTCGGTTCCTTTGACTACAACGAACACTTAATTACAGAACCTTTTAAAATGATCATGTCTCCCTTGATTTAATGGCAAATTAAAGAGGGAATACATCTCAGAATTTAGCTTCCTGCTTTAAAAATGAATTTTTTTCTTGTTCCATAGAATTAAAAAATGTAATCAGGCTTTTACTGTCTGCACATCATTATGAATCACATAAACTCATTAAATGCAGCATTTTTCATTATGTCATGTGTATATTAGCAAAATCATTATAAATATGTTTCAATAAGATCAACTACCATGGAAAAGCCAACAGAAGAGTTAAAAATAACTATTCTTTCATGATTTCCCACAGTAATGGTTCTGTCTCAAACTCTAGGCAATTTATTTATAGTCCTTTTTTTTAATAGTAGCTACTTAGCTGAATTTCTGTTTTCATATTTACGTTGTTTCATCTAGACATGGGTATCAGTCCCAGTCTGGCTGTTTGGGTTCAACACTAATTTCTCCCAGACTGTTCATGGAGTGTGTACATGACAGAACTGTGTGTCTAAAAAGAAACATGCAACAAAAATTCTAGCCCAATAACCTGTACAGAGGCAGGATCAAGCAGACTGAATCTTCCTCAATAGAGGATCATCTGCCAGTTCTTGAAAACATCCACTGAAAGGTTTTTCATGCATAATTTTCCAGTCACTGCTTCGGAGCCCTTATAAATTTAAAGTTTTCTTCCTTGCCACTTTTGGATATAATGGTATTTTCTCACCTACTGAACACAGAGAACTATGGTTCGCTCTTCTCCTCATAGCAACAGTAGCATACAATAAGCATGTCATGTTCTCCTCAGTCTTCTTTTTTTAGGTATTAAACAGACCCAGCTCCTTCAGACTTTCCATATATATGCCCTGTATCCTTTATTGCCCAGGAACCAGGCTTGAGCTTCACCAGCTTAATGCTATCTAAACTTTGCTGTAACACTCCTAACACTTCTGGAACACCTCTCCTACGAGAACAGGCTGAGAGAGTTGGTCTTGTTCAGCCTGGAGAAGAGAAGGCTCTGGGGAGATATTACTGCAGCCTTTCAATATGTGAAGGTACCTATATGAAAGATGGGGAGAGACTTCTTATCAAGGACTGTAGTGACAGGAAAAGGAGCAATGGTTTTAAACAGAAAGGAGGTAGATTTAGATTGGACATAAGAAAGAAATTGTTTACAATGAGAGTGATGAGACACTAGAACAGATTTCCCAGATAAGTTATAGATGCCCCATAAATGGAAGTGTTCATGGTCACCTTGGATGGGGCTTTGAGGAGCTTAATATAGTGAAAGATGTCCCTGCCCATGGTAGGGTGGGGGGTGGACTAAATAATCTTTGAAGGTCCTTTCCAAGCCAAACCATTCTGTGATTCTATCTGTCCACTGAGAACTAGGTAACAAACAGAGAATTTGAACAAGGTGTTGATCCACAAGTTCTATAATAATCTCCAAACTTACGTTGCTGTTTTATTTTCATTGCCAATTACTCCAGCTCTGCATTTATTGTGGGTTTGATCCTCACCCTGAAGTGTCTATATCACACTTGTTCTTGCAGAATTTCCACCTGTCTCTTTTGAGCCATCTACCCAGTTTGATAGACTGTGAATTCCCACAGAGTCTGATGGGCTGTCACTGCCAAAACTTACAGAGCTCCATTCCAGCTGACAAGCCATTGTTCAAAGGCACTGGTACCTCCCACAGGGACTGCAGAAGTTCAGCTTATTGCAAGGATAGTCTGTTATGTGCTGTTCCTTTTTACCTGCACCAGAAGCAGCATGCAGGAGCTGCTTCTTTCTACCGCTGGGCAAACATTCAAAATCCTCACTTTTGATGATGTAGTATAAAACATAAAAGCTATATCAAACATTTTAAGAATCAGGAAATGTGGAGCTTATTCCATTAAGTTACAAAGCATCTAGACCTTTAGAAAATGTTTAGAGAAACTGTGGCTACAGGGAGCTGATCATAGGCATTAAAGAACTTTTTCTTTAGCTGGAAAAAAGATTGAGACACAAAAGGAATGAGACTTGGGTTTGCTAAATGCATTTAAGCTGTCCTTTGAATAATAAAAACCAGTTGTCTTCAAGATGGGATAACTTTTAAATATAAAAAAATAACACACCACAGGGAGCTGAAAGGAAAAACAAATTTAATTATGTATTCAAGGCTATCCAAACCACCCACTCACATATTAAGTGTTTGCTGGCTACACAGAAACTGTAGTTGCCATGGCTCAACCAATGATCTTCATCTGAAAAGTAAACACTTTTGTTAAAAAATAAAAATATTACATGAAGTGAATTAGGGCAGCATCCTGCTCCCTCTGAAATCAGCAGGTTACTTTCAGCAGGATGAGTGTTAAACTTTCAGCTGTCCGATCAACAAAAGCTGGGGTAAAATACAAACAGTGAGGACATCAGGAGCTGTGCTGGACCAACAGCCGAGTGTGCTGATGAACAGCAGACATACCTGATGAAGGGGCCAAGGGAGGAAGAGTAGAGGTTAAGTCAGAGTTGTAGGACTACCATGGGTGGGCTTTCAGAGCAACTGTGTCCATCCTAGTGAATTAAGTGTGGAATTTAGTGGTATAAACAGTGAAGCTCATGTGCTTGCTGGATGTCATTTTATCAACAGGCTTGAAAGGACTGAAGCAACCTGCCTCCAGTACAGTGTGGCAGGTATGTGCTCATGGCAAAGCTGCCATGGATCACCTCAGCCTGAATGAAACACCAATTAATATTCAGTCTGTGTGTCATCATATGTGCCTGAGACTGCTGGTACTTCAAAATTACAAACAGTGAGAAGCTGAACATTTCAATGAGTGGAAGAATGAACCTAACAGGGACGTGCAATAAAAGCCTTTCCAAATAACCCTGAAATGACATCTCACCCATCTCCAGTCAGCACAATTTGCGGGTGGTATACGGGAGCTTTGCTAAATGAGAAAAGGCAGGTCACTACAGCAAGACATATGAAATCTTTGCTTTTTTTATCTGTATATATTTTTATCTCAAAATATTGTACTTTATGTATACATATATATGGTAGAAGATTTTTAGTAACTGAAAACTAGAACTGATGGCAACTGGTATCAGTTTTGTCCTCGAAGAGGGATGCTTTGTACACACTGACTAAAGTCTATTGGAGAAGGTAAGCAAAGGGATCAATGCAATAGAATATTTGTCCATTATGTGTGACAAATTCTGAGAGGGTACTGATTTCAATTTGTCACAGAAGTTTTCTGGTAGTTAATACTATCCTCCAGACCTGAAAACACCAATAGTGACAAAAGCAATCTGTGAAATTGTCATTTACAAGCCACAATTCACAAAAGCAGGAAACACGAGAGGGGTAACTGCTGGGATTTTGGGAGTGTGAGATTTTGGAGATTTGTGAGGATGCTGCACCAGATGAAAGGCAGAAGTAGCAACAACAACAACAACAACAACAAAATATTGTAATGGCAGGCATTCAAAGGGCCTCATGCTGAGAGAAAGAGACATCAAGTCCATCTGAAAACAAGCAAAGGTAGATGGATGCCAGCAAAAACAATTATTTCATAAAGACAGAGACAAACTTTTGGAAACAAACTCACAGGCTACCAAAGGAACCATCCATTTTAACTTGCTGTGGCAGAGAAGTCCAAAATACATGTCAATGAGAACAAATGGAATAAATTAAAAACAGAAAGCTCTTTATAAACCTTCTTTACAAACCTAATTGCTGGGAAGAGTCAGGGAAGGGGAAAGTACAGAGGCGTACAGAGAGTGAAGAGATGGCTGGTGTGACCACCTAGAGATAGGGATCTGATAAAGTCCATTCACATATGAGTGTTCTGCTTCCAATAGTTTGAAGTTTCTATGCTATCAGAGCTCTTGATAAAAGTAAGGAGCTGGAGGGTGAGGACTGATTTCATGGAAGACTTTTTTCCATTTGCCTGAACGATTTTTCAGATGTCTTGGGAGCACCATACAGATACTTGTCTGCAGGAGGTCCCTGTTCTACTGACCTCTAGGGAGATCAATTTATGTTAGCAAGGGATTTTGCTCAATTCAGTTCCTTATCTGAAAAATTTTAGTTACTTGCCAAAATCTTTCTGAGGTATACATATGGTTTCTTTTCCTAGGAAATCAGAGTTTAATCTACAGACATACATTTTTGTTCCCTAAATTCAGAGATTTCTTTGAGAGAGAGGGACATTTCATATGACAGATCTAAACAAATATCTAAGGAGCCTGCAGTTATGGTACATATACAAATAGATGGAGATTCCCTGAGGGGTAAGGGAACATTACTCTGCCCCTGCTATATTCAACTCTTCCATTCATATATGCAGTTAAGATGTGAGTATCTTGGTCAAAAGTGAATTAAAGTGCTTTGAAACAACTGGGCTCTTCTGTGTTTCATCTGTTATCTTGTATAACCAGGACAGCAATGTTAGATATTTTTTTATTTTTTTTTTAATTCATAGTAAATGCTCTAATATGATTGTCTGAAAGAACAAAGCCAACAGACAAAAAAACCCTATCATATAAACAACTGCAATAAAGATTTCTGATTCTACATCGAAGCATTAAAATCAACTGCTATTCTTACTCATATTAATTGCAAACATGGCTCCTGGATGATCTCCTAAAATACTCATAATTCTGGAGAGCAGTTACTATCCCTTGATAGCAAAATACCCTTTGATATTTTTTCTCCTAAGTCATAAGTGAGTCTGTGAGGGAGAAAATGCTGTCTCACAACATAGCACTGGAGAACTGGTCGG
>VWZY01003161.1:448581-489534 GCA_013399075.1 Chloroceryle aenea
GTCGTAAGAGGTCCTTATGGTTTTTTTTTTTTTTTTTTTTTGACATTTCTTTTCCTCAGGCCTCCCTCTGCTTGTCTGAAGCTGAAAGACTCCTCTGCCTTGTCTGCATATGTGATGGAAACAGATGAGTCCCAAGGGAGAGCAGAGTGACCTTTGCACTTTGGCAGCTTGGCAGAGTGCAGGAGAGCCCTTCAGATCCTCCTCCAGACCCTCAAGGAGCCCTGGGAGGTTGACAAGGTTCAGAGGGGTTTCCTTTCTGGTTCTGCTTTCTACAAAGAGAAAGTGCTGGTGATCAAATTAGAAGAAATTATGACACTGTATTTTCTAGCAACATGCAATAGGCAGGTTAATAACTTGCTGTCACATTTTTTCTTCTTTACTTTTTTACTCTTTGCTTATCCCTCAAACTTCAACACAATGGCAGAAAGGAAGAGATGAAAAAATTTTCTTTGTTCTTTGCAAATGACTTGTTAAAAAGCAACATGTTTCTTGAAAAATCCCAAAGATGACATAAAAGTCCACAGCTGGTTAGGAAATTAGAGAGAAATTACAGTAAATTCACTATACTTGTATTCCTTGCGGGGTTCTTTTCTTCTTAGGTACCAAACATGTATGTATATTTCTGTAAAACTCTTGTTTCTTTAACTTCGTGGTCATTCCTGGAAGTTCAAAGTTATGTGTTTGAAACCCAATATCTAAATTTCAGAAATATATCAGTAGAGAAAACAATCATTACTCCAAAATGTCAGTGTTTACACCATATCTGTTTTTTCACGAAGCAAATAAGTTGAACCTGTGAAGGGTGATGTGCTCACTAACAAGTGGAATAATTTTCAAAGAAAAATAGGGATTTGATTCAATGGAAATAGTCATGATTTCCATGGAGAATTGGTCATAGCAGTCACTGCCCTCCTTTGCTCCGTCCCGGGGGGGTTAGGAGAGTTCTGGGCTATCTGCAGTGTGGCAGAAAGACTTGAAGGAAAGATAGAACAGAGCTCAGGTCTTTTGTTGATTGGAAGAATTCATGACTGAACCCAAGGTGCTTGTGTCTAGCTCTTCAAAGATCTGTGGAAAGTGGAGTCAATCGTGCAAGTAAGAGAATGTGTTTAATCACCTTTGAAGTTCTTGGAGTAAAGGTGTCCTAAAACTGATCTTCTTCCTCCAATTCTGATCATCACATGAGGGATCTCTATGTCAAGTAGTCTTAAAATAACACATGAATCTGAATTTATGACTGTACTCCTAAGTGTAAGATTAGATGTATGAGTTTCTCAACACAAATAGTATAATCATCATAACCCTGTTGATTTTAGCAGGAAATCTGACTGGCATCCAAATAATTTATTCTGAGAGCTTAAATATGTGTTTAAATGTGTAAACTTTATTGCCTGTATCCGAATTGCTAACTGAATCAGAAAAACACCAGAAGTTATTTCTGAAAGAGATTACAAACTAACTATCTTTAGGAGCTGGAGGGGTTTTTTTTTAGGGGAGTGTAGGTTTTTTTTGTACAGCACAATAGTAGTAAGACCACAAACCAAAATTAAAATTTCCAGTAGAAAACTTGAGACCATATGAAGTTATATGAAAGGAAGGCATGCACAGAGAAATAGAACAACAATGGGAAAAACAGATGGACTACAAGGATAAATGACACTTTTTCATCTGTGTATTTGCACAGAGTCTAGCAACACAGATACTAGCTGAAATTAGGACATCATTACTGTTCTAACAAAGCAATCACAGTATCTGAAAAGCACAAATAGCCCCAAACCAGCACAGGCTGTTTTTGTGATCACTGTTGGCTCAAGTACAACCAGGAGTTTTAGATATTCCTGTATACAAAACAAAAACATTAAGGTTACCCTATGGGATGTGCCTACTTCTCCCACTATCACAAAAAGCTGTGCTAGACAGTGACTTTCATAAACAAATCAAGGTTATTCGTAGAAGTAAATACAGTGCAGAGTTAATGATCTGGATAGCATCTGGTATACCCCCACACAAGAGGACAGGGCTCTGTGCTACTCAGGGGAGACTTCTCCTCAGGATCTGCAAACAGAGTGACTCCTTGAGACGGGCAGGGAAGAAACCCAAGTGTCTGAGACAGTCAAATTGCATTCTAAAAATTTCTTTGTTTTAAGCTTTTTAACTTGTCAGAATTACAGCCATGAACCAGAGGAGACCTAGGTACCTATAAATAAAAGCAAATATGTGTCCAAACAAGGCTGCTCATTCACTCTCAGAGCTTGGTAGACAGACACCAGCTACTTCAACATGATTAATCTTTTGGGGGGTTGTGTACAACATACCTTCCCTGAACTCTTTGCAAGTGGTGTTTATTTCTTTCTCCTTGAGTCCACTCTGTTTATATTAGCAACTCACAGACAAAGACTTAATTTTTTAACAGATATGCTCAGCTGCTTTCATCTTCCTTGTATTTATCCTATTTTGTTCACAACCTGGGACTGTGTCCAGAGGATGATTAAATGAGCAGACTTTTAGGTCCACATGTCTGTCTCATTCCCCATTGATTTATATTGGATAAAATAATATATGACAAAATACATCAAAAAGAGTCTTCTGGGGCCGAGGAGATAAACCGAGGTGAGGAGGAACTTGTTCTGTATCTCTCCCACTTCCTCTCAGCCTCCGCTCCAGCTACACAAATTTTCTGTTTAACATCCAGTTCAGCAGACAGCGTCAGTTTTTCAAGACACAAGACTGATATTCTTCTTTATTTGTCTACTTTTTTAGTGGTTTTGCTTTTTTCAATTTGTTTTCTTCCTGAGCCTGTATGATTTCTACCTGAGAAATATTGGGGTGGTTTTAGTAGATTTTTGTAGTTATATGACCAGATAAGCTTAGGGTGAACCTACACACCATCCTGCTTAGATGCTGCCTTGCAAGTTATTTCTAACATGTCTAGCATTTTTAACCCCAATTTACAGAATTAATCATTTTCAAGATTTTTTTCACTTGTAACCAAGGACCATATTATAGAGAGATATGGCAAGAAACAGTCTTCTATCCTGGACAAAGTAGGAGAAGCGGAGGCACAGTAAAGCAGCATTATATGTCAATGAACATCTTAGCTGTTGCACACTGTTCTCATACTCAGCCTTCATTTTCTCATTCAGACACTAATGGACCTTCCACATCTTCAAGGATGCCAGCTGCCAGCTGGCATGAAAGGTGATTTATGTCTCTCAGAATGAGGCTTTAAAGAAATGAGTGGCATCTTAGTACAAGCAAACTTTTTGCAACAAGATGCAGCTCACTGTCCTCCCAGCTATGCAGGTACAACAGTATGCAGTGCTGGCACAGTCTGCTGCCTCCCTCACACAATCCTAAAAATACCTTCTGTCCCTGAAGAAGAAAGAGAGGAAGACAATGTCCTGGCGTTTGTCACCACCTTCCGTGTGTACAAGGTACAGCCCATCAGCACCAGGCTGATGCTTCAAGCTCAGTAATTCTGCTCAGACTCTTCGTGTGCATTTGCAGCAGGGGCACAGCCTGCAGCCCACGCAGGATCTCTGCCTTTACACTTTCTCTGTGAAGCCAGAGCATTCACTCCCCATTGCAAAATGCAGTAGATGAAGAATGATCTGCCTGCAAATAAGTGTTAATTATGATCTAGGCTTCTATTTACTTATGAACCAACTTCAATATCAGACCTGACTGCTGAGCATTTTGTCTCACAACTGTCTCTTACATGGAATATTGTCCTTTCAAACAACTTTAGGCTAACTGCTGCAGATCTGTAAACCAAAAGGGAGAAGCAAAGGAAAAGGTGACCTTCTATTTTTGGCCCAAAAACAAGCTAGCTTGCTAAATATTAAATATAAGTTAAAATATTTTTGTTTGGAAAGCAAATCTGCAGTGTTCCATCTCTGTTCTCAATTCAGCAGCAGTATCAAGGATATATTAAACACACTAATGGTTCCTCCTTGGCTGTGGAGGAATTTCACCGAGGTTTGTAAAGGTTCATGCTGTTACTTCCAGCCTCCACTGGAAAGCAAAAGTCTGCCTGCTGTGGCAATTAGATATGCATGGGTCATTTTTGTGTTCTTTGAATATAATGGTAGGTCCCTCTTCCCCATTGCACCACACAGCTGCTTTCTGCTTTCTACAGCCTCCGCTTTTAATAGCCTTTGCATCCTGTTTTTACATTAGTCAATTCCTCAGTTTTACATAAATCACATCTTCATATAAAGAAAACCATCTTCTATTTCCAGGGTACTCTGTAGATAGAAAAAACTGCTCTGCAAGGGTTTATTCTCCATCATTTCTAAATGCGCTTTGGAAGGCCATTGGACCCATGTGCACTTAATGGCTGTTTTTCGTGAACAAGGACTACAAAATTCCTGTAGGGAAAAAAAATAAATACCTCCTTTCCTAACAGTCATGGTACTTCACCTTCCATGTTACTTACTGACAAATTCCAACCCTTTCTGCATTCTTGATCACAATGGCTCCATTTAAGAGTTTCAACAGCAGCTAATACATACCAGTTTGCATATCAGAAAAATATATAGCATTTAAGAACTTGGGTCCGAACACCAGGTCTTGGGACTTTGTATTTGAGTACACCACTGTAATGAATAAGTGCTCTTTATTCTGTAAAATCTCTGGATTGGTTAGTCGTACCAGACTAATTCTTGACAGCGGAACAATGCAGTCAGATGTTGCAGAAATATAGAGGCATTATGGTTTCCTCAAGTGTGGTGGAGTATTTTCATCACAGATCAAAGTCATGTGATGGAGACAATACTCACTTTAGGGGTAATGTAAGTCAGGATTATCTCCTGTGTTTGCAACTTCTCTCTAACTCCAGTGTTAACCAACAAACATATTTGTGCAGCACGCTGAAGTGTGACTATTGTATCATGCAGTATATAAACAATTATCTACATGCTTCAGTTTTGCTCCTGTTATTCTTGTGCACTGGAAGAATAGGGGAATGAGACAGGCTCTGAGTCTGTATGGACAAAATCTGTGGTAAGCAAGCATCCAAGAGCACAGTAGGAGATGCAGCAATAAAGAATTACCATTGGAAGCCTCAAGCTATGCTGACTTTATCCAGGCCACACTGACACAGACAGCCCAGAGAAGTGCTTCAGATCCTTCAGAACTGCAGTAGGCAGATCTTGTCAACAGTTAAAACAGGAAATGATGCCTGGAGTGGAAATTCACTTTGCATTTATTGGAAGGGTTGGCAGAGCAGCGATAAGATGTTTGTAGCACATAGCAGCAGTTGGGCCAAGGCTGAACAAAAGTGAGGTTCCTGTTTCTGCAGCAGGGAGATCTCTGGGACATTTTGGAGGACACCGCCTATTACATCACTGAAAGCCAATCCATCTCTTGTGATTAAAAGTCTCCACTGAGAGAGATCTAAGAAACCAAAAGTAGCTGTAACAATCAGGATCACAAATAGATGGTCTTTCTCATTCCTCTTGGTGAGCAGTCATGGGCTTTGTCTCAGCATCACCTATCCCCCCATCCTGCCCCACCTGACCACATGTCATAAAAGTACTTAGTCAATAACCATTTGATGAGAACTTACTGCACAGAAGAAAAGGGCTCAAAGGGACTTGGTTTTCTGGATTTCTAACTCAATTTCTGTTCAGCCACTCAGTGGAGATGCCCCTCAGTTGCAGCTCTGAGACATATGATGACAGAAGATGTACAAATGGATCAAAAAGGACAATCTATAACACCACCAACCAGACCCATGCCCCTCAACACCCAAAGCAAAAGTGAATAAAGGGCCACAAACAACATCTGGGTACAGTGAAGCCCAACAAGACCTTCACACCACTCTGGTCAGTGTGACAAGACCACATTTTCCAATCTGTGCAACTACAGTCAGGATTTAGGGAGCTTGCTGATCTGGCTGCTGGAGCATTGCCTGATTTTCAAGAGATGAGACTGAGACCAAGGTATCTGCTATTTCTGAATTCAAGCTAATGAAACAAAGCATGGGTGTATTTTGGAACTACTAACAATATTAAGTGACTTCAGAAACCTTAGATTTTGACAGTTTTGCTGGTAATACTTGTCAACTCATTTTTGGAGAATATTATTGATGGTGACAAAAAAGCACAAAATTGTGTGAGAGAGAAAATTATAACCTTAGAGGTGGGCAGTGAAAGGAGTTTATTTTCCCTTATGAAACACGGTTTTTGTGTAGAAGCTAAAAGGTCCTGTGAGGCCCAGAGGAGTGATGTAGTGATGTGCTAGAAAGCCTGTGCTCTTTTATCTAGTCCTGGATGAGACAAAAGTTATTTGTGAAGGTACAAACTATTGCTGTAACCCTGCTTTCCCTAGAGTCCATTGTTAAATCTGTGTGCTATCTGTAAGGAGAAGAGTGAGAGCTAAGGATCTGGTTTATTCTCTAGGAACAGCTGCTCCATGTAACATGTTAGGAATTGTGTCCTCTGGAATAGGATGGCTACTTTTGGAAAAGGTAGGCTGGAACTGGAGTAGGAAGGGACTGATGGAGTATTGCATGGGGCAAAAGTGGGTAGAAATGTAATGAAAGTAGAAGAAATGAGGAGGTGTAAGAGATGCAAAGGATCTGGGGACTGCATATAGGGCATGTAGGTTGAAGTCCTGGAAGCCTGCAAATTTTGCCATAAAGGGTGGGCAGAGACATGAATCTTAACTTCGATAAACTGAACACAGTAATAACTCATCCTTCTCACTGGAGCTGGAACCTTTGGTTTGTGCTCTTAGGAATGTTTGGAAATCTCTCACAGTGTTTCAAGACACAACAGATATCAGATCACAAAACAGTCTATAACAGAGCCAATTGAATCTTGAGAAGAAGCAGACTCTTCTGAAAAAGAACAAAACCTAACCCATTACAGTAGTTTGAAAGTATTTGTAAAAAATGACCCACTGGAGCAAAGGTGAGGTATTAAAAGGTGCATGATAAATAATATGCAAAGTACCCTATGCTGACATTGCCTTATCTGGCATATCTAATATCTGGCATATTTAATATCTGGCATATCTATATAATACACAGCTATGGCAAAGAAGCTTATCTGACGAGTGACTCAAAAGTGGAGAACTTCAACATGGTGTATTGCTAAAGCAACATAGCAGAGAAGACTGGTACGACTTGGCAATGAACTTTACACTTTCTTACATTGAAGGTTTCTACATAAAATACCACAAGGTGTTGAAAGATTGTTTGACAAGTTGGCTTCAAAATGAAGAAAACAGCTTTCTTTGACTGAAGCTTGTTAAATATTTCAGCAGTGATTTTCAGAGAACATTGAGACCATGTTTTACATGCAGTTTGTCACTTGTCAGTGTATAGTAGCTTACAGAGAAATAAGGTAAGATCAGTTTTGTCACACTGATTCCTACTGTTAAGACGATGCTATTGGCCCACCTCTGGTAGTGGTTTGGAGAGCAGTAGTGAAGACCAAAGGAAGCCTTTGTGATAACAGCATGAGGCAATGCCATAAAACCCCTAATTTTCTGACTGGAAGACAAATGACTAGACCACATGAAAAGAACATTGGGGTTCTATCTATTTGAAACCTCCTTATCTCTCTAACAGAAAGGAATTTGCTGTCTTCCTATCGTAGACTCTAGTGGACATGTATCTGCATCACTCAACCACCAGTCAGTTCCACATTGTGTACTCTCTAGCTGCCTGGGGACGGGATGTGAGCAATTCCCAGTGAAGTCAGGAAGGTCCAGATTTCACCTCAGGTTATTCTGCCTATCTACATGTTCTCTCCAACTAGTAGAAAGAGATAGAGGGGACTAACCGGTCTGAAAAAGTACCACTCTATTCTCATAGTACTACTTGTTTCTTTTGGTTGGATGCATGATTCTCCTGGAGGCATTTATTTACTGTAGAGAGTAAACCTTGGTGATATCCTTGGATTAGAAGTCTAACTTTTAAACAGATTGTGAAATGTGAAGGGATAGAGACTCATTAAATGTCCTGGGTGTGAAATGGCCCAAAGACAACTTGCAACTCGTATGAGTGAGAATAGCCTAGCTTTTGACCACAAAAGACTTGAAACTAGTAAAATGATTGTATTGTAGAGACAAATAGCAACAAGACCTGCCAGTATGGGGAAATCCCACACTGCATAAAACTTTCTCTCCGGTTGTTTGTGTTGTTAAATGGCTATGTGCACATATCTTGAACAATCCTGATGCAGAGAGAGTATAATAGCTGCTCCCATGTAGGAAGAAGGACATGCATGTAGCATACTGAGATGATCATGTTATTTTAGTCCAGTCTCCTAGATAATTTTTAATCATGGGTCAACGTTAAGAAAAATTGTCAGCAAAGTACTACTTCAAAGAAAATTGACAATCGGTAGAGGAATTCCAGTTGCAGAAAGGCTTCATCCACACTTCAACCCTCATTAGTTGTCAGCAAATCCAGAGTGCACACATTTTGAAGGACACACATGAACAGCTCTACTGAGAAAAAATCTGTAAAATATTTCCACTAACTGGAGAGGAATTCTCTATTTAATTAAATAGAGGGCTCAGTATGAAAATTCATGCTTTCAAGCTTAAAGCTCTTCAATACATTAAAGAGTTATGTCTGGAATACAAAAGATAGGGCTGTCATTAGACTCATGAAGCTGTTATGGGTGATAGCTGCCAAATGTTTGCTGATCAAAGCCTGTAGCACTCATCCTACATGGTGCACACATGTGTAAGTGTGCACATATTTACTTCTCATAATTCTACTGCTGAACCAACATGGAAATGTTATGAGAAGTGATTTGAGATAAGGCACTTCTACCATCAGGCCTGCACATTCTGCTGGGGTTTGAAAGTCAGAGTGTATGGTCATGTTATTCTCAGTTCCTGCTGATCTGCCACTTCCAACAGTAAAAAAACTCTGATGACTAGAGGCAAATTCTAAGTTCTGCAAGTCTTGCTTTGTTTTCCTGACTTTTGATTGCATCCCAAGAAGCCTTCTTTCCTTGCAGAGGTACAAGTCAGGAAAACTATTTGGCCTTGCAGCTGCAACTCAGTTCATAATTCTTTGAGCAACAAATGAGCCAAACCCACAATTTTCTTTTCTATGGTGTTATAAAAAGAGCTCTGAGGAGCTCACTCACGAGTAATAGTTTCATAAGCAAAGCTGAGGAAATGCGCACACATGCACATGCAAAGGAATGAGTTTTGCACGCAGGTGTAACATTTCCAGTCAGATTTTCCTCTAAAGCTGCAGTTTATCAAGTTCATGTGTTTGCATCCATGTTATCCCAAACTTCTCAGGGCCAGGAAGGTGCTGACTGCACACCCTTCTACCCACATCTCTGCCTCTGGAAGGATGGATGGACAGTGAGCTAAGATCCAGTACTGGGGCTGGATGCTTTTCCTAACTGTGTGAGAAAATTGTGTATCAGAGAAAGATCCAAAAAAGGTGATTGTGAGAGCAAATGCATCTCACTCTACTCTCCCTGCTAGCCTCGCTTTAACTTTCGTAGTTCTTGGCAAACAGGCAACATCAAGATGGTCTTACAGAAAAGAAATGTCCAGAATGTCACAGGCTGGAGATGATAGCTTTATATGAAAGCTGGGTTAATTATTTGGTTTTAACTTTTCCAGGTAAGAGATTTTGTTGCATCCGAAGTCTCACTCTATATTCTTTTACTCTATGGTTTATCATGTTTACAGAAATCAAATGTTAGATAGAAGCTGTCTGTCAAAACCTATCACCTCACAAGAATTATAGAATGCTTTGGAAGGGACCTTAAAGATTATCTAGTACCAATCCCCCTGGACATGGGCAACTTCCACTAGTTCAGGTTGCTCAAAGCCCTGTCTAACCTGGCCTTGAACACTTCCAGGGCATCCACTTCTCTGGGCATCCTGTTCCAGTGCCTCAGCACCCTCACAGTAATATACAGACTTCAACATTTAATACATTAACTCCTTCGGTGTCCTTTTGGTTTGAAGCCTTAATCAGAAAATGACATATCTTCACTCAAACTTTCCCTAAATTCTGGTCTATGATTTCACCATTGTGAAATATCTATGCTACTATATTCCTGCAGAGATATGTCTTCTTGCAAGACAGTATTTTTCAGAAGTATTACTATTTTTTTTTGACAAATTTTTAGAATGGCTCCATTTATATATATTTTTGGTGAGGTCAGATAAATTGCCTCTAAATTTAAGTACTTATTATTTAATAGCTTCAATTCTTGTGAGCCTGTCAACCATAAACAAAATAAAATCAAAATCAGGAAACCCACATACATATCTACCAATATAGTCAGAAAGATCTTTTTCTGATACTGTGCTTCTAGCTGTCTACTTATTGCTGTCTTTCCCACAGTCCTTTTTCTGTGGTGGTATATTATTTAAAACTTAAATACACTTATTTCACAATAGAGAAATGATTTAAGACATAAAATACTTGTGAATATTGTAGCTATTTTTATTCAATGTTTAGAATTAAAATGGCACCAAGCACTGAATGGTTTTCTTCACTGCCTTTGCTGTCATTTAGGAAGTGACATTTAGCAAGTGATGAGCAACTTTCACCTTTGGTGGAATGCTATCTGGCATATAACCTCTTCGGAGTGAAGTCTTGCAACATGTTCCCAGCTCTTCTAAGTATTTAGTGAGACCCATGACAATGGGTGTGCTTCCTTCCTAAGGCACCACCTTCCCCAAACAGGAGATTAAACTGGAATTCTAGCCTTCATTTAAAAAAAAGAATTAAAAATATTTACATTTCTAGACACTACAGTCACAGAGGAAAGCTGAAAATCTTGACTCGAGCAAGAAGTCAGACAAACAAGCACAACTGCTTGCTAATTAATTCTTTTGTGTCATTAATGCTTTGGAGTAGAACTCATCATTTTTAAGTAGTGAGGCTGGCAATACCAGCTATGGGATACAATATAAACACAGGGAAGCATAAAGACTGTCTGCGCCGTTATGTTCTGGTTATGTTCATAGCAGCCCAGCCAAAGGAAAGGAAAGTAGTTCAGTGCTGAGAGCTTTTGCATAGTAGACTAAAACATAGTTTGGGTGTGAATAATTGCAGTAAGAGGCACGAGCAGTCAGGGTAATTACCCAGAGCCCCACCGAGTTAAACTAGGGACATGCAGAAGCCATCTGCTGTGCAGATGGGAGCAAGGATGGGTCCATGCCCTAATATTCCACTACTTTTTTTTTTCTGGCCATTAAATAACAAACACAGCTGAAATGCTGTGCCTGTAGACCCACCAGTTCCCTAATCCATTGTGAGTCTAATATATAAAACATAGTAAGTAATGCTTCGCAAAGATGCCTATTTCCAAAAAGAGAAAAATCTTTGAAAAGGGAGAAAAGAACAATAAAGGGAGAAAGAACAATAAAGTAGAAGGACACATGTCCATCAGCCCGAAGGTTTTGATTTCCAGCCCCAGTTTACACCAGTTAAGAATCTGACCCCAGGCACCATTCCCAAGCCTGCTGTGCCCCCTCTGGAAAAGGCAGCAAACTCTGCCAGCTTTAGTTTCCTGATATAAAATGAAGACCGTGATATTTACTGATCTTATTTGTTTATCTTTTTTTTTAGAGCTTCTTCCTTGAAAGAAAGATGCTGAATACATTCATGAACAAGTATTAAAAGCAGGGAAGACATCAGTGAGAGAGCACAGCTGAAAACAAGGCAGAATAGTTACAAATGAGAATAAGGCAGTAGGGAAGTCTACAGCTGGGAGAGGGAGGGGGTGTGTGTGAAGAGAAGATAGCTTTTATTTGAAACACATGCGTGCCGGCTAATCACGGCTGGAACCTGGAATCGGGTGAGACTCTGTAGTGGAGAGGAGGTGGCAGACACAGGGAAATTATTTTTTATTTCAAACAGATGTATTAACAATGGCCTTATGCTGATGAAACTCAATAAAGAAAAGATTTAAAGGGGGGTATACTGTGATGGGAATTTGTAGCTGGGAGGCAGAAGGGAAAATGATCATTTGCAATAGACATATGTAATCACTGTGTGTGCTCAGTGCAGAGATGAGGGTGGGACTGTAGCTGCCAGAGCAAGTGAAAGGCAAAGTCCAGCCCCTGTTGCAGCAGAAAACAGGAAAAGAGAAACGGCTGGTCCAGCAGGAAGGGAGGAAAGAATATGTGGTAGAGTATATGCATATATATACACACTTTAAACTTTGTGACTTCTAGCAAAACTAATTTTGTTCCCTTATATGCTGTATTAAAAAAAAATGGTTTGCTCAATCTTTTAACTGTTTTCTCTCTCATTGCAGGTTGTCTTGTGCCCTCAGCGCTTATGGCAAAACAGCTGAACATAATCCTTGTATTCTCATCAATAAATTAATGATCTTTGTTGTTCAGCATGAAGTTAGAATTTCACTTCCTTTTCACGTTTGTTTGTTTATTTAGCGTTTTGGGGTTTTGTTTTGTTTTGTTTTTGTTTTTGTTTTTTTAACTTGCTTCCTTGTATTTTTTAACAATGTGTTAGAAACTTATGTTCCTAATTTGCCTTAAGGTGAGAACTGTTATCAGCTTTGCCTCCCTGGGGAGTCTCCAATCACAAGCAGCAAGAGATTTTACTTAAAATCATAAACACATATTACCATGAGTAAATTAAGAACAAATTCTATACAGTCAAGACCTGAACAATTTACATATAACAGCAATAGAAAATTGGTGAAATCCATGATTGTAAGGATAACATGTTCAAAACAAGATAAATGTGTAGACTTAATTCAAGTTTTATCTTGAAGAATGCCAGCAGGCAAAAAGAAAGTTAAAAAAATCTTCCCTAGGTTTGGAGGGTGCCCAGAAATGTGTCCAAAATGGGTGCAAGGAGTCTCAGCTTACATGACCATCCCTGAAGATCTCATCAACACTGTCACTGCAGACTAAGATGGGATATTTTGCCATTTGCAGGTGTTACGTTAGGATGAGGTGAATCCCACTCTACCCACACTAACTTCACTGTTTACAAAAGACTAGAGTGGCTTCCTCAAGCATATCTGCTGCATTGGAGGTGCCCTTTTGTAAACAGGTTAATTTGAAGTTCAATAAATTGTGTAACAGCAATACATGTTGTAACATAGGAAGGCACACACAATGCTAACGCTTATTTTTAGGCATCCAAGGACTCAGGTATACAGTCAAGTTCCAGTAATAAAGAGCAGATGCTCAGCGACCATAGCTTGCCGATATATGATAACTTGTTAGCCCTAGGAAATTCATTGCATCCTTGACTCTATAATAGCTGAATTTTCAAAAGCTTTCAGACAGGTCACAGCCTTGAAGCTGCATATAAAGCTCTGATCTAATTAATGCTGCTTCATTCTCATACATGTGTGAAAAATACATATTTACTACCACTTGCCACTGACTCAGTAAACAGAAGAACTAGAATTACATGATGCTGGGCTACTCTGGAATGGGAAATAGCTGCTCTGACTCTCCAGGATGCAGACTCCACCTTTGGGAGTCCTCTATTTTGCTCCATACTCTAAACAGAGCTCTCTACAGACATTTTTTACAAGATAATTTTTCCTTCTTTGCTGTTTGGATGTCAGGGACAAAGTACAGCTTATGAAAAAAGAATAAAAATGGACAATGCATTAGTATTTAAGGGAGATTTCAAAGTTTGATTTTTGTTCTAGTCTATTAAACAGTGTTGCCAGCTTGCAGCAAAAGGCAAAGTAGAAATCCATGGGAAAGAAAACTGAACTTAGATTTTGAGTAAAGCTGTTTGCTATCAGCTTCTGCTGGTTTCAATCCACAGCATGACTAGAACAAGGCCATTTTATGCTTTAGGTTTTCCTTTCAAAATCCAGACACAAGGGAAGTGCCTGTCAAAAATTATTAGCATCTTAAACAAGGTTTACTATAGACAAAGACATTAAGATACATTTGAAAATGCCCATATACATTATAAAAGTTGGAGAAATGTACTTTTTCCAGTGCTTTTTTAGGAGAGAAAGGAGAACTGTGTATTGCATGTTTCTCTTGGGACAGATTCACTAGCAGTCATTTGACCAGAAAGAAGCCCCCTTCACTTCTGCAATGTATAATGAAGGAAAACTGAGCTGTAAGTCAAAGATGAAGGTGAAAGCCTGACCCCAGTGAAATTAATGGGAATTCTGCCATTGATTTCAAAGGGGCCAGCATTTCAACCAAGATATAAACTTCATTTCATCCTGCCTTTTTCTGGGAGTTACAAAGGAGCAGAGTTATGTATGAAATTGATTTTATTTTGTTTTGTTGGTTTTTTTGGTTCTCTGTCATGAGAAAAAAAGAAAGCAAATAATCTCCAGTCAACCAAAACCCATGGTTTGTCTTGCTAAACCAACAAAAAACTCAGAATATTTTTTTTGTCAGCAGAGGTATTTCTTCTGACACAAAGTGTTTTGTTTGTGGGTCTCAAATCTCTCAGGCTTCTGTCTCCATTTATTAATGAAAACAGTTTTTCAAGCAAAACCAATTAAATGTCTTTGTTTAAAGATGTCAAAACAAATTGTTTAGAGTTTTCTAAATCTTCTATCACCAAATGCTTTTGTCCAAAAACATTCACAAAACTCAAAACGGATTCATTTGTGTTCTTCAGGAACTTAATATTTTTGTAATAAACCCCTATTATGGGAAGAAAAATAACCCACAAAAACCAAACAGCAAAAATCTCTTCACGATTTGAATATGGTCAAGACTGCAAAGAGAATTTAGATTAGCTTTGAAAGAAAAATTATCATAGTAGAACTACTTTAGCTGGTAGTCAATTTCAAATAATATTTTCAACATGAAAAGTCAGCATTTATTTTTATGTGCAAGCAAGTCACGAATAAGATGGTGTGGATGAACATCTTGATGCAAGTGATAGAATCAAGTACAGTTGAGATCCTGGTGCCTCTAGTTCTGAAAATACACTCATCTGTAATTGCTTCAAAAACTTTAAAAAACCTCCCACTTCATCCAGTTATGAACTCGAAGGAGCAATGTCATAGTGGCACACAGGCTTGCACAGGGTCACAGACAGCATCACAGCATAACCCACTGCAGAGGTGTGAACTGTTAGACTCTGAGATTTTGGAACTGAATGGGATTTTTGGCCTTTTTTTTGTTTTGTGTATCAATATAATGTAGGTTTGAGCAGTTCAGACTTTACGCAGCTCCGGTAGAAATGGAAAGTCCTAACCACAGATTAAATCATCTGTATTGTATTATGAATAGTCAGCTCTGTTGAGAAAGGACATTTGACTTTGCAATATGGTAGATATTAGCAAACACTTAGGAGAAACCACAAAACTTCATGTATTTGCCTGGAGTAAGCCTGCAACATCTGCTCGAACCCTTCTGGGTCTACACTGTTAAGAACATAAGTCAGCTTGTTGGTCATTCCTCTGAACTTGAAGCCAGATGAGCAAATCCAAGCCATTTCATGCTACAACCACTCTAATCATTTCAGCATGGTTACTAGTTTTTTTTTTTTGCAGAGGACATGAGCTTCAGAAAAATATTAGCAGCATTTGAAACACTTCCCTCCCTTACAAAGATTAAGTTGTGTGAGTTGCAGAGCTCTGAGAAAAAGCCCTTCTTATCTGTCTGTCTGGTTTATTATTCATTTATTAGGTTACATTCCCAGGCCTTGTAGTTCAGTTTCATGTATTTAGCACTACTGCCTTTTTAGTTCCTGACCTGAAATTGCCTATTTTGTACTTTGACTTGAAGGAATATCTACTGTACATACATATGATTTAAAATTTATAAGGATGCTTTTTTATGGTATAGTATTTTCATAGCTGCTATGGGTGTACAAATATCTCTACTGAGTAGAATTGGATTTGTTCCGTTGCCAAGGTCCACCCTGTCTGGTGAGTGGACGGGGACTATTTTCCTCAGCTGCTACTGTTAGATGCTGTGCTTCTAAAGTCACAGGGTCCATGCAGATGGCCAGGGTGTGCCAGACTAACAACTGTGAAGGTACAAGCAACCCCAATCATATGGCCGTATTTGTACAGAACCACTGATATTTGGGGCAGCCTGCAAAATTTTAAAGGCAGGTCCCAATCCTATGTAGTTCACTGTCTGAAAAAGATACAAGCTGGTAAGTGATGACAGCACGCAATGGTGTGCAGCAGGAATGAATGAAAGAGAGAGGCATTGCGGGATGTAAAAATCAGATTTGTTTTGTAAGTTTTCATCTATCTGGTTTGCTATTGTTTGAATCTCCCCTTTTATTCTGATGATTTATTTTGAAATTTAGGTTTGCTCATCACACAGATACAACGTTCTGGTAAAGAGAACAAAATTTGTTGTCCACTTAAGACAAAAAGAAGTTCCCTGAGTACAGAATGTTAAGTTTATCCAGTTGTGTGTGTTTTGGAAATAATATTTTCCAGGTATCTGCATACAAATTTCTGTTTTGAAATGAGGTAGGCAAAGTGATGTTTCTTGAAACCTGAGTATTAATGTGTGAAAGCTATATTCTTAGGGGAAATTTTAAAATCTGATCCAAACATTTCATACAGGAATTTGGTCAAAGTTTTTACAGAGACTGAAGCCAAATTAGAATTTGATTTGTAATGAAATATCTTTCTGTGTGAAGTTGAAATTCCAGTCCCCTCCCCCTCTTAAGTTTTATTTAGTGTAGCAAAATTGAAAAGATTAAAAATACTTTTTTTTTTTTTTTTCCTCCAAAAAGAGAAACTGGGAGGGGAGAAAAAAAAAAAAAAGAATCAAGAAAACTCTGGTAAAGAAATAAGTCAATGTATAAGTATGTTCCTCAAATGCTTTTTCTCTCAATAAACACTTTTGGAGCTCACCAAGCAAAGTGGATATCTCATGCAGACTACAAATGTTAGGAGTGGCTGGGTATGAATGAAGTTGAATGGAATATCTTTTCAATGTTCATCAAAGTCAAAAGAAACTCTCACAAAAAATTAGATACCTTTCACTACAGTGAGAAATCTTCCATTTTCCAATTATCTTTTGTCAAAAGGAGCGAGCCAGAATAATTTCTTTCAATGCTTTCCAGAAAAAAATACCTCTGGCCCAAGTCTAGGCAAAGGGATTTGTACCAAAAAAAGGAACTGAGAGAAGCTGTAGATAACTGGCCATAAATTTGAGTTGAAACAAAAGAGATTTGGCTATGATACCTTATGATACCACTGCAATTACTCAAGTGTCAATAAGTACAAAATAATGATTTATATGATCTAAAGTGAAGGAACCACAGCACAGAAAGGGTATAAATATGTACACTGTCCACACATGCAGGGAAGAAACAGCAGCAGAACCCTGTGCTGAAACAGTCGTGTTGAGTCAATGAGTGGCACCCTGCCAAGCACAGACCTTCAAAGGAATTTGCCCTTACTAGTGATAAAAATGGAGTGTGCTGGTGGCTTCTGTGCAGCAGCTGCCGTGGGGATACCCTGAGTGCAGTTCAGGAGAAAAGCCCTCATAAGGCCAGGTGGTGCAGGCTGTCCCTCACTGCCTGCGTTGACAGGGGAACATATGCAAAGGCACGTAACTGTGCCAAATACGTGGCCAGGACAGTTCAGTTATTCCCCTAGGTATTCATGAAATGTCAAGAATTGAGAGAATATTGATTTAAACCAACAATCCTGTTCGTTTTACCAGAGTCTTGCATGACTTTTCCAGAGGAACATCTGAAGAACCAAATACAAATACACGTATGTTCTGATAAGTTTTGAGTTTGGTAAGATGTCTCCTGCTTTCACATCTCATGCCTGTATTTCTGTCAGCTGAGGGAACATATTTCAGATATCACAATTGCTCCTCAGCACTTCACAGCTAGAAGATGAGAAGAGGAGGGTGTTCATAGAATGGTTTGGGTTAGAAAGAACCTTAAAGATCATCTGGTATTTTATCCCCACTTCATTCCCTGCAGGAGAGGAATTCACCTGGCACACGTGGAACAGTGTGTTTCAGATTTTCTTGGTATTTTGCAAGAGACTTGCACTAATAACTTGTGGGATTTTTTTTTTTTTTTTCTGCACAGGAAAAGGACACAAAACCAAATGCGCAGTGAATTGAATGAGCAGATGTTTGCTCTACAGTTCTAGACATACCTCCCAGTTCATTGCTCATTGTTTCTGGACCACTTTTTATCTGTTGTTATCACCTCTTCACCATCACAAGGGAATCACTGCAGTCAGCTTCCATAACCCACACGTTCCATATTGCTCTCACAGCTTCAGCTAAAGCTAATTCTTAATCATTTACACAGAAACCTAATACTTCTCTGTAGAAATGATACTTAAATGAAGCTACTAGAGCTGGAGGCCTAAACCAGAAAATAAAGAAAACTATCTCCCAAGGAGGGAATCCAGAAATGATGCTTGATGAAAAAGAGTGGATGAGCAGTCTCAAAATCAGTGTTATGATCTGCTCACTGATTGCAGATATCCACCATATGCCTTGTTATTGTGCATGTGTGAGTGGCCCACAGCACAGTGTGTTATTACAGGGCAATATTGTACACATCTGGTGTATGCTGCGGGAGTAAATTACACATCATCTAAGCATAGTGCAATTGCTCCACAATTAATGACCCTCTCGGTCTCCTAAGGGCACTCCTACTTTGGTCGCCAGCCATCACCTCACTCAAGAAGTGTTCGTTTAGCTATGGGACGGGGGGCTTAAGGGTACAGTCTCCTTCCAGTTAAATGTGATTATCTCAGTAGGTCTGAGTTTAATTTGGCAGATCTGCTCTCCTTCAAAGATAATGAGAAAGTTAACCACTGACTAACTGTTTTTCACAAAGCAGACTTTTTGCTTAGAAAAAGACTGGAAATAGAGTTTACATGAACAAGGATCAGGTACACGCTTCAGCACAGGGCTCTCTCAAATACAGGAAAGAATTTTATAAGTGCTTAGAGTCAGTATAAGACCTTGCAGGAGAATTCTTTTATGCATGGTCGGGTTTTTTTTACCTGTCATTGTTTAGGGTCAGGGTAGCCCCTTAGACCTGTAACAACNCGCCGAGCTGGCAAGTGGGTCAAGAGGGCAAAGAAAAGGGCAAGATCATCCTGGTCCGTCAGCTTTATACTGAATATGACATCTATGGGCTGGAAACCCTCATTGGTCAGATTGGGGTCACCTGCCCTGTCCACTCCTCCCTGCATGTGTGGCCATTCACTTTCTGCACCCCCAGTGTGGTGCACAAGATCCAGCAGTGCCCTTGGTCTGCACACCAGCCCTTGTTACTAACTCTAACCATGGGGTGTTATCACTGCTAGAAGCAGCCACTGCCTGGGAAAAGATACTGCTAACTTGAGAAAGTGCAGTGAGTTAGAAGAACTGAGCTGAGAAGTAAAATCACTGAACAGAATCAGTTCTGTTCTCACTCAAACCAGGACATTTCCCTTCTTTTTGTTAAAAAAAAAAACAAACCACNTATACCCCTGATGGTAATTATGTCACCATCACCACTGATGCTGTGAGCAGGCAGCAGGGGAGTCCCAGACTGCAACCAGCAGCAGACAGGAGCTGTGTTCAGGAGCTGGATTCTGCGACCAGGTTCAGAAAAACACAGATTGGGATCGAAGGCAGAATGGACAGAGGCCTCCTCGGATGCTCCGAGGAAGAAACTGGAAGAGGATCTGAGCCACGCCGAGCTGGCAAGTGGGTCAAGAGGGCAAAGAAAAGGGCAAGATCATCCTGGTCCGTCAGCTTTATACTGAATATGACATCTATGGGCTGGAAACCCTCATTGGTCAGTTTGGGGTCACCTGCCCTGTCCACTCCTCCCTGCATGTGTGGCCATTCACTTTCTGCACCCCCAGTGTGGTGCACAAGATCCAGCAGTGCCCTTGGTCTGCACACCAGCCCTTGTTACTAACTCTAACCATGGGGTGTTATCACTGCTAGAAGCAGCCACTGCCTGGGAAAAGATACTGCTAACTTGAGAAAGTGCAGTGAGTTAGAAGAACTGAGCTGAGAAGTAAAATCACTGAACAGAATTAGTTCTGTTCTCACTCAAACCAGGACATTTCCCTTCTTTTTGTTAAAAAAAAAAACAAACCACCAACAACCCACAACACAATGATGTTTGTTTTTCTTCCCCTCCTTCAGAATGAAGTTTCCACATCCTGGTCACACAGTCATCACATGAGGTTTCCTACTTATGAAGTCCTGAATGCAAATCTCTGTTTAAGGTTTACACCATTGACACATTAATCTGTGATGCTTTTTTGTATATCTGGCATCGTCCCTGACACAGGACATTTTCTGGCTTTGGACAGAAAATATTTTCTTCCATATGTATTTCTATATACTTTGCTTTGCTTGCAGATAAAAAAATAATTCAGAATTCATAAAGTCACTATTTGGAAGGTTTCAAGTGCTCTTGCTATAAATTAAGCAGAAATCTGCCTCTCAGCTATCTGAAACTTAGGTCTGAAGTGAATGCCTATGTGCCCATTGTAGCCGGAACAGGAGGAAAGGTCTGACAGTCTCCACAGACAAGCCATATGACAAACTTAGGTACCTAAAATCATGTACATTAGAGGCATATTCCATCCTAGGCTTCTAGTTTCATTTTAGCCTGGCCCAGAGAGTTCGTACACTTTACAACATGGTTTAAGTCAGAACCTATCAATTTCTTGTTCCATATCCTGTTTATTTTACCTCACTGTAAAAGACCTTTTACAGAAGCATCAGATTCCATTTAAGCAGCATTAAAAGCCAACAGATTCTTTAAAAAAACCTAATTAACTTGAACTTTAGAAGAAAAGAATGAAATCTTATCTGAGGGATAGTCAGAACTTGTAAGCACTGAAAGTTTCTGTAATTTCATCCTTAAACTTACATGTCTTATGGAAAAGAATCACAATCTTCTTAATAGTCCAGTTCCATGAATAATTCATGATACAAATCTTATCTGAACCCAAACTACTGTTCTCAACATACCCTAACTTTGGTTGGTTTTGCAGTTCAACGGATCTCAGTATCTGTTTTTGTCCTAATTCCAGTGGAATAAATCCAAATTTCCCCTCTAAAAGGTTCCAGGTTAAATTCTGAGGTTTAGGCTGCCTGGCTGTGGCAGAGTGAAAAATACCAGAGTGCAAATTAGATTTACTCAGTGGCAGACACGATGTAGCTGGATGTTTAAAGAAACTGATACCTACACCAGCAACATGAAGTTTACTTAATCATTGCATTTTACTTAAAATATAAAAGAAATTCAGGGAAAGGTCTGAAGTGAGACTTCAGTGTCTAAAGCAGAAGCTAGGGGTGGACTTCCAGTGCCAGAAGCCAAAAGCTACTGCCTTGCTTCTTCATTGACCAATCTGATATCATTAGGTCTGTGCTGTTCTGCACCATGCCACTGCCCAGAGCCTCTCAAAAGAAGTATCCTGTGAGACTTCCACCAGTCTTGGGAGCCACTGGGACATGATCTAAAAATCAGGTTCCTCCAAACTAGCCATCATACTGCTTTAGTGTGTCTCCAAGTGAAGACAGCAGAGATATAGAGAAAGAAGTATGCATTTCTAAGATCAAGACAGTCCTCTACATTTGGTCAGAAGTGGGAACATTCTCATCCGCAATGTAGCACACTTAGCAGGAAAAGCACTTTGTCACATCCTTGATTAATGAGCTCATAAAATGTGCTATCAGCAAAGTTCTGGTGCAATCGTGTTGGCATTCTGCTTTTGAGATATTATTAAACTTCCAAATACAAAAACTTCTTAAGTCCTGTGCTGAGCAATTGAATTGGAGACACCTGTATTCACCGGGAGCTTCAGACAAATGGGCAGCGAAGCCGGACCTTTGTAACTAGAAAGATTCTCATTAGAAATTGAACTATTGTTGGACACATTTACTTGCTTTGACTAAACAGCCATATTGTGCAATTTCCCTATTCATGCACAGCCTGTTACCAGAGAAGTGCTGACACAACCCCTGTTATCACATATTCCAAGGAGGATTCAGTGGTGCATATGCATAAAAAAGTAAGCAAATTATTATCCGAAGTGGATGGGCTGTCATGTAGGAGTTACTATTTGAAAGTGGTTCTTTTTACCCAGTCACTTGTAAAGATCATATGTATCCTGTGGATGAGTCTAATTATTTTTAATAGCTCTTTTCATAGAGTAATTGGGCTATACATATGAGTTCTGGGAGCATGGTGGGTACTAGGCATGTGTTAATTTGTTAAACTTTTATATTTGCTTTAGAAGAACCATGAAAATATCCACAGATGAACTTCCTTGAGAAGGTTTCATTTTTTTTCCAGGCTAATAAAAATCTATAAAAGTTTGGACACTTTTTTAGTATGAGAGGTTATTATTATTTGTCTATTACACAAAGATAAAATGTTTACATGTTTGAGGCCAGTACCTGCAGTTTTGGTAATTATTAACGATAATTATTATAAGATAACTATAATAGTTAACGATAATTATTTTAAGACTTAACAAACCTGCTTTGGGACATAAATTAAGTGCTTCAGTAAAACTATTAATTTTAGATATTTCCATTGGCTTCATACAGAGTTGTTTAAACTCCCAGCCTGGTAAAGACTTTATCCTCCCCAACCTAAAATATTGCTCAGCTGGAGAGGAACTTCATGAGAAGATAATGTCCCTTCATTTAGAATTACCACTACTGATTAGCTGCTGTTTGTCAGTGTTGAAGACAGGCTTTTGAGGTAGATGAAATAATGGCTTTATTCAATAAAATATTTGTCTTGCAACTAAGACTGAAAGTATTTTGTCTAAGGTAAACTAGACAAATGTATTGTTAAATAAAGCTATTTTCTACTTCATCTGTTAGTTTTGTTGGCAAAATATCCTTCATATATTAAGGAGTAAAAATGAGCAATCAAGAGATTGCAATATTTATGGGACTGTGATTAATCTCTAGGGTAATTTGGAAATGCTAACCTTGTGTAAAAAAACAATTATGTTTTTTCACCATAGTTGGACAATATTGCTGTAGTAACAAATAGCAGTACTTATTGGCCAAATGAAATCAAATCAGTTCATTAGTATTCTCTGTATTTAATCAAAATATCAAAATAGACTCTGAGCTCTCTTAATGAGGATGGACCTATTGATTAAGTTTCACATACCACATAAAGATGTCAGGTGCATTGTTCATAGGAACTCAGGAGTTGATGTGGGGACTTCGTGAGGTTATAGAAGAAATGAAAGCTCTTCAACACGGTCAGTGTCTAGCAGTGTTAGTGTCTGGCTTACCTCTGTTTCAAGCCAATTTAAAATTTCTGTGATAATAAATAATAATGTCCTCTGCTGTGTTCCTTAGTTCATAGAAGCAGAAAAAGTCTTAATTTTGAGCAATACTAAAATAAAATCTAATACCAACTTCCCTAAATGATTTCCCCATGATTTGGAGAAACTCAGAGAAACTAGTTGCTTTCCACAGAAAGCTGGCAATGGACAGAATAATAATGGACAGAGCATGACAAGTCTTGTTTTATTTCCACAAATACTGGTATTAAACAACTAATAGCATTAGTGAAAAACTCTCTAAACGTGCTGAGTCAGCTGAACCTACACAATACACCGTTATTAGCCAGTAAGGCCAGCAAATACGTCCAATCAGTATCGAAAGGCAGGCCTCATCTTAATTAGCTGGCAAGCCAGAGCAGCAAAAAGGTCTGTAATTGCCCCAGAACATAATCTCATCTTTTCCCCAAAACTGTGTTGAACTCAGGGAAACATGTATGAGAAACCCCCTATATTCACCAGCAGTCCAGTGTACTGGGATCTCTTCAACCCATGACACATCTGAGATACCTTTCAACAACTCTGTTATGTAGAAACCAAGGACTTTTTTAAAAGAGCATTCAGTCAAAGTGCAATGTATGACAGAAATAAGATACCGTCATCAAAACATTAAGTTCACATGAATTCTCCATTTCCTTATGGGAAAAACTGTATGTGATATGAATATTCTCCAAACCTCAGGTCCTTTTTGAAAACGGATCTGAACGTTCAATCTCAGATCTACCTCTCCTTGTTGATGACTTTTATGATGACACAAACCACATATGTTATGTATCTGCCTCCTGTTCCCCTTTTAAATTGTTTTCTCTGATCAGTGGAACAAAGATACAAAAGGAAATTGGGGGTTGTTCAGCCTGGAGAAAAGAGGGCTCCAGGAAACCTTGTAGCAGCCTTCTAGTACTTAAAGGAGACCTACAGGAAGGATGGGGAGGGAATATAGTGATAGGACAAGGGTAAAGGTTTCAAACCGAAAGAGGGTGATTTAGATCATTTTGCCTTCAGTTTCCCTATTTAGGCAATCCTTGGGTAGCTGCAGATGGTTCTCCAGCTCCTGATTATCATTATCTTGTCTATGGAGAGCCTGGCTGTGACTTTAGTCAGAATACAGAAACAGGGTTTCAGGTAAACCATAACCCTAGAAAGTCTCCTCCAGATTCTATTTCATGACTGCTATGTAGCAAAGACTTATGAAGACTTGTTGAAACATCACAGCTCTTTCTGACCAAGATGGGGCTGTATCCTTGAGGCAAGCTATGCCATCTTGGCCAAAAAAATGCCAGTTATGCAATTTTTCTAACACATTATCTGAAATGTGTTCATAAAAAAGTAAAAAATAGTCTAAAGAAATTACAAAGTTCATTCCAAAGCCTAGACTTCATGGGCCAAGCAATAATGAGTGCATTCATAAGGGTGTTGGAGGAACATAAAATAGGCAGATACAGACATGTTTGTAGCGTGAATGACAACACGGGTGTAGAGGCCTCAAAAATGTGGACAGATAACTATGCCTAGAAATGTGAACACTCTCTGTGGTTTGTTTTCTTGGCATGCCTTCTAGAATTTGCTCCTTTTTGTATTTACTACTTAACACACTGCAGATAATTTGTCAGCATCAGCTATTTCTCCCCTTAGGAGGCCCTACTAAGCGAACATGTTTGAAGTCAATAAAAAGCAATCTCCCTAGAATAAAGAAAAAACATTTTCTTGCTTATAAGCTACAAAATTGTTTTTCACATTCCAAGTAGTCTGTTGTCCGTTTTAAATTGGCAGGCATGAAGGTGAAATCATGTCTAAAAGAGCTATTTGGGAACTACAGGAGTTTCAAGGTAGAAGA
This sequence comes from Chloroceryle aenea, assembly GCA_013399075.1. NCBI lineage: Eukaryota > Metazoa > Chordata > Aves > Coraciiformes > Cerylidae > Chloroceryle > Chloroceryle aenea. The sequence continues at coordinate 473,665 of VWZY01003161.1, forward strand.
AGATAAAAGGCAGAAGAAGATAAAAAAAACATAATTAAAAAAAAAAATTAAAAAAAGTATCTCAAACAGAGGCTGGTCATGATTATAACAGTTAAATCTGGGACAAGTGTAAAATAAATAGTAGTGTCACATAAATAGATTAGCAAATAAGACATCTTCCCCCTGCAATATGCTACACAGTAGCTGTAGAAAGAGTAGTTATAAAATGGGTTAAAAAAAACACACAATAAAGAAACTCAGGCTAGGAGATGTGTTACATTCAGCTTTTTCTTTAATCATGGCTTACAAGTAGGGACAAGTTCTAGTTAACTTTGTACTGAAAAAATTATAAAAGGATCTGTATTAAAACTAAAGCATGGACTAGCCCTGCAAAAATAACATTACAGCATTTCTTAAAGCAATTCTTTTTTGTGAAGTTTTACACTCTGAATGGTGAACTCAGTCACATTGGTTAGGACCTAGAATAGAATCATATGATCATTTAGGATGGAAAAGACTCATAAGACCAAGAAGTGCAACCATGAACCTAACACTTCCAAGCCCACCACAAAACCATGTCCCTAAGTGCCGTATCTACAAGTCTTTTAAATACCTGCACGGATGGTGACTCCACTGCTTCCCTGGGCAGCCTGTTCCAGGGTTTGACAACCCTTTTGGTGAAGAAATTTTTCCTATTATCCCATGTAAACATAACCTGGTCCAGCTTGAGGCAGTTTCCTCTCATCCTATCGCTTGTTAGCTGGGAGAAGAGATTGACTCCCACCTCGCTACAGCCTCTTTTGGGGTAGTTGTAGAGAGCAGTAAGGTCTCCCCTCAGCCTCCTCTTCTCCAGACTAAACAAACCCAAGTCCCTCAGCCTTGTGCTCCAGACCCTTCACCAGCTAGTTTCCCTTCTTTGAACCCTCTCCAGCAACCTGATGTCTTTGTACTGAGAAGCCCAAAACTGAAAACAGTATTTGAGGTGTGCCCTCACGAGTGCCAAGTACAGGGGAACAATCACTCCTCCAGTCCTCCTGGCCACACTTTCTGATACCAGCCAGGATGCTGTTGGCCTTCTTGGCCACCTGGGCACAATTCTGGCTCATACTCAGCAAGCTGTCAACCAGCACCCTGAGGTTCTTTTCTGCCAGGCAGGTTTCCAGACACTCCTCCCCAAGCCTGTAGTGTTGCAGGGAGTCGTGACGCAAGTGCAGAACCTGACACTTGGTCTTGTTGAACCTCGTACAACTGGCCTCAGTCCATCAATCCAGCATGTCCTCTGTAGAGCCCTCCTACTCTGAAGCAGATCAACACACCCCCATAACTTGGTGTCATCTGCACTTGATCTCCTCATCCAGATCATTGATAAAGACATTAAATATTAGCAGTTGCAGGGAATTAATGACAAAAAAAAGTAATGAAGATGTAAAAATTCCTGAGATCACCATCTGAGAAAATAAATCCTCTTCTATGACATTTCTCCAATGACCACCATACACAGAGATTACTAGAATAAAAGAATGGGCTTTTTTCATCTGATTTTGGTTGCTTTTATTAATTGGTCTCTTCTGGGTACTTGATAGTAGTAGGGAAACTACAGGGTATCACAAATTACTTTCATTTTCATCTACATGAACACAAATAAATAAATAATTTGCTCTATTTTTCCAGATATCCTTTCCTTCCCATTCTTTGGAACCCAGTATCAAAGTGCACCACATTTCTGAGAATTTCCTTGAAAAGTCATCAGCTCTAGTAATGGCAGTCCATAGTCTCCTCAACTTTCAAAAGGTAGAAATGAATCTGAGAGGGCTATGTGTCTAAAAATAATGTCTAATTGAATGCCCCTACAGACAGATTGAAAAGACAAGAGATAGAAGTCTGAAGCATTTCAGAAAAGTCATCAAACTAAGGTTTCTTCATGTATGAGAAAGAAATATTTTGATAAGTAGGCCTGAGAGATGGACTATGGTTAAAGTCGACTAATGGGACAGGCAATGATGGGGTCCAGTGTTGCTCTAAACTTGAAAAGGAACAGGATAATTGCTAAACATTAACAGTGGGATTTATCTGATCAAAAATTTGTGCTACTCTGTCAAATTCATTTTAGAGAATAGCAAGAATATCTCATCCTGGGGCAGAGAGGACAAAGATCAGAGGCCATCAGGTGCCATCCATAAGCTTAGGAGTAAAAAGGACCTTCCAAAACTACCTTCTCCATTAGGCATTTTTTATACATGACAATGGACAGAAGTTGGTTCCTGGGTACTGAAATACTCTCCTGACTGCAGGCAAAATTATCCCATGCTCTCTCAAGAGTCCAGAGCAGGCTGACAAAGTTCCTAAAGAACTTTGCACAAACATCTTCACCTAGGAAATGTTATCTTGGCAGACCTACTGAACTGGGGTCAAAGACTGTTGATTTCTATTTGTTAATTCCTTCACCAGAAAAATGTTTATTATCATCAAGTAAAGTCAGTCTGAAAAAGAATTTCTTAAATTTCACTTACAGGGGTTTCTCACTTGATAAACAAAAGAAACATCTGCAGCTTTTACTTAGTTGTATCAACACTGTGATGTAACAAAAGGAGAATAAAAAGCAAATACCTGAAGCAAAGTTCAGATTCAAGACTAATTGAGCTAGAAATACAGCAGACTTTCATAACTTCGTGCATTTTGGTGGGGTAGAACTTATTCCTGTAACTGCTGCAGGGTTATGTCCCATCCCAATGTACTTGCCAGCTCATGTTTTTTCAATTAAAACACTTCACACACATTGTATGCATACTGCCTTTCATCCAAATATCTCGAGTTACTTTGCAAACAGTAATTATGCCTTTCAGCCTTGCACAAAGAATAACCATAGTCCAAAGTCATGAATTTGTCAATAAGAGAGAGGTGTTGTCTTTGTTCCCAGCCTCATGCATAAGACACTAGTTAAGATTGTCCTTTTGCATAATCAAAATTTATACCTTAAAGAGGTAATAAGAAAAAGGATTCTTGAAGATGGCAAAGATTAATCAATGTTGTCAATGAAGAAGAGTAACAAAATATTTAAAAACAACAAAATCTGAACTTTTTCAAAGTCAAAACAATACCCTATTACTATATCTCAAATAAAGAGAAATGAAGCGAAGAAATGCATCATAGTGTTCTTATTACTGTAACCATATACGTTATAAATAACAGAAGCTTCAGGAAACCACTATGATTTAGAAAAGTAGATTGTTGATTGGTGTTTCTGACAATATGCCACATCAATGAGTAGTGCTACCAATACAGCTGCAACAATATGTATCTCATTTATATCAAATATCTGGCCTATCTGTTACACTGAAAAATATTTCTAAATTAATGACTTAAACATATGTACTGTGTAGTACATTAAGGTTTTCTTTCTAAAAAGAATTATGAACGTGCCTACTTGATGGGAATTATGCGATATCTATTTTTCTAGGGGGAAAACCAGTTTCATACTGCCTGTAGTATATCATTTATTCCTTATAAAGAATTAGAGGAAAGTAGCCCAACATTAGAAAGCATACAAATTTCTATTTAAACCTGAGCAACCTTTTCACTCCTTGACTTTTGCTCCATAAATGGATCAAGCATAACATATACCATGTCTCTAATCCTTAATTTTAACTTCCTGAATTCACAGGAGAGTCGTTCTCCCTTGATTTATAACAAAACATTTTATCACTATCAGGTCTGCCATTTGTGAAAAGTGGGATGGAGTAATTTGCAAAACTAAATCTGAATTCTGCCCACCTTTTAATCAAAACTATCACTTCCTTATTGCTTTGCAGTTGAAATATATTAATTCTCCATTAAACCCAGTTTGGAAGGCAGAAAATATCGTCAGGGATGAGGACTACATTTTTCAACAGAAGGGAAGTTTATCTCCTTCAGGGGAGCTCAGCATTCACACCAAAATGTAGTAACAGAAGGGGAGGAAGGGAGAGGTTTTCTCCAGCAGTAACAGTGTCCTCAGTTCCATGTAACTGAAAATATGGACTGTTATTCTTTACATGATGAACAGTGTCAGTACCTACAACTAGTGCTGTCCCTTTGGCATGGTTGCTGATGCTCTTATGCAGTACAGATTATCAGCAGGTCTGGTTCAGGCTCCAGTTTCCCAAGCAGCCCATTGACATCATTACTGACCCGGGGTGGCTACCTGATCTCTTGCAATGCCTTCATCTGTCCACATTTCCTAGAACACAAGCTGTGCTACCTTGCCTTCTGCACCCACTTCTCCAGACCTTCAATCACCGCTGCGAATTGCCAGTACTTTTCCCTGTTTTACATCAAATGCTACCCAATGAGCTCACTCCTTTGAGTGAGAAGCTCCTGTGCTGTCCAAACTCTGCCAAACTTTGCAATTATGATGCCAATAGGAGAGGTTCCTGCAGCAGGTGCCTCCTGGCTAGCTGTGGCCTCTTACATGTCCTTCTTCATAATTATCTGAGAATATATTCTCCAAATCCACTTAAAGCACAGCTAAAGTGGAATGGTTAATAAAGCAGCAAGTTTGTGTTTTCATAATGCATTGCTAAGAGATGTCACAACTACAGACTGTTATCTAAGCAGTCACTCTGTTTACAGGCAGAAGAGAAAAAGATTGAGGTCTTTCTCTCAAGTACCATAACGAGGTATGACAGAAAACAACACTATCTTTATTTGCTTTCAGTAGAATAATCTCTCCAGTGTTGCTGTTGCAAGGTTGCTGCTGTTAAAAGGTTTTTCTTTGCTGATATTTACCGTTTCACTTCCAATAGTGTGGACTTGGTGGAATTTCTGTCATGAAATTGCCATTTGCTCTCGAGTTACTGAAACTTATTTAAAGCCAATTAAAGTTTTGAACACTTCTTTTTCAAATGCAGGTCACTTCAAAAAGACATATTGATTTGCAACCTGAAACATGATGGCCTGACGTCAATATTCAGGCAGTTTGCATTCCAAAGCATTCACTTTTGTGTTTAGGGACCTCATGATGTTATGCCAAGCCATAGACCAAACAACAGATTTAAGATTTAAAAAATAATAACACATCAATTAGTATGGCAATTTTAACATTTAAATCTACACACGCAATCTGCAGTCTATAATGCAGCAATAATCTTCTGATCTTTTGGACTAATTCCTAAAGGCAAAGGTTTTAGCTTCAGATGAGAACAATAAAGAACACAGTTCAGAGGGATTGAGTTTTTTACAGATGTAAAATCTATGCAGAAGATCTTTGCTACATGCCAAAATGTCAATTAGTGATTTTCCTTTTCACTGGCTCCTCTTTTCCTTCCCTTCATTGTACATAATACTTTCCCATGTTCTCACCAGGTCTTTGTCCTCGCAGAGCAAGAGGAAGGGTGGAGCACCCACTGCAAGGAAACATTCAAGCTGCCTATTGCGTGTAGAATGTGCTAGCCAGCTGGTAGCATATAAACATCCAAGGTCATCTTCAGTCCATGTATGCATGACCTTGCAGCATTATCTAAAGATTTTTCACTGACCCCAGGAGCACTGGTTCCTGAACTAAAGCAAGTATAATATGTGTGTATAAACCTATGCCATCGACACTTTGGACAGGTTGGATTCAAGACAGATGGCCTCCCAGGTCTCACACAAAAATCTGCAAGCCAAGTGAAGAAACAGTATAATTAAACACATTTCATGCGAAGCTGATTAGATTTTTACTTGGATCTTCAGGAGCGAAAAATCAAGAGTTGTGTTTGCTGACTAGCTTGCACTGTGCACTTTACAAAAAAACCTCTAACAGACTGGTCATTTTCCAGAACAGATAATACTGGCCAACATGGCTGCTCTCTTGAGAAAAGGAGCATTGACTAAATGAATCTTTTCTTACACCGTGGAGGCGCAGGGTAGACAGGGAACACATGAGATCTTTAACCTTTCCTTCTGGACAATCACTGAAAAAAAAAGCACCAGGGACTTCATTTTATAATAAACAACTCCTCCATATTAGACTGCATCTAACAATACAACACACACACTCCTGCTTCACTGAAATGTCATTATTGGTTACAAGCCCAAATCCCTCTGTGGGACCTGACCATCTGGTACAGAGAACAGGACACAGTTTGATGCATGATGTTATCTATGGAGAGGAAAGCAAAACCACGAAGAGTAGACTGAGGTGGTACCTAAACCACAAAATGCCTACAAAGCAGGGGATGTGCCAACTTGTTCTTTTATTTCATCACCTTGTAACTGCAGAGGAGAGAGTCTTGAACAGATTCTCAAAAGGAGACTGTGCCATCTTTCAGCACTTGTACCCAAGTGATGTAAGCATATCCATATGTCCAAGTTTTTCAGTTCCCAGACTATTATCCAAATCCTTTGATTGGCAGCTGGCATTTTCAGATGTCACATCCTCTTCCAAAGTGACTATAAATCCATGAAGCCAAGTGAGAAAAACAAAGATTCAAGCAAGATCGATAACTGCTTCATTTACGACTTTTTTTTTCTTGAGGGAGGAGGGAGTGAGTATTGATACAACTGAGTTTACCAAGTTATTGTACATTTGAAAGTGACTTTGAAACAGCCATCTTTAACAGACTTGTAGCTTTTTATAGACAAATAGGAAATATTAGAATAACGATAGCATAATGGATAATACAATTGCTCTCTTGGAAGAAAAAATGTTGGGTTAAAGCAGTCTCTTCATGTAAGGAGCAAGTAAGAAATATACCTTTATAAAGTGTTTTCAGCTCAGCTAAAGCCAAAATTGCAAAACCAGAAAAGCATTATTCAGTGCAAAGCAAAGGTAATGGGATATGGAAATGCATCCAAATTTTGTGATGATTATGAGACTCAAAATGTCAAATATGATGAAGTTTAACCATCATTAATTTGCCTCATGCAACACTAAGATAAAATACATAGCTGATCCACATGGAATAAAGAAACAACATATTCCCCTTCATTTTTGTTTCATTGGGTTTGAATTAATTCTGCTTTGTTCTTGGTCCATAGACAAACTGAACACTGATTTTAGCTGATTTGGGTTTTTACTTCATTATTTTAATTGGACAACAACACGTTAGAGGTCATTGCACATCTCTACTGCTATATGGAAAACCACCCCAGACTCTGTGACTGTATTTCTGTATACTATCATAGGCCTTCTCTAAACAGCGTGCAAACATTTCACCAGCCCTCCATAAGCTTTCTACTACAAAACAGCATTCTGTCTTGTAGTAGACATGCCTGCTTTAGTCATAATGTGTGCAGCTTTCGAAATGTCTTTCCACTTTCTGTTTCAAATTTGCCCTTTCTAATCCTGCCTTTTCCCATAGGAAAAGGGCAAGAAACACTCAGAGGTCCATGCTGGCTGGGGGAGCTGCCATGAGTGCCCCAACCCCTGTAGGACACCAGCTTCTTAGGGAGAAAACCCTTGTAGGGCATAAACATATAGCCCATATCTTTCATGATCTCATTGCAATTACCAAGACATGGTGTGATAGCTCACATGACTGGGATGTTGTCATGGACTGTTATGCACTTTTTAGGAAAGACCAGCAAAACGAGGCAGTGGAGTTGCTCTTTATGTGTGTGAGCAACTGGAATGCACTGAGCTCTGCCCAGGGGGGGATGAAGAACATGTTGAAAGTTTATGGGTGAGAATTAAGGGGCACACAAATACAGGTGAAACTGTTGGTGTTGTTTACTACAGACCACCAAACCAGGAAGAGGATGTTGAGGAGATCTTCTACAGGCATCTGGAAGTAGCATCAAGATCACATACCCTTGTGATCATGGGTGACTTCAATCACCCTGATATTTGTTGGAAAGGCTACACAGAGAGGCATACTCAGTCCAGAAGGCTCTTGCCATTGATTACAATTTCCTGATGCAGGTGTTGGAAGTGCCAATGAGGAAGAGAATTCTTCTGGACCTTGTATTAAGCAACAAAGAACGTCTGTCTGGGATGTGAAGGTTGGAGGCAGCCTTGGTGGTAGTGATCATGACATGGTAGACTTTAGTACCATACAAGGAAGAATCAAGACAATAAGTAAGACTGCAGCTCTGGAATTCAGGAGGGCTAACTTTGTCCTCTGCAAAGACCTACTTGGGGAACCCCTTTAGCTAAGGCTCTAGAAGATAAGGGGGCCCAAGAGAACTGGTTGATATTCAAACATTACGTCCTCCAAGCTCAAGACAGGTGCATTCCTTTGAGTAAAGAAAAACAAGTAGAGGAAGCAGAAGACCAGTGTGGATGAGCAAGGAGCTGCTGAAAAAAACCTCAAGTGGAAGAATGAAGTTCACAGCATGTGGAAAAAGAGACTGGTCTCTTGAGAGAATTATAGGAATGCTGTCAGGGTTTGCAGGGATGCAACAAGGAAGGCCAAGGCCCTCCTGGAATTAACTCTGGCAAAGGAAGTAAAGGAGAACAAGAAGGGCTTCTTCAAACACATCAATGGTAAAAGGAAGACTAGCAAAAATGTGGGCCCACTGCTGCGTGATGCCAGAGCCCTGGTGACAGAGGATGAAGAGAAGGTGCAGTTACTGAATGCCTTCTTTGCTTCAGTCTTCACTGCTAAGACCAACCCTTGGGAATCCCTGACCCTGGAAGTAAGAGTGAAAGCCTGGAAGGAGGAAATCACTCCACTGGTGGATGATGTTTGGGTTAGAAATCACTTGGGTAAACTGAACACACACAAATCCATGGGCACTGATGGTCCGCACCCAGAGTGCTGAGGGAGCTGCTGATGTTGTTAAAATAACAATGACCCAAGTCAAGCTGAGCCAAACTGGCAAATTGCACCAAGAGGGCAAAAAGAGAGAGAGCCAAGACCCTCCTATTCCTTCAGCTTTACACTGAGTAGGAAGTCTATGGGCTGGAATACCTCGTTGGTCAGTTTGGGGTTACGTATCCTGTTCACTCCTCCCTGCAGGTGCAGCCTTTCACTTTCTGCACCCCCAATGTGGTACACAAGATCCAGCAGTGGCCTTGGTCTGCACACCAGACCTTGTTACTAACTCTAACCGTGGGATGTTATCACTGCTAGAAGCAGCCACTGCCTGGGAAAAGATGCTGCTAACTTGAGAAAGTGCAGTTAGAAGGACTGAGCTGAGAAGTAAAATCACTGAACAGAATTAGTTCTGTCCTCACTCAAAGCAGAAGAGTTTGGTAATAAATTAAACCAACTTCCCCTAGTCAAGTCACAGAATCACAGAATATTAGGGGCTGGAAGGGCTCTCTGAAGATCACTAAGTCCAACTCCCCTGCCAGAGCAGTAAGTCTGTTTTGCCCATGACAGTAATTGCTGAATGATCTTTCCCTGTCTTTATGTCAGCCCATGAGCTTTTCATTATTTTTTCTCTCCCCTCTCCATTGAGGAGAAATCCAGAGTGGCTTTGGTGGGCACCTGGCATCCAGCCAGGGTCAGCCTACCAGAAGAACATTATGAATTTTGGACAGTTTTGGATATCCCATTCACCTGTCCTGTATACAAGCCCACCTGCCTCGACAGCCACCGTTATCCAGGCTATTTTGCCAAGGACAGGCAATAAGGGTATCCCTAGAAGTCCTAACTTCATGAGTAGGATGAGGTGTATTGTATTACACATAACCTTCACAGTGTACTAAGGCTAGGAATGTTGCTGTCATACTCTAATACAGTCAAAAAGCATTTTCTGTTATTTGCTCTCCAAAATAAGCTCAGCTAGCAGAAAACAATGTCAAAAAACATTATCATTATATTTAATGCAGTAGATATAGTTTTAAAAGTACATGAATGCTTCAAACAAGAATAACCATTGAGACAACATACGGATGGTGCATCATCCATTTATTCAGATCAAGAAAAGCTGCTATTCTTAAAAGATCACAGGTCGAATAGAAATTACCATGCAGGAAACTGGTTTTCCTTGGCCTCTGTTACAGAAGACAGATAAAAGGAGAGTCAGTACAATTACCCTATGTCTACATTTTCCAAATATGTGCTGTGTTCCACCTAGAATTTAAGTAAAATCCTTTTTGGAATTAAAAGATTTGGTCTGTTTATCCAGAACTCCCTACTGCACACATATAGAGCACTGCATGCGTGTTGTGCTGATGACCCCTGCATGTCACATAAACTCAGAAGGCCCTGTTGAAGTCTGACTGTGCAGCCCTCAGGTCAGCAGTCCTTCTTTATACAGCCCTTCCTATATGAGTCCTGGTAACTGTATATGTGCATGTGTGCTGCAGAACACATGGAAATCCCAGACAAAGTTATGGAAACCCTTATGATAACAGCTATTCCCACTTTAGGGTAACTGACATTTTTTAATTCAGTCCTACCCTTTAAGGCAAAACTTTCCTGAGACAGCAAAAAGTGCTGCTTATTGATGAATCTTTAACCTGGCTTCCTTTCCTCCTGGCTGGCCCCAATCAGGAGAGTGCGAATCTCTAAAGCTCTGTTTCTCCGGACCAAGTAGACATAGCTGTCTGACTGGGGCTTCTTGTTTGCATTTTGTGAGGATTTTTTTATATTTTCAAGTTCTTTATTCCAGCTGTGCCTGAAAGTGGAGGGGACAGTTTAGCCCCATTTAAGCCAAGTTCATGTGTGGTATCCACTCCTACTTTCTCTTCTCAGAGTGGGAAGATGGCCAAGGGACATCCAATCAGTAGGAAAATGATCTTCAGGGATGCCTGAGCAAAGATCTTTCAAAGTAAAGAGCCAAGACAGCTGGAAAAAATAGGAGAGAGCAAGACCTCACCGAAAGCCAGATGTTCAATGCACATTTTCCTTCTTATTTTTTAATTATAATTTTTTAACAACAACAGAAAAGTATGCTACTTTTTTCTTAACATACAGGCAGAAAAGGAGACTGCTTACTACCTTACGTTAATGTCTTTTATTCTTCTAATTACTTTGAAATAAGTTTTGATATAAAATTTTATTGATTGGAGAAGAAACATATGTTTCTTGTCTCAGCAAAGCTCAATGCAGTCAGTGTTAGATTTGTTTTCTCTCTGTGTTCTTTCACAAGATGCCTGTTAGTTTTGGAATTGTTGCATTGTAGAGTTAAATTTATATGAAGGGATTTAGCAGACAAAACAGAGATCCTTTAGGGAAAAACAAAAAAAACAAAAAAAAAAAAAAAAAAAAAAAAAAAAAAAAAAAAACAAACCCAAAACAAATATGTTTTCATGCAGATTTTGATTGAAGAAGAGAGATAAAATGATGGGAAGGGTGTAGCTGAAGAGTAAGAAGTCTCTAGGGAATGTTTCCCTGCACAGCTTAAAAGCTTGGTAAATCCAGCACTGAACGAATAATGTACAAGGGATTGTGACTGAAGCAATGCCAAAAGGAAGAAGAAAGGAGGATCAAATGTCAAAAAAGCCAGAGTCATTTTGAAGAAGTCAGTTTGGGGGTAGGATGGTAAAAGGATTTGAGAGTAGAGATGCCTCTTTCAGGCCAGATGTCTCAGTGTCTGTACAGGTGTGACTAATATTTCCCCTGATACACAACAAACTTGAGGAAAAAAAGCATTCAACGGGGATTCAAGAGTTCAACTCTTGGCTCAGTTATTGACCTTTTCTGCATGTACAGCAAGTCCTGATCCTCCCTCTTTACGTCAGTCTCAGCTGTGAGCTCTCCTAGAAAGAGAGTGTTCGGTTGTGTTTGCAGCTACTAGGCTACGTAAGGAGGCATGCTTTCAGAATCATGGCAAAACTGAAAATATTTCTCAACAGTTTTATTCAGCAAAAATTTATAAATTTTACATTTTTGCAATCAAGAAGCATGCACACAATGGCAAATAGGAGCTGTTATAAAAGGAGGTGGAGTGTCACTATATTAGGGATGACAAAATAGTAGATTACATAAGAGCAAGAACATGGAGAGAACAGTCAAAACACAGAATAAGATCTGTTTATAAAGAAAATGGGTAAGTACAAGTTCTTCTCATAGTCATGCTATGGAACCCAATGCCAGATTCAGACCTTCATAAAGTCACAATTTGTCATGGGAAACTCTAAACCTCTGGTATAACCTGACAACAAATATTCTTAGGAATGAGTAATCCTTGATGGTCAATTGCATCAGTAGTTGCAAAAACCAAACCAGTGCTATGTATTTTTTGATAATTGATTTTTGATACAAAACTAGACATCCTTCATCTACATGGATATTAGTAAGCTTCTTATTATGAGAAATTACTAGTGACAACAGTAACTAATGATTGTTGAGGAAAGTGCTGGGGGAAAAACCAGAAACAGTTTTTAAAGCCAGGAAATGTAATCTGACAGAAGCATAGTTCAAGTACAGGCACCTTAGGACACATTTGCTTAATCACAGAATTAATTGATATTTTCACAAATGAAAAATAGGAAGTTTTAATAAAATATGCTGATGACACGCCCAAGTTTTGTATCAACACAGACACAACAAAGGGCATACCAAAGGCTTGTTGAGAATAGGACTGAAATCAAATAAATTAGCACAAAATGCATTATTGGAAAGAACTGAAGAAGAAGAACTGTATACAGGTTTTTATCACTGGATGGCAATAAGCTAGTGGGGCAGTGCTGTGAAAAAGTGATGCAACCCTAGGATGAAAGGAAAATAGGCACATTAGGGGAGTATTAACGAAAGTGGTTAAGTTGCTGATGACATCTCATTTAGGAGGCTAGAGCTAACTATCATCCTCCTATATTAAGAAAGATTTAGTGAAAAACAAAAGAAGAAGATGTGATATAAGAAGAGTGATATAGGAAATATATAACATGCATGGCAAGCAGCAGCTAAAGAGCTTATCTAGTTTGTTCTTGTAAATTAAAGGCCCAATCAAGCTTGGGCTAAAAGCTTTTTCACCTCCTTGGGTGAAAAGACCTACTTGTATTAAAATCACTTTCAGTTTAAGAACAAGGGCTTACAGACTAATAAAGAACTGGCAGAGACAAAATTCTGGTTGGAAATCAGAAGATTAAGAAGTTAGAAGGTGGTTCCCAAAGGTTAGAAATGTGAATTTAGCAAGCTAGTAAAGGGATCGTATTGAAAATAAAAATGAAAAGTTATATATGTTATCTGCTTTTAAGCTAGGATTCATTGCATTTATCAAATGGAATTGGGGATGGCAGGGGCTGGAGAACAGAACCCAGGGGATCTCACCCTAGATTATCTTCCTGCCGCAGCTCCTGTTGTGTTTCAGGAAATGTTCCACTATCATTTTCTCTTCAAAGCCATCCAACTCTTAAATTATAACTGGCCTCCTTTCAAGATTTTTATATCCCTTTCCTCAAACTATATATTTACCCCTCTGAGTTGTCCACCTTGAGATCTTCATAGTCCTCCTACTTTGGCTGAATGTTTCCAACTGTGACCTCTCCATCTTTTAATCCCCTCATCAAAGATAAGGAGTTTCTCAGCCCTTTCCCTGAGGCCTGTATCCTGGCTAAGGTATTTTTTTCCACTCAACAACCCTCACACTAAACTCCGATATTTCTGAGGAATTACCCACCCACTCAACACGTTTAATCTGTCAGAGATGAGCTAGCTCCAAAAAGCTTATTTGGGCCAACAGGGGAGAGGGGAGCCTTGAAGGTTTCTGCTACTTCTTAAACCTACCATTTTCTCTGGGAATGATTTCTTCTTTCCCAAGACTGCAGTTTTCTCTCCAAAGACTCCACAGTTTTGGGCCTTCATGTGTCCTTCCATAACACAAGAAATGGGAATCATTGGTGTTGCAGACCTCCAGTAACTTCAGTGAACCATTATCGTATCACTGTACATTAAATGGTTCATTTTATATTAACATTTGAGTATAATGCTTACTGGAAAATAGACCCTTTTTGATACAACCTCTGAAAACAGAAATTACATGTATGTCTGATGTAATACCTTGAATCAGAAAAATTGTTTTATCTCTCATCTCCAACCCTTTAGTTGGACATTTTATGAACTGAGGAGAATTACTGTATTTATAGACTGATTCTAAGTCACAGAATTAACATTTCTGGTCAATAGCTCCAAATCCTGTTTCCTGAAAAACCTTTCAATCCTGTTAGTGCTGACACATTTGTCACCAGAGTTGTGCTTTCATGTGGCACTGTTATTTCTCTGTGCTGGTTTTGAACTTTGTGTCTTAATCATGAGCAGCTGCCTTGGTGAAAAACTAACTATTCCCTGGAGTAAGAAAGAGGACAGAGAAGAAAAGAAAGAACAAGATAATATAATCAGCTCCACACCATTAGGTAGGGAATGACACAGGGACTGTTTGCTTCATCCTATGCAGGCTGGGACTTTGGGAGTTACCTCTTTTCTGTGGAGTTCAGTGTTCCTAGGCTAGAAAACAAGCATAACATAATTTAGAATGATACTACATTTCCATGGCTTGTTGGAGAAAGAGAAGTGTTGTATGAGAGCATATTATATACAGTTATAAAAATGGGAAAAAAATGTTTATATTTTATTGGTAAAATCCGTGTAAAACCAAACATCCTTACACTACCTTGTAAAATATGGGACACATAAAGGACTTCATCACTTGCTTATGTAGTAGGTATAAGGCCTAGATTTTCTCCTTAAAAAAATGGAGAAAATAGATTTTCCCCTTAAGGGAACAGGCTGAAAAGGGGATGAGGCAGAGAAGGAATCAGTAGTGCTTTTAGCAAATGTGACACCTTTACTAGATATAAGTAAAGAATACAGGTTAAAGAGAGATAAATAAAGGATCTGTCCCACCCAACATAATTCTTTCTAGAGTACCTGCAATTTGTCTTTGCTGGATGATATGCTGATAAATCACTCCTGTGCAGTCTGTCTTCCAGCCCTTGCAGGTTTTGAATTTTCAGGACTGTCTAGCTTAAGCGCTTTCAGTGTTAACTTTCACTGGACATCACTGAGAATTCACAGACTAGTCTCAAATATGTAGCTTATGGAGATTATTGTCAAATATAAGATCAAGAAAATTCTGTTCAATGTACCAACATCTCACAGGCAGGACTGGTAGCAAGCTAGCTTTGACTGCATGAGGACTTTTACAGTCCTAAGCTCTAGTAGGAAAAGGGATTCCAGGAACAGAGGGTGAATAGCAGGGGTAGATGACTTTTCAAGGTTGCAGAGCATATTTTCAAGAAAACATAGCACGAGATTGTGTATATCACATCATGATATACCTAAATAGGTATATCATGATGTGATTGTTTAAAATGTCATTAATTTTATTAGCAAAGACAGAGAGTGAAAATAATTCCATGCAATCAATGCACATACCTGGCTTATCTCATTTTTAAAAACTTCTTTCCATTTTTTTCGTAATTAAAAAAAAAAAGCACAGCACATAACAAATTTTTAATATATATTCACAAATCTAGATGCTTATTTGGGCAAGCTTTGTAGAATTTCTGAGATGGCTGACAGTGTCCCACTTAACAGGTCTAGCACTGACCCATTTATTCAATAATCCAATATATTCATACACTAACATCCCAATAATTAGGTCAGCTGGCACTACACATAAGTGATCACAAGATAGTAAGGAAAAATGTCAGTGGTATCATTTAAATGACAAAACCTTTTAGTGCGGACAAGATAAATGTTTTCATCCTTCCCCGGCTACTTTTAATGCAATGTAACATGTGTGGGTAACACAATATTCTCAGAGCACAAAATCACGAGTCTGAGTGGAGCACATCATCATGGACTGGCTCACCCATCCTGCTATCGGATTCTCCTTTCCAGCTGAAAGCTGTCACTAACCATACACATTTGGCTCTTTTCAGTGCAACCACACAAATGTCATCTGAATCATCACTCGAACGCCTGGAATCTGGCAAGAAGAGCTGCTGGAGCTGCTGGTGGTTCCCTTAGAAACCTCCCCTGGGATGGATAAGTGACCGCAAATGATGTGAGAGGGCAAAGACAGACTTTTTTTTTT
>VWZY01003161.1:489554-553033 GCA_013399075.1 Chloroceryle aenea
TTTTTGGTGCATGTTTGCAGACATGCTAGTGTATTACAACCTGAGGCTGCACTGCTCTGCCCAAGTTGGTGCTTTAAGCAATTGGAAAAAAAATCTGCTCAGGCAAATAGCAAGCTTAACACTTGAACATCACTCTCTTCTATAATCTGAACTCAGCAGTTCAATCAATCTGTACAAAATCCAAGGTGCTTTTCTGCCTGTAGTGAGGCTGAGGCACAACTGAACAGCATGGAGTATTCCACAGAATTTCTTCTTGCCAGCTAGGACCTTAAACCTTTCCCAGGAAGCTTTCTGGTGCTAAAAGTTCTACTGTGGCACATTCCCAGAGTTACCATCATCTTGGTGAACAGCTTCTGTCCAGGAACATTTGGGTTACACAAACTCTTCAGCATTCCAAGTGTCCTGCAATATTCTAACCCTGCATCCTGCCCACCAAGGAACTTACCTTTACAGCCAAGAGGTGTCAGAAAATCCTATGCAACATTTTACCATGTTGCCACATAGATTTTTTAAATTTTTTTTTCTATTCTTGTGAGACAGCAGCAGTTCTTCCAAAATGAGTGTAAAGAGCAACAGTCAAGCAAAAGGCTGCAAGTGTTCACACTGCCCAGGGAATTGCTAATTAGTTTTAACTGGCAGCAATGTCTCAGCTGGGGGTGGTCTCAACATTTCCATTAAAAGTAATTGAAGCTGGATTTTGCCTTTTGCTACCCTGGAGGAACCAAGGTCTTCCAGCAATTTTGCCTGACCTGAGTTGTTTTTTAATTTAAGCATGTGGATGTGGAGAAAACTGTATGAAGACACAGGAGCCAAAAGAGGGCAATGCTTGGAAAAACACTTTACTGGAGAATTTATGCTTTTAGTTTAGGATTGTAAATTCCATAATGGAAGTGAGGCTGACGTAGCAGTGCTAAGGTTATTATGTCCAAATCCCTTTATGAATCTGGATTTATGTGCCTAAAATTTGTCAGAAACACTAAACCAGGACATTCCTCACTAAAAGGGAGGGAAGTCTGAGATTTCAACTTACTCTATGCAAAGGACCCCTTAGTTGTCACAGAAGGAGCAGCTCTTTCAGGCAATCTGGTGTTAATGACCAAAATGTTTCACCATCCAAAGAGGAAAACCATAAGTAGGCCATAATTAAGTAAAAATAGTAATTTGCTACATCAGATCAATTCAGAGGCTACCATTTATCATTTTAACCTACAATTTTCAATTTATAATGGAAAGTCAAATATGTCTAAGTTACCACATGGGAGTATCTCTTTCACAAAGGACATATTTTTATAATTATTTTATTATGTAATAATAAAACATGACTACAGTAACAGACTCTTCAGCTGTGGGGCCCTCAGCATAAGAAAGATACGGACCTGCTCAAGCAGGTCCAGAGGAGGGCTATGAAGATGATCACAGGGCTGGAGGACCTCTCCTATGAGGACATGCTGAGGAAGCTGGGGTTGTTCAGCCTGGAGGATAACATGCTCCAGGGAGACCTTACAGTGGCCTTGCAGTCCTTAAGGGGGTCCTATAGGAAAGATGGAGAGGGACTATTTATCAGGAAGTATAGTGATAAGATGAAGGGTACCAATGTTGAAGTGAAAGAGAGTAGATTTATATTAGATGTAAGGAAGGAGTTCTTTACTGGGATGGTAATGAGACACTGGAACAGGTTGCTTAGAGACTTCTGGATACCCAGTTCCTGGAAGTGTTCAAGGCCGGGTCGGATGGGGCTTTGAACAACCCAGTCTAGTGGAAGGTGCCCCTAACGATGGTAGGGGGTAGGAATTAGATTGTCTTTAAGGTCCCTTCCAACCCAAACCATTTTATGATTCTATAATGATGATGTGATTCACACAGTAGAATATGTACACATAGTACTTTACAAATGGTAGTTTAAACTCTCTAATTTTCCTTGCTCTTCTTAATGTTAATTGTATCATATACAGGGTCAAGTTTTGAATGAAGCAACTAATGAAGGAAGAATGTTGTACTGAAGGTTGGTTTTGGCTAATATTTGAACAGAGACATCAGGATATGTTTGTCACGATTTCCCATGTGGGTCATAATAATCACAGAATGTCTTTGGTTGGAAGAGACCTTCAAGATCATCCAGTCCAAGCTTTGACCCAACACTGCAAGCTCACCACTAAACCATGTCCCTAAGTACCAGGTCCACACACCATTTAAATGTCTTCAGGGATGGCAACTCCACCACTGGCCCAGGCAGCCAGGACTGTTGCTAAATAATGGAGAGTGGCTTGGTGAGCACTTCTGCCAGCTCCTTTAGTACCCTTGGGTGGATCCCATCCAGTCCCATAGACTTGTGCACATCTGTGTGTCACTGATCATTTCCTCAGGGATTATGGGGGCTGCGTTCTGGTCCCCATCCCCATCTTCCAATTCAGGGATCAACTGGCATTGTTGACAAAAACTGAGGGAAAGTGGGCACTCACCAGCTCAACCTTTTCTTTGTATTTGGTCACAAGTTTCTCTCCTGCATCCAGTAGAGGTTCTTCTTAGCTCTTCTTTTACTGTTACTGTATTTATAGAAACACTTTTTATTGTCTTTGAAGATGATGGACAGATTAAGTTCTAGCTGAGCTTTGGCCTTTCTAATTTTCTCCCTACATAACCTTGCAACAACCTCATACTCTTCCTGAGTTGCCTGCCCCTTCTTCTCTAGACAGTAGACTTTGCTTTTCTTCCTGATTTCTGCCCAAAGCTCTCTGTTTAGCCAGGCTGGTCTTCTACTGCACCAGCTTGTTTTACAGTACACAGGGACAGCTAGTTCCTGTCCCTTGAGGACTTCCCTCTTGAGGAATGTCCAACCTTCCTGGATTCATTTGTCCTCAAGGGCTACCTCCCAAGGGATGTCATCGACCAATCTCCTAAACTTGTCAAAGTTTGCCTTCTGGAAGTCCAAGGAGGTAGTTCTATTGACTTCCCTCCTTACTTCCCTAAGAAGTACCCGATCCTGGTTACTATTTAATGCATGTTCCCATTTCTGCATCAAGGCAGGCATAGCCTGGCTCTGCCAGTCTATCCTGTCTTCAGCATCCCTGATGCTCCTTAACGTTTCTACCTCATCCTGCCATGCTGCCAGCCATCTGAGCAAATTGTCCATTTTGTACATTTTGTCTTGGGAAATTTTCTGTCCCAATCCCCTTAAGAGTAAGAATGTCATCCTATAGATTCAGTAACTCATGATATCATTATTAAATTAAATGGTATGAAATATGTTATCTTTAAAGATAAGCTAGAAAACACAAAACATGCTAAGCAAACTCCTCTCAGATTTGGGGAGGTAGGATTGATGTGACTTCCACTATATTTATTGATAGATATTTTTTCTGTATTTGGAGTCTAACTGTAGGTTCTTTTGAATTTTAATTTTTTTTCTGTAACCCTGTGCAACTAGCCAATCTTGACATAAAGCAAAGCAATGAACTGCACTGTACTAAGAAACATGCCAGTGATAATTCCACTCCACTTCAGTGTTCTCAAACCAAAGTTCCCCTTTCAAACAGTTTACTAAAAAAAAAAAAAAAAGGCAGCAAAACCATGAATAAAGTCTCATTTGAAAAAGGGATGCAAACAGTGGTCACTTGAATTTCTTTCATATCCCAAACAATTTCCCCAACGGCAATTTCACAAAAGGGTCAACAGACTTTATAAAACATGAATGTGCAATCACAGAACCACAACGCTCTGTATCACAGCTTTGAGAGCATTAATCTCTCTATCTGACTCAGAACCAAGCAGTCTTGGAAGAGCACCAAGTGCAGAACCTTTAATCATGACCTAAGATCACTTTTCCCCTTTTCCCTTGATTTTTCTCCTTTAAATTAAAAAAAGTTGTAAAAACTGCACACAGAAGCAGAATTTTGGGAAAAGCTACCGTTAACTTTTTTTGATCCTGGTGTTTATTCTTCTACTATTAAAGGTAAAACAAAAAAAAAAGTCAGTTAATGAATAAAGCAGTTTTAAACCAATATTACAAACTCAAACATATTTTGTTATTCAAAGCATACTAATAGTTCTTTCCATCACGCAGAACATGCAGTGTCTGTATCTGTTCTGTGTAGACATTTAATCTATGGATGTTAGTTGCTCATGCCCAGTTTACCTGATTCCATAGTCCTACTCATTTGTACAAATATAGAAGAGAAAGGGAAGAAGATGCATTGGGGAGATTCTGCCATCAAAAGCAGCAGTTGAAGATATAGGACAGAGGGCAAATACAACACAGAAAGGGCTAAAGACCAACTACACCAAAATTATCATTGATTAAAATTGGTCTTCTCAACATGAAGGCTGCTCTGAAACAAGAGGCAGTAAAGTTCCGCGTGCTGTCATCATTGTTCTATCATTTCACAAAGCATGTTTAGGAAGTTCTATCTCATTATTCAATCTACAGTTTGCTCTGAAAAAAATACTATCATGGGATTTTAACATTGTCCCACCTAACAGAGAGGTTGACATCACAACAAATGTACAAGCAATTTAGTTTGTAGCCAAGGGAGTAATCCTTAGCCAAAGAACAATGCCTTTCCAGCACTGGAGATGGGAGACAGTGCCTCAGTGCTTCCTGACTGAATCAGAAATGAAGAAATGAAGAACAAGGAGGAGGGAAGAAACTCTGGATCTGAAGAGATCTCCAAATGAGGTGCTTAACAAAAAACAACATCTGCCATATACTTCCAATAACATAAAGTTTAGAAGTTCGTGAAGAAATATCTCCTCATCTGCAACACAAAGAGGGGTCTTAATAGCTTTTCAGCTGAATACCACAGAAAGAGACTTCCAAGATAATCAAGTGTTAGGGTATGTAGGGTACATAGTTTTCTCTTCATTTACTTTCACTCTTCCCAAGACATTTGCAACAATGTTGTTTCTGCTTGAATTTGTAAATATATTCCCTATTTTATTTTACTCTGAGTTGCTTTGTTTTAAGGGTGTTTTTATGGTAATAGGGAAGTTGGGATAATGGAAATGCCTCAGAGCTAGTCAGGAAAAATCCCCATAGGCAGAAGGCAAGGGGCAAAACATTAAACAGAAATGGCAAGGTGGGACTGATAAAATCTAAGTACGAATTAGGATCTCTGGAATTAAATAAGCAAATTGAATGAGTCTCATTCTAGCAGAAATTAGGTGAAATGAAGTAAGAATGTTAGCAATATTAAATCCAATTAGAGAGTTAATTAAAAATTAATTGCTATAATAATCATTAGTAATTGTAGAAGTAAAATCAGTTAGATGTCTGCACACATCTGCTCTGGTTCTTTCACTTGTGAGTGATGCTCCCTTTTTTTTCTGCCCACCCCTCTTTTCCCACTTGTGTATTTCTGTCACTTGTGACTGCAAGGTCTTTGGGACTGAAGCCATCTCAATTCTAACTAAAAACCCTGGGGTATGTTAGAGTAATGTAAAATGAATAATTCCTCAGAATTTAATAAAAAGGACTGTTCCCTCTGTAGAAACAACATTAAATAGGGTATTTTAATTATAAAATAAAAGATTTTTTTTAAATCCCAATTCCATAAGTGTCAATACACTTTCTGATTTTCTTTTTTTTTAAAGAAAAAAAAAAAAAGCTAGAGTTTCATTTAATTTACTTGAGAAGTAACTATTAAGAAGTATCTAGTAGAAGTAACTAGTAAGAATTCACCCTAAGGATGGATGGCCCTTTCATAAAAGAGTACACCTGGGAAGCCTAGAAACAATATAACAAATGTCCTGTGTTTGTGTTTTCTGTCTATGAGACCAAAAGGCTGGATGAGGTTGCAGTGGCCCCCTGACCATGTCCCTCCAGAAATGCACAGGGCTTTGGAGCAAAAGGACGGCTTTACTGACCCAGTCAGTACTGCTGTCTTGCATCTGCCATGGTTACAGGCTCCCAAATGAGAGTGAACAGGCCAGGAAGCTTTGTAAAGGATGGAATAGAAGTAGGAAAATTTGGCCAAAATAACTGTTCTAAATTGCATTTTTGTGTGCATGAAAAGATGTAATGGATGTAATGTTCCATTACATCAGCAAGGCAACTTCTTCAATGCAACTTTATTCCTTCAGGATAAGAAAAAAAAGAAAAAAAAGTTAAAAAATTTTGAAAAAAACCCACTTTATTTAAATAATAATAATAATAACTAAAAAAAAAAAATTCAAAACCGTAGAGAACTGAACAATAAAGACCATAATATTTACAGGAACAAATCCTAAGCTTAGCTTTTCCAGGAGCTCACTCTGATGCATTGGAAATAACGAGCGCCTTAGAGGCTGGTTGCAGAATGGTGGCATTACAGCTCACTGAACAAGTTTCATTTGACCTGACAGTAACTGCGAGCCATCAACAAAACCCAAAAAATGAGTTTATTTTCTCCTAACACTATGACAAAGATTTTATCCTTGTTTTCAATGGTTTACTAGTTTCCAGATCTATAAAACAAAGGATATTACCAGCAACTTCCCAAGTTTTCCTGAAATTTCCTTGTGGAAGGGATCCCCATAGGCCATCTAGCTCATTCCCCCCTGTAATAATTGTGCCAGTTATCTCTGGCTTTCCTGGCATTTCCTAATAATACTTAAAATTCCTTCATGATGGAAACTCACTATCTCTTCAGGCAAGTTATCTCAGAGTTTTATTATTTTTATCTCAGAAGTCTTGAATACTTGAAAATTTTTGGATGCTCCCCCACAACATTTTCTTCTTCAGGCTTAACCATATGATTTTTTTCCATTTCCCTCATAAACTATGCTCTTTAGCTCTTTAACGACTCTGGACCAATCAAATTATAAAAGTGAGAAGCCCCAAACTGAACACAGCATTCCAGACAAGGCCTTTCTGATGCTGAGTACAGCAGAAAGGTTACTTCATATCTCTACAGCCTGTTTCTGCTGTTTGTGTATCCCAATGTAGTGTTTGAATAGCTTTGCAATACCATGATTTTTTTTTAATTGTAGAAGGTGTGTGACCTCCTATAACCCCAGATCATTTTCTGAAGAGCCACCAATTAACACGTTGTTCCCATCCACTTTTTGCACAACTGATCATTTCAATTTAAATATACTGTGTGCAAATTGACCCTTGTTTTTTGGAGGGGGTTGTGTTTTCTGGGATCATTGTAGCATGATGTCCTCTGCAGAATTATTAAGATTAATTTCTATTCTGTCACCTATGTCATTAATGAAAATATTGAACAGAAGTAGACCCAGGACAGATTGCTTCAGGTACTGTTTAATAACAACTGATGCAGTTTCTGGGCTTTGTATGCTTCTCTCTTATAGGTCAGCAAAACTGATCATTATTTAGCCATGTTGGTAACATAATGTGCTTCTGATTCTCCCTGCACTTTGGGATAGTTTCTGTTTATGTCCTTCATTTTGGGGTAATAATAGGAAAAGAATAAACAGTCTCTTGGTTGCTTCTATTTAACTTTTTTGTCTTTTTTCTCTTTTGAATGCAGCCTCTCAACTTGATCCCTCATTGTGGCAGATCCAGTTAGTTATCATTAGCATTTCCTGTACACTTTGCCATGTATATTTGTGCCAGGGTCAATTAGGGAACTTTCAGCCTGTCAGTTTCCTCTTTCTCATCTCTCATTTCTTGAGAAAACATTTCAGATACCTCTTTTTTATTAAGCAGTTAAGTGTCTAGTGCCCCTTTCCCATCTGAAAAAAATGGTTTCAAGCTACAGAAATGCATGCTGCTGCTGACTGGTATTAGCCTGGAACACCCTACAAATCATCAAAGGCAGGCACAGGCCTCAGCAACATTTTCAGATGTTTAAAGGGTCTAAATCTGGGACACTCTTGCAGTCTTGCTAATAATTTGATTTTCTGTGATCCACCAGCACTACTTAAGTGCACACAGCCCAGAAACCTTTGTTTGACACACACGGTGGAAGAAGCAAGCTACGCCAATTAGCTACTGGAACAACCCAAAATCTGTATCACCCTTCTCCACAGGGAGCTGCTGAACTGCTCAGGTATAGGATATTGTCCCTCTGTGTTAAAGGGTAGAGATGGAGCCTTCTTCCTGTGGCAAGCTGACACTTTAAATGGGTACAAAATCAAGACCGAGAAAGTATGGAGAAAAATATATCAAATAGATGAAGATATAAAATTGTATTAGCAAATTCTGTGAGTCACCAGCACACTATTTACAAAAAAGAAAACCTACAAGGTTTGTCATGATTTTGTAGGTGAACTTTTAGATATAGGCTATAAATATGTTTTCTTAAAACTGTAAGTATAGAAATATATATGGTAATTTGAAAGTTTTCTTATTTATGATAAAAACAGTGGAATTGATTGTACATTTCAGTTGGGATCAAGAATAAAATAAGAGCCTTGCATCCCCAGAAAGGACACCAAGTACATAAAATGTCCAACCTCCCTTTTTTCTATGCTTCCACATTTTTTTTAGACAGTGGACCAATTCTCACAGTGTTAGCTGCCTGTTTCAGGACTCTCCCACCAAAAATACAATTGGTGTAGTCATTGCATATGAGCACACTGATAGCAGTTATTCACTGGTCAATCCATCAAAATGATATACTTTAAGGTAACCTTTTAGCATTTCAATAATATCTTGTTTCAGATAACTTCCTTGAGATGACATATTATAAGCATATGCTTATATGCTTATATATGCTTTTAAAAAAAAAAATTGTTGAGGGCACCCAACTAAACCCTATCTAAGCGTCTAGTCCTCTAAATCCCTACCTATGTCTAGCCAACATTGTTTGGATCTCCACAAAGAACTCCTGTTGTACAGCTCCAACATGTGCATGTTTTACAGAGCAGATAACACACATGTCTGAATCACTAAAAATATTGTTGATATACCTCTGTTTTTAAGGTTACACACATTTTTAGATTCCATACACATTTTTTAGTCAGTCTTGAAGTGCATTATTAACCACTCATGTTGTAGAACAGCTTT
Source organism: Chloroceryle aenea (assembly GCA_013399075.1). Taxonomy (NCBI): domain Eukaryota; kingdom Metazoa; phylum Chordata; class Aves; order Coraciiformes; family Cerylidae; genus Chloroceryle; species Chloroceryle aenea. The sequence goes on from VWZY01003161.1 coordinate 498,502, forward strand.
TCCTGCGTAATAAAGCCTTTTTTGGGTGATCATTGTTCAAGTGCCTCTTTATTTATTTACAAGGCAAGCTGTGAAACCACAGAATTTGTGAGTCAGGTTTTCACTGATGTCTTCTACATTCCTGCCTTAAATAGAGCACATCCTACTCATATTGCCCATTAATATTCTCTATACTGAACATTTAAAAAATTGTTCAGTGTACCTTTTCTATAATCAGCACAGAAAGCAATTAAATATTAAATTGGACATACTTCCCCCTAAGAGTTAAGCTCTTCTGCTATAATATGTCCCCATATTGACTTTTAATTACAATAGTTAAAATGGTGACTTTTCTCTTTTCTTTCCTTCCAGCAGTTAATCAAAACCCACTTCCCAGCTAGAGAGAGTGCAGCATTTGAATGGTTAAACTGCAGATGTTTCTCATATGAGTGAGCTCCAGAGATGTTATGAGGCATTCGAACCCTGGGAGGAGTCAGGCACAGAAGGAGAGAGCTCTGTCTCAAGTTATTTCCTGCCTTTTACTTATTAGAAAATCCTATAAAAATTATAAGAAACTTTTCATTAAACTTTGTTTATGTTATTTTTTTGTCTGCTCTCTCATGTTTTTATTGTTTTATTCAAGAATTTTAAATACATGCTGGGTTTTGTGACTTTTTTCAAAAGGGAACAGAAAATGACACACCAGTATGTTAACACATCATTTTGTTCAGCATTAAATGATATGTACTTTATAAAAAAAAAAGACTTTTCAAACAATATGCAGCCATTGCCAGCTGTCTGCAACAGTAAAAGTACTGGGGAAAAACAAACTAGATGACTTCTCTCTATTTCTACAGGCTATGTTGTTTCTAAGTGCAGTTGCCTAAGAGAAAAAAGGTGATACGATCACACTGCCTATCTGTTTTGGACCCATCGCTAGTTCCAAATAAATTTAATAGGAAGGGAGAGACCTCAAAGGTAACTAAGTTAAATAGAATGCTACATATGGAGTAAGAAAAATTCTGAAATACATATCAAATTTGTGATGAGCTTTACCACTACTAGATTCCACTTTTCCTTTAGTTGAACACAGGGAGCAAAGTTGCAAATCTGTACTCAGAGGAGTGAAAAATAGACAGAAGTAGAAGTGTGAAGCACAGCCTTTGTTCCCTGGGAGGAAGGAAAATGTATCTGAGCAGAAAGATGGGATGAAAGTCATCACTCTTGGCTCATATCTCATTTGCCAGCATAGGAAGGACACATCCCTGAGTGACTTTTCTGGCTTACATCCTGTAGGTACGCAGCATTGGCTGAAATCTAAATTAAAGCAATCAAGAGTAGGACAGAGAGGTTACCCCTTTGAGAGATCATCACTTAATAGTGGTTGACTTTGTGAAGATTGGCTGTAAAATAAGTGTCACAGAAACCAGTGATGGTAAAAGCCTTTGATCTCCTTTCTCTCTCATCCCAGCCAGTAGAGTTCTTTAATGAATACCTAGCATGGCTTTGCCTGTGTGCTTATAGGAGGAGCAAAGTACTGAACTCCCAGCATTTCCCTTAAGTATGCTAATGGCTGGTAACACCACCCACACCTGCCATTCACAAATTTTAGACTCTGTTTTCAGCATTCAGCCAAATCAGATCTGTGCATTGAAGCTGCCGCTAGCCCTCCTCACTCAGCAGTCTGTGCCCTCATCCAGATTACAAGAGTCAGGAATGCAAAAAGACTTTCCCTAGGGAAAAAAATACCAACAAAAAACATTGTCATGCCATGATGTGAAAGATGCAGGGCTTTTCTCTGCACAGGCTATTCCACTTCAATGTTCATCTGCTGCGGACTAAGTATACAGCTGGGAGTATGTATTATCATGTAGTGTTGCATTTGACCTATTTAGCAGGTGCTGTGGAAATCTAGTTGAGTCCCTGCTCCAGTGACCCACTCGGTATAATATTGTACAATCTATGCATGAACAGGGCCTCTATCTGCTCCCTGTATCACCTTACAGCATTCTCCATATGTGAATACACCTGCAGGTAAAAAATAAATGTGTTTTAGAGGACATTTCAAAGTTTATAAGTCAATATATGTACTAGCAAACCCGTCCATTTCTTCCATTAGGTGATGCTACCCTTGGGATTCCCACCTTTGAAAGAAATTTTTTGGCTGACAGGGATAAAAAGGCCTCTGCATACAACATAGGGCATAAGACTCTGTACATTACCTTAGGAATTTTGGTTCTAGGACAAGCAGGGTATATAGACTATTTGACATTTATCCGCTTTAGCCTCTGAGCAGAAGGGAAAAATGAAGAAGGTTTTGCCATTTCCTTGCAGCTGCAGTGTGGAGCAGCCTTCTCTCCCTCAAGCAGCATGAGTCCTCTGCTGAGTCCTTCTGCTGAGTCCTCTGAGAGAAAACGTGTTATATGTAGAAAACCACGGTCCAGACTGAGGAAGACAGCAACACCAGGACTTCTGTTCTGACTTTTTTCACGCTGAGTTACTACTTGAGGTTGCAAAACTTTTTGGCAGAAGCTTTATAAGGGAACAGGTGGGAGGGCATAAGGGGCCAAATGTGATTGTTAGAAACCTCTGTCCTAAAAGAAAAAAAAATAGAGAAAAAAAAAGATAAGAAAATTAACAGGAAATAGAAAAATTCCTCTTCTTGAGGTAGTTTATTTCAATCCTAAAAAAAAAAGGTGGTGTTGGGAATAAAAATAAAAGAGCCTAGAGCAAATAACCTATCATAGACTTGAAGTGACAGCAAATAACTTCCACACGGATATAATATCACATAACTGCTGGGGCAACAATTAATAGTTCTTTATGCAATACTTCAAAACATGTTTTTAATTAAAAACATATCTTTGTGCAAATTATTCTGCTATTCCCTTTCAAATCACTTGGCTTCTCTACAACCCTTAGTAAGAGCCATAAATCCAATTTGGTTTCATCTGGCAACAAAGAGGAGGTGCAAAAAAGAAAACCTTCCTTCTGCAAGAAGATGGGAAAGTTGCTCCTGGATAAGTGTTTGGTGATCCAAATGCTTAAAACACCAAAATGCAGCAAAGATTACCCTTTACTTTAATAGGTTTAATCCCAGGATCCTAGTGCTGTTGAAATCTGCTCACCTGAGGCCTGGTGTTCCTACTCAAACCACAGCAAAGGCTTCATTCACGTGCGCTGTAGGTGTGATCTCCCCCAGATTTTCTTCCACCAATCCCTCCTGTCTGTTACAACATGTTCCTTCCTTCTCAAAGCACACAAGCCTGTCTTCAGAAGCCATAGCCTGTTGGATTGTAATCAGATATTCACCAGCACCAGGTATGAAAACTTCAACTCCCACTGATGTAAGGAGAGCTGTGTACTAGGAAACGTGTGGTTAGGGGAATCCAGAAGGACATATGCTATGCCATGTCATCTGGGTTATGCTTTACCCTGCCCAAGAATGGCATTATATTCACAGCAGAAATGGGTATGAAGTGAAACTGCTCTCATCTGGTGAGGATCATGTCCTAAAAGGAGTTATGATGTTTAAGCATCAGAGGACACAGGGTACAAGTCATGGTAGCCATTGTACAGTCCTTCCATTTAGATAGGGAGGAATACACAGTTTAGGACTCAGAAAAATGCCAGTTGCAGAAGGAAGAGCAACACCACATCCCAGGTGATCCAAACGTTGCAACACTGGGATAGGTTTCAGAGGGAGCTGCAGATGGCTGCTTACGTATCTATCTGTGGCCTTATGTCTGAAGGGCCATAAGCTTTCTATTTTAAAAGATCTTTTGCACCTTTCTTAGATATACAGAAAGACAAGGGTTATAGTCCCCATTATAAAAGGACTTCAATAAATATAAAATTGTCTTAGCTCATTCTTACATTATTTTCCCTTGATTTTCTATGGAGTCATTGTAGTGGTAAAGAGAGTGAGCTGCCAGCGCGCTGCAGGCACCGGTAAGCCACCCATGGATGGGTCAGGGACCATATGAGAACATCTGGAACAGCCTGTCAGCTGCTCTGAATTGTGCTTAGGCACAACTACCACTAGAAAAGCAAGCAGTAGTCTCCTTTGCTGACCCTAGTGAGGTGCTAAAGATGAAGAAGAATATGGCTTTTAATTTTCAGCATAATGTGATAGTATGCAAGATATGAATGAGAACAGTCAAGGTGATACTGGATTGAAATAAAATACTAAGACATGGCAGGTGCTTTCCTGGTGTATGGTTAACAGGCCAGGACAGCTTTCATTTGAGTTATATTTTAATCCCTTTGGATTTGATGGCAATGTGTCCCAAAGATGCATTTTTATCTTTGAAAGTATTGAAAAGACAAAGACATCATATTAAAGAAAGAGTGGAAGGATCCACATTGCATGTTTGCAAGGTTAAGGTACTTAAAGCAAGAACTTTTAATCATGCCAGGTGTTAAGTGAGACCTGTGTATTCAGGGCTTTGGGAGAGAGGGAGTTAAGCACAATATATATAAATGCAATCCTTTCTGTGGATATACTCCAGGTTTAGAAGAAAGAATAGAATTGAGATTAAAGAGTGTCTGCAGAAGAGTCACACTGAAGCTCAGCAGATTTTGGATCCCAAATACAAACTTGTGTCAAATGAAATGCTTGGCTGAGGTGTTAGTTGGACAGGATCTGAAGAATCACACACTGTGATGTATGAACAAAGAAACAGATTACAGACTCACAACACTAATTGCCAAGGCCTCCGGTTACCCTTCTCCATGTTTTGATGTATACCATAGATTTATAATGGCCAAGGGCCTGATTCTCATTTACATTACCCAACAGTAAAGTGAAATGACAGCAGAATAAAGGGACATGAATGCAAATGAGAGAGAATCTTGCCAGATACCTATGTTTGTTGACATTTTGGCTGGCACCCAGAAGTAATCTGGAGATTGAATCTTCCTGGTTATTATCCAGTTGCTGTAACCCAGATGTGCTGAAACAAGGGCACAAGCCTCCATCAGGGGGAAGGAGAGTCCCCAAAGGGGCCACTAGCTTGGCAAAAATTCATTGCTTAAACTGGTGGTCAGCTGGTGAGCCAGACATGTGGGGTTCAGGACCAGGCCTAGGGGTGATCAGAAACAGTATGATGCCATAATCCTTGGACTGATCTTCATCTCCCTTAAAAGAAATCAGAGGTGATCTGGGTAACTGATCTAACAGTCACAGTTGGTCTTCCTTCACAGGAAGGTTGGTCTTCAGAAAGCACTGGAATCAAGCTATATCACATAACATAATTATCAAAAAAAAAAGACTATTATAATAAGCCAGTTTAGAAAGTACAGTGAAGCTTTACCCACATTTGTGAAATGCCTGCAAACCAAATTGCTTCATGCTATCCTATGCAACAGCCTTTACAATAACTGCTTGTTCAAAAGCTGCTTTTTAACCATCTCTTCTAATGGATACAAACATTGGATGGAGAGCTACAAAGGTGATGAAGGCATTTGAACATTTTTCTTATGAGGAAAGGCTGAGAGCCCTGGGGCTGTTTAGACTGGAAAAGAGAAGACTGAGAGGGGATCTTATCAAAGTTTACAAATATCTGAAGGGTGGGTATCAAGTAGAAGGGGCCAGTCTCTTTCCAGTTGTGTCCTGTGATAGGACAAGAGGTAATGGTAGCAAGGTGAAACACAGGAAGTTCCACCTCAGCATGAGGAAAAATTTTTTTCACTGTGAGAATGACAGCACTGGAACAGGCTGCCCAGAGAGGCTGTGGAATTTCCTTCTCTGGAGACATTCAAGACCTGCCTGGATCTGTTCCTGAGTGTCCTGCACTGGGTGTTCCTGCACTGGCAGGGGGTTTGGACTCAATGATCTCCAGAGGTCCCTTCCAACCCCTACCATTCTATGATTCTACGATTTTTCAGAGAAAATATCCTGTCTGATAAAGCATTTGACTGCTCTCCTTACGTCCATTCCTGTGAATATTTACTTCTGTCATCATTTGCCATGGTTACACACACTACATGCTGTGAAGCACTTCACTTTTAGGGCTATGTTTCCAGTTTGGCTTTTTTCTTATTTTCCAGTTTTGTGCCCAGATAGTCTTACTAATGACAAATTAATCTCAGCAGTCCTTATAGGGGAGCAAGTATATAAGGTCAGTGGACCAAATCAACCTTAGTTTAATAAAAAGAAGTGTCAGGACCTTGATACAGTGTTAATGATCATAAAATCCTTTAATCCCATGTTGAAGGAGAGCATATGGTGACCACAGTGCTTTTCTTTGAATCGAAGGAAAAAAATAATACATGTGTTCATGGGTGACTGTAAGAGATTAATGGGAATTCCCAGCACTAGTTGTAATGATTCATGATGTTCAGAAAAACCAAGCCATAGCTTTGGAGCAGCAAAGCACAGATCTTAACCATTAAAATGGTGAGTTTCTGAGTTACTTTTCATGGACCACACTGAATAACCATTGTCTTCAGAGAAATAGTGATTTATTTTTAGGAAACTAGCCTTAAAGTAAAATTAACATAACAGAAACTCTGGGGAAAAGTCCTCTTGTAGTCCAAAGAGAGTAGGTGAGTGTCTTGGGTGGGATTTTGTGACTTCTATTAGAGCATAATAGGTGATGTCAAATGCTTTCCTATACCCTACAACAGCATGGCTAAAATTCCTTCAGGTGTGATGCATCACAGCTGGTGTTCTGCATGATGCACTAAAGGCCATATGACTCCAGCTCCAGAGGAGAGAAAGCACTCTGTGTTCTTGCTGCATTTGTACTAGCAAAATCTATACAGAGAGAGAAGATGGAAGTTTTATTGACAGTTCAACAATTTATTTCACAATGATAACTATGCAAAAAAGAATAAGACAAATATGCATAAATTATCTTTTCAAAAACTACTTCTTAATTTACATAAGAAATTTCTCCTTCAGATGGAAATGGATGAAATATATGATACATGGAATATATGAAACAGAACTTCTTTTTTGAAAATCCTGAGAGTCTGAATGAAATTTCTTAATCATTGTCAATCTCCTCACTGACTGCTGTGTTTAACAGATTTTATTTTGGGGGTTGTTCAGACATGGACTTCTGTACCAACTGTAGGACCAACTGTACCTTTTTATAGAATATAAAGAGATTGTGAATATCATTGTGGTAGTAGATGAGTGAGTGTATATTTGTAGTTTATTTACTGTGAGTCAGGGGACCACTTGCAAAATTCTAATATTCATAAATAAGACAGAAATCCAGATCGTGGTTTTTGGCCACAGCTCAGCTCTTGTTTACAGAGGGCAACCACATACAGTGAGCTGCACTCTGTTTTTATGTTCAGAGGGATAAAGGAAGAGGATGTCTCCCTTTTGCTTTGAGATAAGCTCCGTATTCCCAGCAAAACTTAAATGGGTACATATGGCAAGTTTAGCAACCACTGAAGAAGACCCAGAAGCACAGAACTTCTGTGTTTCTGGCAACAATTTATGCCTAACTTATAAGACAACACCAAGATAAGGTTACAAGGTGGCAGAACTTATATTTTGTCTTTCCACTTCTATGTAGTTTCTGACAGTTGTCCTGCACTAACTACTGCAATTCCAGCCATGCCTGTGCCTCTGTGGTGTGTTTGTGTACTAACTCTGCATGCAGATAATTTGGCAAAGGCTATATCTTGATCTTAAAGTAAGATTGTCAGAAAGTCCCATCCTCTCTAGTTACTGGAATGACCACAAAACCTTTGCATTATCTAGAAAGCTGGCCATACACATGCATGCTGGAAAAAAAAGACAATGAAAAAATGAAAAGTTGCCTAAAATAGCTTTACATTCACTTAATCTTTTCTTCTTTTTTGAAGTTGTTTAGTAATGAAGAAAAGCAGGCTGAAAACTCTGCATCATAATTAACATAGAATCACAGGGGGTGGAAAGCTTCTAGAATTCGTCTTCTTCAATGGAGAAACAACTATATTTATGGTAGTTATATTGTCATCTTACCAGTTATTAAAACCTTCAGTGAAAAAGATTCAACATTCTTCCTAGACAATTCCTCAACTATTATACTTTTCTTACCATTAGAAAATGTTTCCTAAGATGTAATCAGAATCTTGTGTACTATATTATAAACCCTGTATATCTTATATCCTGTACAGTCATGAAGAATAGATTAGTTTCTTTCTCTTGAAAACAAACTTCTAAGACTTGTTCTTCCTTGGCCCTTCTACCCCCAGACATCTCTTCTTTAGCTTGATAACCTTGATTCTGTTTATTCTTCCTCGTGGGTTATGCTGTCTGGTCCTTTGATCATTGTTGGTGGGATTTTTTTCAGCTGGCCTGTATCATTCTGGAAATACGGTATCACAACTGGCGACACCAATATCTCATCATCTCTAAGTGAAATGGAAAGATCATGCTCCAAATCCATCAAGGAGCAGGAATTAAATCCTTCCCCCTGTCTTCCTATGGCTGATCTTTCTACTGATTGTACCAGATTTCGTGTGTCTCACTGTGAGGCCCCCCATGCACACCCCCTATACCATCCAGACACAGGTCCAGATTTTCCTGTTGCAGCTAGGAGACTAAAAGGGGGTGTAATTGGACTCAGAGCGGAAGCACGTTCACAACACAGCCACGAAAAATGCTTTCAGCCTGGAGGTCAGCCTTTCACATTCTCCTTTTCATTTTGATTTCTGTGGTTCCCTCTGTGTGTGTTGAAGTAAGCTTTTTCTTCTGCTTAACCTGGCTCCCAGTGCAGCTGCAGCTTCCATTTCATTTAATTTTTCTCCACAACAGAAAGTAAAAGTCATGTTTAGAGTATTTTCTCAGTGTTTGTCAGCAGCACTCCCTACCCTATCTTTGACTCACACCCCTGATACAGAAGTTTTTCCTAGCAGACTTGACCTCCTCTCTCCAGCTCTCCTATTATTCCCAAGGGGTTTGCTCTTTTTTTGCTCTACATGAATGTCACATCTTCCCTGTGCTCATTTCCTTCAGCTGGGGACGGGGGCCAAGGCTGGCTCAGGTGCAGCTCTCTCACAGGGCTTGCCCCTCCTACTCCTCCTGCCTGATTCATTCAGATGTCACAATCCAATGTTTACGAAACCCTCCTTTTGCGATTGCCATGGCAGCAAGTCAAACGTCACTGATGCTGCATCAGTGAGTGAATCAGGCAGGAGAAGGATATAAAAAGGGAGAGCTACTATTTATACACGGGCATTACAGTTATCAGCAAAGATGAGAACACATGTGGAAGGCAGCTGCTAGATGTCATACCCAATCCCTTGGGATGTTCTCCAGAAGGTATTGGGAGCAGCAGGAGTGCTCCCCTCCTGCTCACCAGTCTCCCCATGCAGCATTTTTTTAGGGAGGTTTCGTGTGCCCAGGAGGGACACCTTACACGTGGGGAGAGCAGCGAAAAAGGAGCTGACTCAAATAAATGCGAAAGCTGCCAAGAATGACTGAGTGTAGGGAGTGCCTCGATGGACACAGGTTGTGGGAGCGGGAGGGAAATGTCCTGCTGAACTCATGGCTGTCTTATTTCATGCTATCTGGCTCTGAGTGGTTTGTTTCAATGTGGAGTGTTCACTGATCATGATGGAGGGAGTTTTCACTCTTCTGTCATCATCCTTAATGGTTAAAACATGTAAATCAGTGGAGGAAGAGGGAAGCAAATTCTCCTTTCAAAATATGCTCTTCTCACTTAAATTGGTGTCATACTGGAACAAGTCCACCTGACTCCATGAAATTAGTACTGATTTATACCAGGGCAAGTCAGAACAAGGCCAGCTGCTGGTGGTTAAAAGTGCTATTCCAAGCCTTTTTATGATGTTTCCCATTCCTCCCGAAGATTTGATACCTCACCTGTGACACACAACGTGTTTACCTCACTGTGTTTATATGACACAGTGCCACAGTGGCCTGGATATTACAGCTCAGAGGTCCACCCCAGTTCCAGGTCTCTGAACTTGTCAACAGGAGTACTGTCAAAAGAAAGGAAAAAAATAAAGAGAAAAAAACAACAGTCCCACCATATGTAGCCATTCTCATGTGCTTCTCTTGAAAAGATCTTTAAGCTCAGAGCAGTCTCCCCTCAAAAGAACCTGCAATTTGACAGGGCTGATAACTCAGGCTTGTCAAACAAGGGCTGACATTAGTTAAAAATAGCAGTTAAAATAGATAAAAGTTAACATTAAAAAAAATTAAAATAGATTAATACTGTCTTTTCAATTATTCTTCCTGATGCAGACACCAAAAAAACTTGATGGAAATTGAGAGTTGACTTGGTAATAGCCCAGATCAGAAAAGATTATGCAATATAATTATTCTCTAATTTAAAAAAAAAAAACCAAAAACAACAACACAAGTGAACACACACAGAACAGAAGAGTTTCCAGCTTGAAAAGAAATAAAAGTTCGACTCTGACATGTGCCAGTGAGCATAGGAGTGGTCTATTCTGAATTCAGATCTTGTATTTATTAAAACAAAATCTTCTTGGATAAATAATACAATGTTCATGTGTTTAGGCAAACAACTTCTGTCCTGAATTCCAGGCAGAAGAGCTCATTTAGATGCAGCACAAGCTGGGATTGACTTGAATGGAGTTTTCATTGTTTACAATAGGATGGTAACCCATTTCCCTCCAAATTATATTAAATTATTTTAGGAAAAAATAAGTCAGTTGGGATAAAAATTCCTTTTGGATCAAAGATAATAGAATTAAACCTACTATCTTTAGTGTTATTGGTTTTCCCTTTGCCCTCTCACATTCCCAACTGTGATAAACATATCTTTTATGTTGTTCATCACAGAGTGATACAGCAGGATGGATGCCAAATGGAGGATATCTCTGCCAGCAAGCAATTAAGTGCTTGTGTTCTGGGTGAGATGTTAATGTGCCATAGCTAGTTACAAATACACAGCTATACCTCCTGCTGTGAACAGAGTAGAAACTAAGACTATGCTAGGTGAATTTGAAGGCCCAGTACTTAAAAAGCAACTAGGCATGGGCCCAAACCACTCTGGCAGCTCTGAAGGGTGCCTGTGTGGGGGCATTCCGCATATGCACTGCCTGCACATCCCAGGCTACACCAGCAACACTCCAGAGGTTGGAGGCTACAACTGATCCTATGGAGCACGGAAGGTACCTGCCCATGTGCAATGTCTGCAATTTCAGCTCCACAGCTACATGGTAGAGCTGCAAAGTTCCTGCCAATGTGGGCTCTGCCAGAGGGCAATAACTTCACAAAAGGAGACATAATGATACTTTTAATCCTATTACCTGTCTTGTGTAAGGTACTGTGATGCTTCTCTGAGAAGATTTAGTCTATATCCACATGGCATTTTGCTCTGGCTTTGCACCCAGTTGAATAAGTGTGAGCTCTGAAGTGGAAGCCATGAGGCACAGCAGTGAGCCAGGTCAGTTAGCCCTGCTGGAACATTAGTTGGACATCACTTCTGCTCTAGTACTGTTAGTAAAGCTGCTATAGCATGGCAGAGCACATACACACTTAGCTGCACTTTTGAGTCTTTGTGAGTCTGCTTTGTTTCTCAATTCGTCAGCCTTTTTTTCCCTATCACAGGAAAGGCTTGCAAGAGCAAGTGGACAAACAGACAGGTAGAGTGCTACCTGAGATCATCCAGATATGGTGGAAGACCTTGCTACAGTGAGTTCTTTTACATCAATGTGCACCAGTCAAGCCCCTGACACAAAGGGGCATAAATCAGGTCTCTGATCCAAAAAGGGACATTAGAGGAATTTATCCCCCCACTCCTAATGCTGTGGCCTGTGAGCATGTTTCCATGTGTACATGAAAGCTTTTCTGTTTGCTGCGCAGCATAAGGAATGCATCTGGTAGAAACATCCTTCCTGGAAACACTTCAATGAAGGACATCCTACTTGACCGATGAGCCGACAGAGAGCTGTAAACACTGGCAGAGGGAGAGATCTTGATCAAGGACCTTGAAAGGTCAGTTCCAGAGAAGGAAGCAAAGGAACCCTCAAGTGCTCAGGAGATAACGGACTTCAGATACTAAAAAAAAGTGAAAAGTGCACTCCAAAAAAAGTAAGTGGATATGGATATTTAGAAGTGCACAGTGCTTGTTTAATGCTTATCTTCTCTTAACAAGGAAGTTCCTGCTCATATCAAACAACTTGCAACAACAAACTTTATCGGTGAAATTAAAATCTATATTGAAAACATTTGCATGGGATTTTCAACTTCATACAATAAAACTTCAAATGTTTCAGTAGGAAGTGAATCCCCCTCAAGTAGCTGACAATGAAATGTAAAAGTTTTTCTCAACTTCTTTGACTCTGTTACATCTGCAAAATATCTTCTGCAGCATCTCTCTGTCTCTACAAATCAACTTGGTCCTCAAATAGAAACATAATCTGTCTTTTAGATCTCATAAGGAAGATAACAAGGAGTATTTTACTCTGATTTGTAAGGCTGTTTTACCTGGGTGTTGTTACCAGTGTTGATCTTCTCAACGTTTCAGGCTTTTTTTCCTAGCAAATTCTGTTACCTTTACACGTGTTCATTTACATCAATTGAATTATCATCACTTTCTCAGATGCTGGCTTTTCACAGTCAGACAGAGGCTGTCCTCTAGTAAATAATGTTTTTCACTATGTGTCTACACTTCAGTACATCTGAAGCTATCAACTTCAAATCTTATTTGATGTTTATATTTTTAGTGGCATCTTTTGTTTACTTACCTGCAATCATTTTTCTCAGATATTGAGAAGAGCTGCAACTCTAAAACATTTTAACTATTTGCACAGGTTTTCCTCTCTTTTCTCATGTAATTAAATACTGTGATGCTTTCAGTAAAAAAAAAAAAAGTCATCAACACCAAATTAATGAATAAGGTATTGCACTACAAAAGCAGTGTATACCTTGCCCTGCTCAATTTGTTGCTAAAATTCAGGATTTTCACATTAGGATTTTAGTCTTGCAGAAGAGCACAATTTCACTTCTTTTGCAATCCATTCTTACATGGTTTTTGAAGTCTATTTACTTTCACAAATTCTCATGCTTTCAGAAAATGATCAACAATGCCTTTTCAGCTTCTTGGTTAAGTAGTATTTGCTGATCCCATCTTTGAACATCAAGCATTTTTTTCTAAATGTGGGTTACCTGGTATTGACATTCCCTCTGCTTACAGATACTTAAAACTGTAAGATCATTCTGCATCTTTATACACTCAACTTTAGGTTAGACTGACCTAACCTACTTTCTAAAACTTCTGTATAATCATAAAATTGAAAAGTAATGGAAAGGGCTGCCATGTTGCTTGAGACAAGCAGGACTTGGCATACAGAGAGAATGAACACCACTGAGGTATAGAAGTAGCCTAAAAACCAGACCTTCAACTCAAATTGCTGCATAATAGCTCTTATTTAATTCTATTGTGCTATACCTGATGTTTTATCATTTGCTTGTTTTACACAATTGTTTTTCCTTTTTCTTTCAGTTAATTATTTTTGACTGATTTTTGTTATGTTAATTGACGAACAGTTGTTATTATGAATGTAATTTTCTATTAATTACTTCATTGTAACTACTCCAGGAGTAATAATGGGAACAAAAAATACTAAGGAATTTTATATTCAATAAGGTAAAATAAAAGTGATATATTCTCCTTGTATGTAACAGATCATAACTTTACCCATATAACCTCACGTTCCAGTCAGATGATGTTTATGCACATGGGGTATTATATTATCCTGAGAGTATTTTCATATAAACACAGTTCAGTGGATAGCCAATGCCAAATTACACACAGGTAAATAGAGTATGTAAAATATTGTTCCATTTATTTGGTTATCAGCCAGGGCCAGAACTTCTACAGAGAAGCTCAGAAAAGCAACTGTTGTAAGAGTACAGACCAGTCCTGTTTGTCATAGAGCACCAGATGTTCACTTTAAGTTTGTGTATTTACATATTTTTCTCATTCTAGGAAACAGATGACATTAGCTAACTATGGGGCATCTTCCATGGGTGAACAGTGAAGGCCATCTTTGTCTCCCTGGAACTGCAACTCCAGTTTAGTTCATTTACAGAGAAAGACTTTGTGAGAACTGCAGGTTGAGAGGCAGCTGGAGAAGCTAGTATAATCTGTTACAATTAACTTCTGCAAGATTAGAGAGATTTCCCAGTCAACCTGCTTTTTCTAAACTGGTTCACCAAGCCACTGTTCCCTCTGGAATGACATTGCTGAAGGAACTAGAACAAGCTGAACTTTTGGTTCCATGCAGATCTGCACACAAATGGTATCCATACAGAATCGGGGGGGGAATATCCAGCACACAGAGTTTGCTTCAGAGTGAACGTGGACTGGCATGCACTTTCCTTGAACCCACTTGGAGAAAGGAAGAATTTTAAAGCTCAGTTAGCAACTCAGAGGAGGTGATGTAATTTGTTTTGGTGATATTTCTCAGTTACCACCTATTTAAGGCTGGCAGTTTAAAATGATTTGTGGTGAACAAATGGATTTTAATCAAACTTCCTTTTAAAAAATAACAGAATCAGGTACAGCAAGCTGACAGGGAAAATATATGTTTAATTGAGGAAAATACTCTGTGTATAATGCTGTCTGGAATACTTTGTAGCAAGAAACTATCATTTGTGAACAATTGTTCAGAACAAAGAAAAGCTGCCAGAAAAAGCATTTTTTGTCAATTGTTTTTGTCTTTTTTTTTTTTTTTAACTGATTTTTGGAAATGTTCATCTGGGAAAAAAAAAAAAAAAAAGGAGATATAAACACATGTGTCCAAATCATTCAGCATTTACAAAACTGGCTTTAAAAAAAGTTCAGAGCCAGAAAGAACATGGACTGGTGGAGTCAGAGCCTCAGCTGTTCTGTCTTCATATTTGGGACAACCACAAGGAAGGTAAGCTTGTGAGGGGGTGTCCAGCCCCCTAACTGCTGTAGTCAACCCGGATGCTGAACCAGTTGCTAAAAAGCATGGCTGTGATCTGCAACACTCTACCCTCTCTCCAAGCAGCCACATTCCTATGTTGAGCTCAGAGAAGGGCTTCTCTTACTCTTCTCCTGCCCTCATCTTGCTACTGATCAATCCTTGTCCTCCTTGCCCAGGGGTCCGCAGCACTGATCCTTTGGCAGGACACATCTGGTAACAGGAGAGGAACCTTTATCTAACTGGGGAACATGGGACTTTTGAAGACTCTGAAGAGTCAAATTCACAAGAACACCTCTGTGTCCTAATATTTAAGACACGGTTGTGCAAAATTTAGATCTCCAGCCTCCCACTCCTCTTCCTCAGAAGCTTTCCATTTCTGGAATTGCCTACATTTTCAGATGCTTCTCCCAGTAAAATTCCTCAGAGACCAAAGTGTCCATTGCCAGCCACACCCAGAATTGCTTCATTCTTGACAGTACTGAGAAGTGAGGCCCTGAATTAATGGATTAATTTTGTCAAAATTTATTATCTAAGCTTTTCCCCTGTGTCTAGAAGCACAGCACTGGGTTTTCCGAGTGCACGTTGACAGATACTGCTTAACACAAAGCAGAGAGATAAGATGGTGCAACACTCCTCCTTCTGCTTGACCCCAGTAGTCAGGTCACTCAGCTAAAACGGGGAAGATTTATCAGCAGGACTAACGGAACTTTAATTTCTCCTACTACACAAAGAAATCCCTGCAGTGTTAGCACCACTCTGTTGAGCACAACAGAATACTTGCTTCTGTAATATGCGACACTGTTAGCAGAATAGCCACCCCATTCTCGTAATCTACATCTGACTCAATGGTGCAATGCGAATCCTTAATCCTGTGCAACTCATGAATTTTCCAAGCATAGGGAATACTCCCCCTGGCTGATCTCAGCCTCTCCTGTCAAATTACCAGCATAATTCCCTGGTCTAGGAGGAAGCTGTGCCCAAGAGCCACAAGGTTTTGGACCACTTCTCACACTCCTGATCTTTCTCTGGCCCAACAGATATATCATGGTTTGCCAAAAAATTAAATCTGCACCCCTTTAAGCTAGGAGTCTCACTTCATCTGGGTAGGAAGTGCCTGGGAGCCAGGTTCTCCAAAGTCTCCAAAGCCCTTTCATGGATCTAAACCTCCATTCCACTGCGTTTTCAAAAATGATATTTAAATCTTAAATAATACATAGGTGCACTTAAGAACTGGGGAATGGAGCTTAGTCTCCTTAGCTGCTTTTGGAAACCCAACTCGGCAGTCATTTGCATTTTCACTCAGATTCTTTCAGAATCTGGCTACAGGGCATTTTGAACATGTTATCCATGCACCCTTTCACTTTGTAGACCAGTCCTCAAGCATAGTGTCAGGACAAAGATGCTCATATTCACCTAAGTGACTTCAAGGGCATGAAGATTGCCATATCAGGACAACTTTGTCAAGAAACCTTTGTTTTCTGTCTCTACTGTCTTACCATATATTACCTTACAGGTATCTTTGCCATCAGTACAGTCTCCTGCTTATTTCAGACAGAAGTGATGTTGGGAGATTAGGCCCCAAAGAGAGTAAATCTTCCACTCCATTATGCAGATTTATGTGAAGACAAATGTATTGAATGCCAAATTAACACCCTGAGTTCTATACACAAAGGCATGAAAATGAAAGGAGGTATTCTACCTCTTCCAGAGGTGCTATTCAAGCTAACATCAAGACCTTCATGAAAGAAATGTTTGCTGTGTAATATTGATTACCTTTGACTAATTGGAATCCTTCCTTTTGTTTCTTGTAACTTTATCTCTCTCTGCCTTGCATTTTATCTCCTTTTGTCTGTATTTCTCAAGAATTCCAATCACCAGACAAAGGATAGATATGTTTACAGTACGAAAGAATTTCCAGTGTTAGTCTTATTTAGCTCTGTTTTGTACTGTTTATTACTGTTGTGTATTTGGTCTGATTGTTTCTCTTTTTTAAAATGTTTTTAGCTGTCTTATAATCCAGTGCTTTGTTATATATAATACGGGTGTCATCATTAAAATCACAATATTATTGAAGTGTTGATTGGAAGAGACTTCTGAAGTCTGTGGTTTGACCTTCCACACACTGCAGCACGTAGATGAACTAAACTGTAGCTTTGCATAACACAGCATGGAAAACCCCCTAGGAAAGACTTCACAACCTCCCTGGATAACCTGTTCTGCTTCTGCACTGACCTCCCAGTAGAAGATGACAGTAGTTTCCTTTGATCTGCTAACCAAGAGCCTCATAATGTATCTCAGTATGAAGTTTGCTTGGTTTGCAATGAGAGTGCAGTGGTGGTTCATGTTCAGCCTGGTGTCCACCTCCACTACCCGTCATTGCATCAGTCATTTCCCACACTACCGCAAAAGAGGGGATTATTCCTCTAGATGCACTTTTTTTTTACTAATCCACATGGGAGCTTTGTTGGTACATCCAACTTTACTGAGATTGCTTGACTGAGGGGTCATGCCAGTCAATCCCTTTAGCTGACTGCCCTGACAGGTTTCCTGAGGGTGTACTCACTGTCCACAGCACTGTTTATATTGAATGACTTCACACCTCAGCATCAGCCCCTGGCATAGTCTTCCATTGCTGATATAATAAGATATACTGTGAGATTTCACCATGGTAACCCAAGACAAGACTCAAAGCTTAGTGAGGCAAGGGGGAATATTTTCAATGGTTCTGCCAATGACCCAATGGTTGGGGTCCCTTAGATATGATTAAAATTTGACTTGTAGCTCCAAGGTGCTTGAGCACATGCAGAAGCAGTTTCAAGCAATTATCATAATGACTGAGTCACAGACAGCAGTGTATAACACGCTTGGCCAGAAATTTTATTTTTCTGGGCTAAGGGCCAGGTATTTAGGGACTAGAGGCACCTTGTGCCAAAACACATCTTTACCTATTATGGAAGGTGATAGAATTAATATTACACTAGAGCTTTGCTATTCTTGAGTGAAGTGTGGAAGACTGTACGATTACGTTTTGTTCATTACCAGCTAAAGTACTATGATACAATCACCAGTGTCTGTAAGAGTTTTGCTACTCATTTAAAAGAGAGTGCAAAATTGCATCAGAAATTGATGTTAACAACTATTGTATCATATTCCAAAGTGTCCTTTTAAAATTTATTTTTAAGAACAAGTTAGTTTTAATTCTTCATATGCATAGATAAATCTGAACTAGTATATTTTGTTTAAAGCAACATTTTTTTTTCTCTAAGTGGACATTGCTTAGAAATTCCTTTTTACACTTTCCTGAAGATAAAGGTTTGGGGTTTTTTTGTGTGTGTGTTGTGAAAAACCTCATTCAGTGGGGACAGCCCTGTGCTATGCTAGCAACTCTTGAGTTAGCTGGTCCACCTAAGTACTCACTACACTTAAGCTTGTATGATTTGAAAAGGTGTCTAAAATAAAGAGAATGAAGGGCTGCTTTTCTGCACATGAATATATATGTATGGTACTCATTTGCCATTAAAAAGAGTATGGAGTAGAGTGCAGCATGTCTTCACAAAACTGTACATGCCCACTTCATTGTTAATCCTGGTTTGTGTGGCAATTACTTGACCTCAATACTAATAATCTTTTCTATTCCACTATGGGGGAATAGAAGAGAGTGGGACACCTAATGGTGGATTATCAACACAAGTCCTACCAAGGCCAGGTTCAGTAACTCAGAAACCGGACCCATAGTGAGGATGTTGATTTGTTGGGATGGGTCCACCTGGTGGCTGAAATTATCTCTGTAAAAGTTTGGCAAAAAGGTCAGCAAGAGAGTTAAATTTAAAAAGGAAATCTTACTGACAAAAGAGAGCATCCAGACCACATGCAGAAGACCAACCTGGAGAAAGAAAAAAGCAAAGCAAATCCACCAAGTTTAGGACACTCTCCAAGGAAAGAGTCACAGGAAGAATGAGGTCAGAATTGGATTGGGGAGTGGGGAGTCCAGGAAAGGGGTCTGTAACTTCTCTAGGACTTTAAAAAGAAATTATTAATAAAAGTTAATGTGTTTGAGAAACTCTTCTGATAGTACTGCCTGTCTTATGTATTCAGCACACAACTGCTGACAGTGCTGATCCAGAACAGGGAGATACTCAACTTTGCACTGCCTTTAAGGTTTGGAGTCCAAAAAGGGCAGAAACTTCCACATTCCAAAAACACCTTGGAAACATGGAGTAAGCAAAACTGACCTGGCTTTTCCCAGGCTTGCTTGGCTCATGAGTACGTGGGATTCAGCAGTGATTCACAGAGCGCTGGTATTCATCCAGAGCCAAACTGCATCTTCTGCACACCGTGTTCCCTGGATGGATACACGATCCACTCCAGTCAGTTAACAAACTGAAAGCATCATTCAGCTCATTGTTACACTGCAGCAAAGTTGGGTGAGGCTTCCTGGATCTGTACCAATTTACAGCCACTGTGTTCTGGCCACACTGAGATCATCAGAATGAAAGATTTTATTCTACTGCTTCAAATCAGTTTAAATTCTTTATTACTTTCTTATTAGAAAGATTAATTACCATGAGCACTTGGGCCTGAAGCCAGAAACTCCTAAAAGATATAGATAAAATGGAATATTTCAGAGTGATGCATCAGCATCATAGGTAACCACAACACCATATTAACATATATTCCCCTCTCTATACTGTCTTTACTTAGAATATTATCTCAACTTAAAGATATTAGCAGTTATCAAGTTTTACCATAAACTGCTTCCCCAGTACTTTGATAATTTTTGATAGTGTGGTTCAGAAGGCCATATTCTAGACCATAATGAATACCATCACACCGGACTTCTTGCTTTACCATAAGTTTATACATGCAGGAATGGACATTTCTTAGGAAGCTGGTGCATGGCTGCAGAATAAAGCTTGGAAGGTGTACTGAGCTGCAGATATTCTCAACACCTGTTCTGTGGAGCCATTCATGAAGTAAAGAAGGTGAAACTGGCTACTAATCTCCTAAATAATTTTATCATAGAGAGAGTGAGGTTGCTAAGAATACTTTTTTGTGGTATTTTTTTCAGTTTTTATTGTATACACTCCTTCGGAACATCATCAGCAAGGCTGCAAAATGCTGCACAAGGAAAAATTACTTTTCTCTCTGCATATTTTTTTCTCATTTTTAAACAATTAGCAACATTAAACTATGTCTCTAGCATTCAAGTGTTTCCTGCAGCAACACACACCTGAGACAAATCTCTGCTTCCACAGGCTATCACTTTTATATCTGCAATGGAAAGTATTTTTCTGGATCTGGACATAACGATACCATTTTGCGCAATGCTAAAATCCATGCCCTGGAGAAAAAACAACTGTGATATAAACACCAAACTGGCTGCCAGTTGGCTCTGCTTGCTGAAACAGCAAAAGCAAATCCCTTCCAATGTAATCTTTACCTCGGGAAGGGTAAAAACAAGAGACACAACTAAAATCAAACAACAGGAAGTATCCCTGTGGTGTACTTGCCAGCTAGTCAGGGAGCAGCACTGGAAAGTTGGTTGTTAGTATTTCAGATATAAATACAGACGAAATTATAAAACTACAAGCATAAAAAATAAATGCCTTTCCATATCCTTCCTCTTGCTTCTGAAAGGACCACAGCAGTGATTGCCCTTTTCAATCAGAAACAACTTGCAATAGGCAATTCCAGGCAGGTAGCAAAAGTCCCTTGGTTAACAGGTGCATTTGGAAGGGACAGAAGGTGTTCATAAGAATGACGAGTATGTGAAAATGAGGACCTTGGTACTGAATATGTTTGATGGATTTTCCTTCTGAACAGCTCCAGGCTGCCTGTAAGGGCTGAGGCACACTTAACTGCACCCTCCATCACCTTCCACCCTGAGGCCACTCTCTGATGTAAAGCAGAACTTGGTTTGCTGAGAGAAGCAGGAGACAACCTTCAGACCTGTGCTCCTGACCCAAACTGGCATGCAGACACTGAGCTACTTCTGCTGTGTTATGGTATGATCAGACCAGGACATCTGACAACCCCATCTTCAGTGTTTACTGTGGAGGAGTAAAGCTAAAACCTGGCCCATTAAATACAACACATAAATACACTTGCATCCTGATGGGGAATTTTCAAGAATATTTTTTGGGGAAGTTCATCTGTTGGAAAGAGGAAGCTTTTTTTCCCCTTCAAAATCTTTTGCTTCCTCTGCTTTGATATATTTGTATTTGTCCTAACAACAAAAATTAATGAAGTTCTCTTTTTCCTTAACAAACAATTCATTTGTTTGGGTTTTGTGGTTTTTTTTTGTTTTGTTTTGTTTTGTTTTGTTTTTTTTAATAAAGAAAAGGATTGTGAAATAAAATTTTGACAGATAACAAGGTCTTCTTTTGTACAAAGGAGACACATGGCTAGCAGTGATTTTAAAATGTAAACTAATTTGAAAGACTGCATGTGAAGGAGAAAGAAGGACATATTTTCTTTGAGATAAATATCTTTTTTTTCTTTTTAGGCACTTAATTTTTCTTTGTGTTTAACAAGGAAGAGCAATTAATCTCTTTGCAAAATCCTATACAGTACATTTAGAGCTGGCCATGGTGAAACCAAAAAGAGCAACACCAACTTTGGTCTTCATTTGCTCAGGTTTTATCCTCCCTAATTCATTGCTGCATCCTCACAGGAGGAGCGGGAACCCTTGGAAGCCCTAAGCCCTTACATGATGAACACAGGGCCAGAAATCCAGCCAACCAGTACCACAGCTGCTGATGAAGCCAGAAGAACAACTGACAGAAATCAGCCCCTGGGGGCAATCTCTTTTTGAAAATATATAGTATTTCACATACTTTGTTTTGGTTTTGACAAATCTATCCCAACTGACTGGTACTTTTAGCTGTGACACAGGCTGACATAAATGCCAGTCTCCTGTCACAAGCAGCAAGAAGTCTGGTGTTTCTCTCCCCTTCTGCTGGATCTTTGTGTTATACTTTCTACCTTTTGAGGTTACTTTTACCAGGAGATTTCCCCTACTATGAGGAGAATGAATAGACAATATTTATATCAAAATAATAAATGCAAATCAAACAGAAGTTTGGCACTCATCAGTGACGTTCAAAACAAGCTGAAGATTCTTATCTGATACCTATCACTTGAAAAACATTTTTAATGAGCCTCCAGAATAAATTATCAAGACTCCTGGCACAGTCTTACTGCTGAGGGGATTCAACAGCAACTGCAGCTTAAGGAAGGTAATTTTCACCCTCAGAAAATTCTCCCAACTCTTCTCATTTCAAAATAGTTTTGGAAGACACTAAAATACCAGAAATAAAATTTCATTGCTAAATGTACCCCAAATGCCTTTTGCAGTTCTGAACTTCTTTACTGTGAAATAGCTGTCACATGCAGCAGTGGACACTATACACTATATTTTAGAGCATATTATATTTTCAGTGTATACCATAAATTCATACATGCGCCCAGTTTCTTTTCAAAACAAAATTTTTCTCACAGCACTAGCTGGTCAGTCAGCCACAGGGCCTAGATAAGGAACTTTTTAATGTCTTTAAACAAAATTACATGTAGAAGAACTCAGTTTGAAACAGAAAAAGGAAGAAAGAGGAAGGAAGGGAAATTGCTACTGAGGCCTCAAAGCTTTTGTTTTGTGCAAGCCCACTGAAGTCAATGTTGTTCTGTTTTCATCAGGCTGCCTCACAAGGCTCTCTCTGTAGTGTGAAGATAGCTTTGAACAGGCCATTTGAGGCAGTTTGCCAAGATTTTAAATGCCATGACCATCATTAGTGCATCTGAGTGGGTAAGGCGGTGGTTATGAACTCACAGCCCTTCCACCCTCTAATATAGTTCCTGTGCCTGTTGTATCAAGGACTTTTGTTTCCATCTCTTGCCGCTTCATACCTATCTGAGCAGACAGAGGTAATGACCTCTTTCCTTTAGTCTTCTAGTGCTGTTATACAGGCCAAAATCCAAGGTTTCTTTATTTTCAAAGTAAAAAAAAAAAAGTGTCAAAACATGACAGAAAATAAACTTTGCAGCGCAGTATACAGATTACATCTGTCCTCTAATAATTCCTGAGTCACAGAATCATATCTGTCTCTTCCCATCCCCATGCTTACATGACAAAGACTTGCAGAGCTTCGGCAGTGAGACTTGAGGTACTGTAGTGATGGTTGTGATAGCCCCAAGTGCTCCAGGAGAGCCCAGGGTGACTCTGACCATGAGATCATGACTCAGTAAATTCTTGCCTTGGAATCAGAACTGATTTCATAGTTATTCAACAGATTGTTCCTAATGAGAACTTTACTCCATTTGAAATACTGAGGAATTAAAAAAATAAAATACATCTATGGAAAAATGACCATATCATCGACTTCATGAATACATGCACAGCTATGAGGAGACAAGGTCACAAATGTCTCTGTTTTTTCAGTATCACCTGAGAGTCTTTCAAGTAAAATCAGTAGTAATTTCAAAGTTTCTGGTGGACTTCACATAGTTGTCAAAATGTTAGGACTAGCTAAAAAAACTTCCATCTGTACAGATATGATGCTCACTGTATTTCACTAGAGGAATATGCTTAGGAATTTCAAGATGTGTGGTGTGATTTATCCTGTGCAAGATTTGTGGGGATATTCACTATTCAACAACAATTTATTGTACTCCCATATGGAAGAATAGACTTTGGAAAGAGATAAGAGAAGGGTGATCTCAGAATGGGCCTATTAGAAGATAAGGATCATGATTCCCTGTCCTCCATATAGAAGATATTATTCAGACCTGCATTTTGCATATAACTCACAGAATATGCATTAAAATAGGGCCAGTCCCACTGAAGGAGAGGAAAAGGGAATTGAAGTTATATCCCTGGAGTAAAATTCAGTCGGTTTGGATTTGTATGGCTTCATTGTACATGGCAGTCCCAGCCATCACTGATCCCAGCAGGAAGGGGAGGATGAGTGTTTCAGAGCAAAAGGGGAAAGAAATCAAATCCATATAGAACAAGATCACACATTTCAATCTGCATCTGTATCATCTTTGAAGTTGTGGTTGCAATTATTGAACGGAGATGACTGGAAATCTCTCTCATATGAAAATGACTTGGTTGCACCGAGTTTCTCTTTTAGCATGTCTAATCAATTAGCTGGAGTTTGGACAATGCTTTGAAAAGAGGAAGCAAGATATTACATACACGCACACATGCACATGTGCATCCTTACAACCTTCTGTGCAATTAGTATTTGTAAGAAATGGAAATTGATGTTTTAACTAGCAGAAGAAACATACAAAGCAGATATTTAAGGCTTAATTGATTTGTGGATGTTATTAAACTTAGCAGAAAAAAAAAAAGAATCACTTTTGAAAAAAATAATAAACGAACAAAAGGAATGAGAGCAATATATTGAAAAATAAAGGATTTTAAAAGTTTTCACTTTAAAGCACATTTAAAACTATGCAGGTACCAAACTAAATCTGTACGTCATTACAGTCCTAGAGGCATTGGAAAATAATGCTTGTATCTCTTATTTCATCCTTCCATGGTGTTATATGAAGTTGCAGTCTGGTTGTACCGAGGCAAGTGTCTCATTTTGCTTTTTTTTACCATGTCATAGTCAAAAATAAATGGCAGTGTGTATAGTTATTAATCTATATGTCAGCACCAGTTAAATAATGAAATAAGAAATATGTAGCAGTTCTTGATGACATCTACATAGATATTTCTTTTTTCCCCTCTGTTCTCTCCATTTTCATCACCATTTACCACTGGTTATGTAAGTGGCAGAATTCATCTAGGTGAAAAGTATGGTGAAGAATGAAAAGAATAAGACATTTTAGTGCCAGATTACTATAAAATACCTTGTGATTCAAGAAGACTGGGCAGATCTTTGAAATCCATTACATTCAAAGTGGTCTTGGTTGGCACACTTTAGTGTCTTCTGTTGTAGTTTATATTAAATCTCTGGATCCAGTGTTATGCTCAAAGTTTTTCCATAATGCTCCATCCACTGGGCTCTATAAAGCTACTCCTGTCAGTGGAAATACATGCATAGGTAGAAATCATTTGTCTCTTCTGACAAATCACTCTAGGCTGATGAATATAAATGTATAATTCAGATCTCAATAAGAAAAAAATTACCTTGGAGTAATATTTATGCATTTTTTAATTGTGGTGTCATAATAGCAAATTGTACTGAAGGTGTGCAGACAATGAGGGTGTGCCTATTGTAGCACTTTAATTTGGCTCAGGAGGACACTTTTGAAGTGAACATCATAATACTCCCCAAAACCACCACTTGTGTTTCATGTCACAAAGCAGTCTGAGAGAGCACATGCTATATTCCCCTTAGATGAAATGAAATGAGAAAGTCTGCTCTAGTTGTTAATGAGATTCCAGCCCATGGGACCAGGCTAGAGCAGACTGGAAACAACCCCCAGCACGATGTGCACACCTCATAGAGCAGATCCTCAGCACTATTTGTCCTCTTATTAGCTCCTCCTAGGCACTACTTCTGCCTAAAGTAGAAGTCCCATGATACTACTTTAGTTCCTCTCACTTCCCCATCCCCCTGCATGATACTGTTTTTACTAACTTATATTTTATTAATTTATATTTTCAAAGAGTCCAGGATCCCCAGATGGATCCCAGGGCATAACTGCATTAACTGTCAATACAGAAGACAGGGCTTCTCCCTAGAGAGCTTCTAATGAGCTAAATAGGAAACCCGGGATTAGATGGAGATAGATAAACCAGTGCCTGTGAAGTGACAGCGTGACAACATGAGTCAAACTGAGCTGATCAGAGACAGAAGTCACCTTCTCAGTACTGCAATACAGATAGGTGGTGGAGATTAGGCCAAGAAAAACTCTGAGAACAAAGACAAAAGTGCATATAATGTGCAGAGAAGTAGCAGCAGACAGGACAAAAAGAGAGGTCAAAGCTATGGTTTAGAAAAATACTTTTTTCAGAAATAATCTAGATGGATATAAATGGCCCAAAGCTAAAAAAAAATCAAACGCTGTACCCAAAATGCTATCCAAGTTCTGCATGACCTGAACTAAGGGGAAGGCACAAACCTTTGGTATGTGATAACAGTTCTTTCCTCTAACCAGAATCACTTTAGAGATGCAAACATCCCCTTTAACACTTCCATTACCACACATATTCCATGTAAACAGCGGAAGCATAATCTTAAAATAAAAATAGAAATGTCCGTTTTCACTCAAAATACACGGACAGTGGTGCTTTCAGATGGAGAAGTCTTGTGACATAAAGGGACCTGTGACTACTCAAACAAAAAAGACTATGTAGCAGACAAGTGAAAGAGGATATTGATAGTGCTGTTATCACCACAGTGAAGTGATTTAGAAGGCATGAATTTAATGTACCAGCTGTTCCATTTAATTTTCCCTCTTTCAACACAGCACACATAAGTGAGGACACTGGGGAGCTGTCTTCTCCTTCCCAGAACAGGAACAGGTCCTGATCTATGAGCAAGGGAAAACAAGAATTCCGATGACACTGAGCTAGCTTGGGTTTCTTCTAGTGACCAAGTCTTCTTTAAACTCACAGCTCTTCACTCTCACCTGAGGAGATCTTCAATAAAATGAGCACTTGCTTCAAGAACCTTAGTGCAAACAAGAATCAGGACTGTAAATGCAAATCACTTTACATGGTACCGTATTTCTTCTCTTCAGTGCACATCAATGAAGAATGATATTTTCCTGTGCACATTCAGCACAGGAAACATTTTTCAAATGGCCAGACAGCTGCCAAAAGGCAAGTAACATCATCCTTTATTTTGAAGCCAGATAATATATATGGTCTATCTTTTACATCTGCAGAAGTAGATCATCAGCCTTATCATATAAGGTTTATCATTCTGGGTTTTGTTTTGTACTTTGTGGCAAGAACTATTGAATTTAATTTATGAGATAAGGATAAAATTTCCAAGTTTGTCCTGTAGTTATAGCTGCGGTTTAGCTGGTATCAGTGCTGTGCCTGGGTGTCCACACTGCACACTTGGCCATTCCCTGGGTGGTTCCAGAGCCCCCAGCTAGTCTCCATGGAGGTGGTACAAGGGACTGAACCGAGACAAGGTGATAGTCTGAGCTCTCAGACAGCTGCACAGCAGTGCCTTTGCCTAATTCCTGCCACAGGTGTCCAGGTAGGAATTCTTGTGCAATCCCAGAGATTTCATCAGCTAGTTCCTGCTGTGCCCGGATCATTTGACAGGCACTACTCATGTGCTTCAATGTAATAGCATCTAGGATGGAGAATCTGGCTAGGCCAGGGGCTCCTCCAGGCAGCTCTTGCTGTGTAGAATTAACCAAAGTGTACAAAAATATATGTAAACAGTCAATAGGAACCAGTCCTGTAGGTGCAGAAATGGTCATGTAAGGAAGTGTTTTGTACATAGTCAATAGAATTTGTAAGTACTTTACTATAATTTATTATGCTGGGTCATGCCTGTAATGGAGTGGTCATGTAGGACCACAGCCCAGCAAGATCCTGTGAGCTGAGCAGAAGCGTGGTTCAGGGAATCTCACTCTGTCCAGGTGAAGATGCCTTTGCACAGACTCTCACAACAGAGATTCCCATCACCTTATAGACAGCAACTGGCCATCCTGTTCAACAGATTTGGTTTCTTGGATAAGTGTTTCCCCGTGAAAAGATCCCAATATTATCAAATCCTTCATCCATTAGTGTCTATGCAATAACTTACAGTCATCCTGGCAGCTCCAGAGATTCGCAGGAAGGACTGCTTTCCCTGGCCTTCTACTTTGCACAGTCAAGCTCTACAGGGCATCTCTGCATGGGGGGAAAAAACCATCAGGTATCTCTCTTTTGCTATGTCCTTAGGAATTTCTACTCTTACTTCTTCTACAATATTTTAGGTACACAAAATGTGTCCCCCAGTCAGCTCACGGTCCGTAAATTCACAAAGGTAACTATAGAAAGACACACATTGTGTGCAACTGAACTTTTATGTCTAGCTCCGTATCTGGGCTGAGTTTTGGACAAGGATGATGATTTCTTTTACTGATCTTTAAAGAAGGTGTTTATCTACCTTCTGTATTTATCCTGAATGAAAAGTTACGGTATTATTAAGCAAGTTTCACCCAGTTCCATCACAATAATTGAATGAAAAGCCCAATACAGAAAATCTTGACCGAAGTCCAATTAACATGCTGGTTTACATCACTGTATTATTCTGTTAGACAAAGGACAATGTATCAAGTTTAAAAATTAATGAGCAATCCTGAAATTCTTTGGCAGCTTTCGGAGGAACATATCAAAGGTGTTTATTGTAAACATTAGGATCACTATGGATTTCAGAATCACAGAAGCAGAGAATGGAAGGTGTTGGAAGAGACCTCTAGAGATCACCTAGTCCAATCCTTCTGCTAAGTGGGTGCACCTACAGCAAGTTGCACAGGATTGCATCCAGGTGGGTTTTGAATATCTTCAGAAAAGGAGACTCCACAACTTCTCTGGGCAGCCTGTTCCATTGCTCATGTCACCCTCATAGTAAAGCAGTTTTTCCTGATGTTCAGACTGAATGTCCTGTGTTCCAGTTTGTTTTCAGGTTAGGTACAGATGCATTGACTCTACTGTATAGGATATGTCTATCCAAAGGAGTATTTTAGCTAAACTAATGCATAAGAGACACTTTTCCTGCAAAAGTTGCTTGTAAATCAACAGGGTAAGAGGAATTTTTTTTGAGAAGTTGTCTTTCCACTGTCTCTGCAGAAATAGTAAAGGCTCCCTGTCCAAAAATCTATGCTTCTCCAAAGCTCCTACCAGCCCTCTAAGTCTTCAGAACATAAAGCTTTCCCAGAAATGTCTTCTTGCCCTCACACTTATTAAATACAAAACTAGTTTCATGGTTAATGGCACTTCTCATTAGTAGCTCAGTGGTTCTGCTTTTGCGTTACACTGTCCAGCATAAGAGGTCACTAACTTTTTAAATGTTAGTGTCATTAAGGAAGAAAAAACAACAAACAAAGCACAAGTTCCTAATGTTAAGCTTTAAAGCACAAGTATATGAAAACACAGCACACAACCATGACATTAGTACAGAAATGCCATCTCAATGGCCAAATTCCTTCTGAAATGAGGTTTACATAACCTTTCTTTACCATCCTACATCAAACTGACTCACTTGATTCTTCTCTTACAAGCCGCTGTCAAATTTAAAATCAATTTCTTGTTGTTTTATTTTACATTTAGAAGGCAGTCACACAAACATACAATAATTAATTGTAATAATTATTAAATATAATAAAATAATTACTCTTACTAATTGACAAACTGACAATAAGATGCTCTATAACCTTTTTCTGAAATCTCTAGCCAGTATATGTATCTCATCTTCCTGTGCACTGGGCATTTATTCCAGCAGATGAAAATCCATGTAACTTCAGAAGATCCATTCCTGTATCAGTTAGTGTAAAGTTTCAGATGTTCCAAAAAGGAAAGTAAGCAACCAAACAAGGCTTAAAGCTCTGTCCCACAAAAAAAGACAGGAACAGTATCAGCACAACTGCCACCACCACCCACATACTAAGGGAGTGTACATGCTTCTATAACAATACTACTAATCACTGGAACAGCCAGCTGACCAACAATACTGTAATTAATAACAGATGATCACACAAAACAACTATCGCAAAAAAAACAAAAACTCCAGGGTGCTTGATACATGTAGCTTAAAAAGAAGTTTTAAAATAACTACTAACATGCCACAACATGTTCACCATTGATTTTTTTAACCCTTAAAAGATAGCGACTATTAAGCCAAAATAAAATCTAAAAAACCCATCACCTGCTCTCATACAGAGATTACATCTCTGTATGAAGAAATTTTCCTACCTTGAAGAGCTAGTCAAAATTTTATTTAAAATTATGCATTCTGCAATGTGATTAAACCAGGATCTTTCACAGTGTTTAATGAAGAAAGTAAATATCTGCCAAAATAGCAGGTTACAAAGGAATTCACACTAGGTTTAAATTAGCAGCAGATTCAAAACATGAACTCTGTTTGAATTCTCATATTTTCCTCGTGGGTGCTATCTCCACTGAACCATGCTCTGTTCTGTTGTCCTTATGTTACCATCATCTCTGGTTTGGACCAGAAATTTCATCCTATAAATTAGCACATTCTCCCCCAAAATCACTTCTTCATATTGGTCTATTCCCACACAGGGAGGAGGAAAATAAAGGAAGAGTGTTGATTTTATTAATTTTGCATTGCAAATCAAATTTGTCAGAAAAAAATCTGACTAGTTCCTAGTACTACTTCACAGCAGGTGACAAAATAGCATCATCATCATTAACTCAGGGTGTTCCTCTGGGCTTATCAAGCAGCCTAGAAGAAAGTACACTCTTTTATAACTAGGCTATAAATCACCAAGGCAGGCAGCCTAGTAATTGTTTACAGCTGATTGCAGAAACCAGCTATTGCTCTGAAGAAACAGCAATTATATATTGCTAGAGAAATAAGGAGAAGGGTAATATTTTTGCTACACTATAAGGCATATGATGTGACTCTCTTTGACTTCACAATAGTTTCATACCAGTGTAATTGTTTACGTCAGCTAGCTGACAGTGGCATGAATCTGGTGTACTTAAATAAGGAATGATCTGATGGAAATGAGGCCAGTAAGTATGAGCAAAATTATACATGCCCTAATAATAAATCAACAATGTAAACAGTAGCATACAGGAGGTGAGGATGGTGATAATGTAGGATCTACCTTCTCCTTGTTACTAGTATCCAACCAGATACAATATCTTCTTGTCAATGATGGCTATGTCTAGGCCAGAGTGTTGTCACCATCATTCTGGCCACTGTGATGAAGGATGGCAGTGTAATGAGTCTGAAGCACAGAGAACCCTGCCTATAGGGAAATTCAAATCATCACTCAGGCTCTGGTGGCCAGATGTCCCTGCATGGTACTTATCTTCCTATTTCTCCAGCCCAGGGGCTCATGTCTCCTCTTTAAAGGTGCTTTCCACAACTTCATGCTCCATCACAATTTATTGCAAGTAAAGGCTCAGAATTGTTGGCCTGGCAAGTGCTCTCAGTCAGACATGCCTAAGTGTGTATCCTTGACGTGTGTTTCTCAGCTGTCACACTTCCTTCTCTAAGCGGGAAGTGCAAAATGAACAGCTCTCAGGAGCCAAACTATAAACCTTCAGGAGTTCATCAGCCACTCCACCAAGCTCTACCTTCTTTTCACATTCAGGTGAAGGTCTTATGCTAAAAGTCCCTTTTGTTCACAACCCAGTGTCATGTAAGTTAGAGAGGAAGCACAGAGGGGTGCCCACACTGTTAATATAAAAGGGTACGAGATGAACTCACCCAAGAGTCGAGTATGAGGTTTTATTAGTACAAGGAAAATTTGAATTGGAAGACTCAGAAGCTCTAGATAACATCTTACAGAAAGGATGTGAAATACAGTGTGTCCCTGTATTGTGGGTTCTTTCCTCATCCTTGCTCTGCTATTCATAATTTTTTGGTGCTCTCTTAGCTTATATAAGTCACATAATCGTCTCTGTGTCCCCAGAAGAATTTCCTCCTCAAAATCCATTTGGCTCAAAAAACCACAATTTCTCCTGAAGGGTTTCAACAGCTCCAGCCAGAGTAAGGCAAATAGGAAATAGAAAACCCCACTGCTGCAGGTGGCACCATCTTCACCAGTGTGTCCAGCACATGGTACCTGCACAGCAGGTTTCAGAACAGCATGTGAAACAACTACAGCGAAACTGGCAATGCCATCTTTCTTTATGTCATTATAAAAGAGTGTAGCCTGCTACTTCAGCTGTGGCTGAATGACCACTTTCCTGGGCTAAGTACAGAAATTGAGATAATTTTACATTTTACACAATAATGAAGCTCAGATATGTTGACCATTTACAGTTATTTAGAATTCACTAGGCACAATGGACACCACTTAGATGTGCATGTTCAGGCTTGCAGATACAAACTAATTTAATTAAAGCTTCCATTTAAGGAAAGAGAATTACTGAAGTCACATAATTTCATAGTAGTTTGTGCTACATACGCAGGTATTACTATTTCTCAGCTAACTTGTAGGAACTTGTTTAGACCATGGTAACTTGATCACACATCTAGGTCTTCACACAGCCGAAGAAGTATGCCAAGGCTTGTAATCCTTGCTGGAATAAACATGAAGAAAACTACAGAAGTCATTAATGCAAACATTCAGGAGACATGGTGAGATTTTACTCACTTTCCCATTGTTCCCCAAGAAGGAACCTTGCAATGACTACATCAGGATGAAATTAGGAATTTGGAAGTTGTACAGTGAGATTCTCAGGGAAAAAATGAAATGACGAGAGGGATGGATAAGATCCAGTGCTGTTAGACAGTAAAATAGGATCTGCAAACATATAGCTCTGTAAAATAAACATTGAGAATGTCTGCAAATATATGTAGCCGAATTAGACCCATTGGCTAAGCATCGGAGGAAGTTTAATACAGATAAATTATTCTTTTAGAAGACAGGCTTCAGTAAACAGATATATTTACTACTGTTAAAAATCCAGTTGTATGAGATAAAAAACAAATAGAAAAAAAAAAACCACTACAATTCACTCAGGCAGGCTCTGCAGAGCTAAAAAGATGCCCATTTTGGAGGCTATCTGAATACTGTCAGTGTAAGCAATGTGACACATCCTAGAACAGATCTCTTTACTCCTCAGTTCCTATTACTTTCCAGATGTTTTCCTGACTGCTCCTTCTGTCATGCTCAAAGGTTGCATTCACTCTGCACTTCATCTTGTGTGCAGCCACTGTGAGCACCAGCCCAGGTCCCCCTTCACACTTTGCCTCCTGCCCACCTCACCCTGATGACCTAGTTAGTGGGACAGTGGGCTGTAAGCTTAGCTTATCTATGGGAAACTTTATGGGCAGGTAGTTTAGGTGGATGAAGCACTGTATTCACAGAATAATACTGCTCCTTGTAAAGAAGTTAGTAGGTAATCCAGAATTGTTCAGAGTATTTATGTGTGACATTTCACTTGCCCATGTCATTTAGGTGCCACAATACACCTCAGGATACAGGTCCATCTCCATCTTTATGCAGCTTTCTGCCTGAACAAAGCCGAATGAAGGTGATAATGTCCAAGAAAAGACGTTGAAATGGAGGTAAGAAAAAATGTCTGTCTTTCAGGTTGACTCCTTTCTTCAGCTCTGAAGCAATAGCATAACCATCTACTTGTGGCAGGTTGGAAATTACAGACGAGTTATCAAATAGACTGGACATATTTTATCTTCAAGAATATCTAATACCTCCTACAACCTACCAAGGTTATATGGTTATCCTCCATATGTAGGAGTTTTTAAATCTGTTTTTTTGTAAGTGGCCAGCAAGAATTCAAAGGAGAATTCACAGTGGGCCTGGGCCATGCTATCCTCGCTGGTCCTTGTGGTCCCTCCTGGCCATCAAATCCCAGAAGCTGCTTAACGTGTTAATGGCAGAACTACAAGACTGTGGCCTGAGTGTGGTGTCAGAAGAGCAGAAGTGCAGTTTAGAAAAGGCTAACTTTAAATTTTTAAGGCACTCCCAGTAGAAAGGCAAGTAGGTTTAGGCTGACCCCTGACAGGTAAATTGGCTTGCAGAAATATTCCTTTGAACCTCAGAAGTCTACCCAAATGTTCAACCTTTAATCTAGTCTTTCCAGCTTCTCGCTTCACTCTGGCATTTGAGATAAAGTTTTTGCTTTTCTAGGGACATCACAAAATTAGCCTCCTCCCTGCCTTTCCTAGATTTCTCTCTTTTTTTAATTTGAAGTTCCACTTTGAGATTTTGTTTTCTCCAGGATAATCTACTGCTCCATCTGGCTGTGCTGTTTGTCTGAACTTCAAAATGAAACACACTAAGCTGGAAATGACTTCCAGGCTCTCCAAGAATCAAGTGGCTCTGACGCTTTCAGAGCACTCTGGCTAGGACTGAGTCAGCAGAAGCACACGTTTCTTCCTGGGGGGAGTGCAGCTGCAAAGCAGAACATATAAACAAAAACACCAACAATGAGAGCCTCCATGTCAGCCAGCTGAGCAATAGGAACATTTCCACAGCACACAGGACACTCTGCCCTCATTTAGAGTGTCCAAGAAATGTGATACTCAACAGGTCTCCGTAAGTACCTTTGCTGCTTGGTGGTGTTTGAGTAGGTTTTTTTCTGTATCTTTTCCTCTGGTTTTCTAGAGACCCTGAAAATCAAACTCTGAAAGGTACAAGCAGCTGTTTTTATAGATAACTCAGATACTTCAATGACTCTTTAATGAACTATTTCAGTCCCTGAGGAGAAATATGTCATGAAGATTGACACAAGTGAACAGCATTTGGTCTTGATGCCTTGAGCAGAGGAAGCCTAGGTGAAACTTCTATTCTCTTACCCTGAGTACCTACACTCAGCTTGCCAGCAGAAATATTATTGCCAAGAGAGACAGACCTGCCACAGGACAGCTCCTGCCCCTGGAGACTTAAAATCAAACCCAGAAGCCTTTCTGATCTAAATCCATGCTGGAGAGTGAACAGCCTCATTTTTTGGACAAAGGCTCAACCTTGCTTCTTTGTCCCCACTTCTGGAGGAATTTGGGGGGTAAGAAATATGAAGTCTTAGCTGTTTGTTTCTTTACAAAAACAAAGTAACTCCACTAGGTCATCATCCTGTCCTGCCTCCTTCTTGATCTTCACAAAGCTGGACAGGCAGCCAATCATCCTGGGATTCATTTGGGATTACTGCATGGACTAGTACTACATTCTTCAATGGCAGTAGTCATTAAGTGCTCAAATAAATCCAGTTATTTTTCCTCTAAAGCATCTGAAAGCCCCAGCACTTATTCACCAGACTAAATTTTCATATAATATTTAATTATTTCTCTCATGAATAAAAAAAATATTGTTATGGATGTCATAATGCCTGTAATTCCCAGTGAAAAAATGAAAAAATACAGATTAATAAAACCATTGGTCTAACCAGGCTGTTGGCTTTCTCTGTCCAGAGGAAAAAAAAGATTTCTGTGACTATCTGGTCACAAAAATAGATTGGTTCACCTGCACTGGTAACAAAAAGTACAGGGTAGAGCCACTGTAATGATGAGAATAAAAGCCAGTAGGTGAAAAGGATTTAGGACTGCAATTGTTCGGCCTATCCTGTGTATTGCTAAAAATAAAGCAATTTCTTAAAGAATAAACTTTTTTACTGTTTCATTAGAAAAATTCAAATTTACCAGCTGTCATAAGACTGTGCTGTTTTGCATGTTCTGTGCAGTAGAACTGATAACATTTCAACACACACGTCTCTGGATAAAATTCATTTGTGATGTATTTCAATCAGAACATTGAATTATTTACTGTTCACTTCATATTCTTTATGTTGTTAGCATAATAATAGCACATATTCAGGCTCCCATGAGCTGCAACTGTCCCTAAAATCCGTTGATATCACCGTGTGTTCTTTGGTCACAGTGACAGAACTGTACAATAAATTACTTGGCTGTAGAAAACAAGCAAGTTAGCCTACCACCTAAGTTGAAGTTCATGAGAAAAAACAAGGCTGCAGCACAAATGTTTGTTCAGCTCCCATGGTTTTTAAAAACATCAACCTAAAAATGAGGCGTTTGCACTGGCAGTGACAGCCAACCCCCCCCAACAGAACACAGCATACATAGCGGTCAGACTGCGTATTGCTTTCGTGCGAGGTCATAACTGTAGGCTGAGGGAGCCAACATCTGTAATGTAGGAGAGATCCCTTGAAACACAAATGGCTTTGGCATATTTTAGGAAGAGAGAGACATCTCCTGGACAAACTGTAAATTTGCTATTCACTCTTTTGTACACTTAATAGCACACGAAGAAAGTTACAATTATCTGTGGTATATTTGTATGATAGATAACAGGAGTTTTCCTGGTTCCATGTTTTATTATTTCAAATTAATTTAAAAGGACTGTGTCATTGATATCAAGGGGAAAATAATAATGTGTCTACAAAGAAAAGGAAAATTAGTTTTAGGAGCATGTTCTTAGTGCCAAGAAATATATCAGGGAATTAAACTGCTTCTTTTTTTTTAGACCTTTCTTTTATAAATCATTTTCTGACTTAAACTTCAAAATCCTCTTATGGCTCTGTAATTTCTTAGATTACGAGCTACATCATATTTCTATTCCTTGGAGGTAAGATGGTTTCCTCTTTTATTCAGAACAAAATTTATTATGAGATATTATAAAGAAAGGCATTGCTTCTCATCTTTCCAGTACCTTAGCTGTTTCACAAGAAAATGACTAGGAAATCTATTACTATGTTTTTTATTTGTAGCAATTCCAAAGGTGATATGTGAAGTGCTATCAGATTGCCTGAGTGTGAAGTCTCTGGTTATTGCTTTTTCAGGAGGAGAACAGACAATGCAGTTCACCTTTATGGTACATTTTTCTCCTCACAAGGACTTTCCTAGATAAGTTCTCAGTGACACAGAAGCTAAATCACTCATCCGATGGAGGGACAGGGTTGATATGTCTTCTCCAGTTTTCACTAGATATTTTGGTTTCTGGTGTTTCATTAAGTAAAAAAAGCAAAATAAGCTTTCTAAGTTTATCAGGAATATAAGGGAAATGGAACCAGTAGACTTTCCATTGCACAATGAACACATTGCTGCTTCAGTGACTGACCACCCCAAGGATCACATATGGATCCTTGAAAGGAAACCCTAGGTCCATGTGCTGTATGAATTGTCTTGTTTTATGGCCAGCAGTACTGCAGAATACAAAGGAAATATTAACTTTTCATTGACTATAACATCTGAAAGGCCGTAAATGTATTGGTTGCAGAAGATGACTATCCAGTACCTCTTGATGCAGACTTATGTGACAGAACCAAGACAGTCTGTGAACAGACTGGTTTCAAGGTGGTGTGTTGCAGCCTCCGAAAATTATATCTGTGTACTGACAGTGCAGCTCCTACTCTACCTGCATCAGCAGCCTTGTAAATTCTTCTGGATACAGCTAAACTGATGCACTCAAGCAAGGGACTCAGGCCAGATTCTGCCACCTAGTTGTGATCCAGACTCCTGGAAAACCTTTTCTTCCAGCCCTATATGCAAAATTGGTCTTCAGCATAGCCAGGTCATGCTGGGGGACACAGATGAGTCACACAGTCCTTTTAAGAAGCTCTTGGTCCTCCTGATTCTGTTACCTTTCTGCCATTAGTGAAAAGACAATGGGGATTTAACCTCATTTTGCAGAATCTCATAATCCCAGAATGGCTGAGATTGGAAGAGATTCCTGGAGTTCATCTAGTCCAACCCCTTGCTCAAACAGGGCCACCTAAAACAGGCTGCACAGGACCAATTCCAGACAGACTTTGAGTACCTCTGAGGATGGAGACTCTACAAGTTCCATTTATTGGTTTTGAAAGGACTGTTTCCATGTTTATTACCTCAGGAACATCTGTACCAGCACAGCTGAGAGGGCGGTTAATTGAAACTGGGAGAGAGTGTAAAGAAATGTGTAGCCAGTAGGCAGGAAATTTTAAACCTAGTTTTGTCTCCAGGGTGTTATTTAACTACACCATGAATCTGAATGGAAGCCAAGTTCCTAGAAACAACAAACACACCCTCTGTCCGGGTACAGATGTGGAGTTATGCAGACAATAATGTACATCTAGGAGCCTAGAGCATGCTTCAGTCTGTTGCTACTTCAGGCCATGCCCCTAAAAGCATTTCCAGAGATAATACAAGTGAGAACATCTAAGGAAGGAGGGAACCAAATTCAGGAGGGACAATCCTTTGGGCATAGTGGCTGGAATGAGCAAGCACCCAGAAATCTCTCCTTCAGTATTCCTTAGTTGTTCTTCCCCTATTACTCTCCATGAGAGTTCTCCTGAAAGAAGAGGACTTGGAAAGAGAAAGATTGAGACATTGGGTATGGAACAGGAGAGGGCTGTTTCATCAGTCATAGCATCCATCAGCCCTTCCCCTCTTTGTTGCCGATGGCATCAAAAAGACTAGCTTCCCTTGCAGCCTCCGTCATGTAGAACATGAAGCAAGAAGGACTTTTCATCCTATGAATCATAGTGAATTCTTTTGACTCTTCCTTTCCATGTGGTTTTTTTTTGTTTTTTTTTTTTTTTTCAGTTTTCCAGTATATGACCTTTCAGTGCAGTTAACATTTTCATACCAGGAGCATGGTACATCTATCTTTGATGTACAGAGTATCTTGTAGGTTTACGTATGCTTTACTGTGGGAAAAACCCAAAAGACTGCTTCCAAGAGTGGACAGATCTGAGGCCATACAGCAGGGCAATTTGTAGTGTAATCCTATGTTTTCAGTTTTTCATGGGCTTGACATCATGACCTGGAAGAGCAGAAATCTGGCCTGGCAGAGCATGAGGCCACATTAGGAAATATACTGGTATACCTTCTGGCTATGTAATACAGCAGTTGTTAATGAGTCCAGGAGAAAGCTGGATATCAGACTTGGGCTCTGCCAAATTTTCCATTTCTGAACATTCTTGTACCATGCACTTGTTGGTTAATGGTTTGCCAGATACATTTGGTCTTCATGGATATTTCATTGCTAGAGCACATGCCATGGTTTAGTCAAACAGTAAGGGACAGTACTTTGTGGGCACAAGCAATATATTTATCCCACAGGACTGAGAGGGCAGTACCTAGAGCTTCTTGCCTTCCAATTTATTACACCTCAAACCCTTCCTAAAGCCTTGATTCATGTTTTGCAATGCTCCTTTACCTCTTATTACAGAGCTCCCCATTCCCAATAGTGCTTGCACAATTCTTCCTGGCCCACTCCTCTTGCTGCTCTTTACCAATCAGCAAAGAAAAATAAAGGTTCTGGATATTGCTTACTTCTTATCCCTCTTCCTAGCACTTCAGTCTTTTCAGATCTGTTCAATTATAACAGTCCTGACAGAATTTTTGGTAACTGCAGTGATTGTCAATTTGGGGTTTTATTGCTAGAGGAACAGAAGTGTAAAAGAAGCAATTTTGTGTGGTTTGCTTTCTTGCATAACCATTTATCATTTGCACTTTATGACCTTTTTGATTAATGTTTTATTCTACTTAGCTTGTAAAAAGTTGCAGCAGTTTCCAGATTTTATGTCTTTATATGCCGTTAAATGTCACATTGGCTTTCTACTTCTGGGTCTGATAACGGTGGATTATAGTAGCAAAGCCTCACAGTGAATTAATGCATTGTCCATATTGGCTTGTAATTCTTAACAGGCCTGTAAATGGAACAGTCTTGCTTTTCAAGATTTTATAAGTGACAGCATATTTTTAAACATTATATAGTCTATGGGATAGCATATATGTTTGATAAAGCCATTATACTGGACTGCAACATTTTTCAGAACTCCTGGTTTGGAATAGTCAAATCCTTCTCTCTAAGTACATACAGTAAAAACTCATGTTCTTAAGGATTTGTTGTCAGTTATTTCAGAATCAAGCCTGAAAAAATTCTTAATACCAGAGGTCATTTCAGTGGTAAAGGAGGTTATTTAATATTGCACAGGATAGAGATCAGCAAGCAGATCTCTCCTCAAAGTGCTGCCAGATCTCATCCAGATATGGTGCAAGTCCAGTCATGTGGAAAACAAAATCCTGACCACTTATGAACAGTCTCATATCACTTTTTGTAAAGAGATATATTAATCTGTGTGTGTGACTGCAACCCCATTTTTTCATTCAGGTTTGTACACTGAACAGACTAGTTTGCAATACAGCACAGCACAACTTAGCACACTGGTACTGCAGTAAGTAGATGGGGTTAGGCATTAACGATTAATGGGTGTTTTAATCCATTCCAATGCAAATTTCAGTCACAATGTATCAAAAGCTTATTTCTGAAGTTGAAAAATCTTAGTTATTTCTTTAATCTTAACCATCTTGGAGCAGGGATTTTTGGATACCCTTGACAAAATAAAAATAATACCATATGATGAAATATAGGAGAATGAATACACTAGAAAGAAAGAGAAGTGATCACAACCTTGAATTTGATACACAGAAACAATGCAGACAATACATAATGCATCACCAGGATTAGGAAATTAGAAGATATTTCTTTATGCATATGATGTATTTCCATACATACTTATCTCTGTGTTACACAGAAAGGGATCTGTGATGCCCAAGTCATGGAAGAACTGAGAGTATAGTTACAAAAGCATGCACTGAGAATCACTGCAGAGTCACATTTGTTTCTGTGTTGTGCTCCTCAGTGTTCCAGGCTTTTACTGGATTTCCAGTTCAGTTGAACCCTATATCCACACTTAGCCAAAGCAAATAAATCAAGCTGGGCCCAAGATGCCTGTATAGAACCATCTGGAAGTCTCCTGAAGGTGTTCCTTTGTTGACTTTTTCTGCTCTGACTTTCTGCCAGAATATAAAATATTACTGGATAGATCACCTGCATTTCATGGCACTCTACCTGAGTACCTACATCCTGCAGACCACACCTGACTCTGCACAAAGCCAATTTATGTCTTTTCATCTGCAGCAAATTCAGGCAAGTACTGGACAAACTGTGTATTGATAGCCATATCTTAACTGTATGACAAAATGCAATTACATCTTCATGACTGGTAGCCACAAGGGACAGAGATAAAGCTATTTAGTGAGATCAGGTTTCAAAAATGTTGGTGCTTGATAATAACAATCTTTTTACTTACTATCTTCTATTTGCCTTTGTCCATACAAAAGTCAAAAACTATATTTGAACTTCCAGTAGGCTCTCTTTTTCAAGGATACTGAATGTAAAGTAGCACATACTGAATCTCAGATGTAATGTAGCTCTAGCCCAGGTCCTAGTCTTCTGAAGAATCAAATATTTTCGAGATGAGAAATACCACTTTCTACCAGAGCATGAAACTGCAGGTTTGACTCCTTGATAAAATGGGACTATCCAGGTGTGTCAACATTTCCCCTCTGCCTGAGGCAGGACCTATCAATCCTCTGTATCACAGCTGCCCAAGTCACTTGCCTAGACAATAATACGTGTCATATCTGATTCATCCAACAGTCACAGTTATATTTCTACTTCACTGTTTTGGGCATGCAACAGGATACCTTTGAATAGAAATTATGACTTATAGTAATACATCTTTGCAGTTATTTGGGTAATTTTAATACACAGTGTCAACAAAATTCTGTTCTGTAAAAGACAGAAGAATAAATTTGTCATTTTCTTAAAGTTTCTGAAGTATCTCTCATAGGAGTTTCTAAAGTACCTGTCAACACGTGTCTCAGTATAATTTAGGAATTATATCAGTGGAATGAACTGAACTAAGATCATCTCACAAACTCTTGATTAATGACTTCCCATTGGTAGTACCAGCACCATCAGGCACTACAGAAATTTAATATTATATCATGTTCAGTCTTAACCAATTTTAGTAGAAACATTGCAAAATCTCCATCTTGCCAGCTAGAGTTTCTCAAGAAAAGACCTGAGCATGCAATAATTCAGTAGGATGACTTTTTATCTCCTTATGAGGCAAATCTCAGTGTATGTTCGCAGTTTTCTTAAAAGAAGGCACTTCTATGCATGTCCACTCAGTGAAAGACTTACTCCCACTGTCCCTTATGGAAAGATTTCCACACAGTATTAGAGTCTTTGACCACTACAGAAACTTCTAGAACAACCCTATTTACAAAATTTAAAAGAAGATGGCAAAGACAGGGCAATTTCCATTTCTTTGGCAGGTGAACACAAATCTGTGAGCCTAGGAATGAGGACACTGAGTTAAGTTTGGCCTCAAGTTTTCCCAAAATGTTTTGGAAATTTTATTTAGTAGCTTCTCTTTTGTTTTTAATGCTAAGTGCACAGAACAGTCTGAGGAGCAGGGACTGGAACTAGGGTGTCTCTTTAGCCACATGAATCTCATGCTCTTAGAGGCATTCCAATCTAGCTCCTGCAAGACTGTGAATATCTAAGATGCTTATTTGAACTTAGATGTTATGTGCATATTTAAACTTCATAAGGCTGAACAAAGAATACAAAACAAGTCTTCCTTTTTGGGGGTATGTACTCTAACTACTAGACAGCATAGCAGTGTCAGGCACAACCCAGCATTATTAATCTATACAAAATCACAATTTAGACCTTAAAGTGCAGGAAATACATTGGACCTACCAATGACAGCCTCATACAGACACCTAATTAATCATCCAGGGGACTGTTAGGCAACCTCTCTCCTGTCTATTGGTCATTTAGATGACTGCCAATCGCCTGGGCTATCTACTGAGACCTCTTCAGACAATTCATTTTCCCAGCTGTGGCAGCAGTGTAGACACCCAGCTGGCACTGGACAATTCTGCTCTGAAAGCAGGACAGATGCAGTTCAGGGAGTTGTTTGTTATGCCAACAGTCATTATCAGATAAAAAGATGAAAGCATGTTTGGTAACTCCTGCATGGATCTTAATGCTAAACTTCCTTTGACCAGGAGTAACGCCTAGGCCCCTGGAACATACCTCTTAAACTCACCAAGACTGTTAAAATACATGTGGCCTTTTTTATCTTCCCCATACTTCTGCTCAACTTCCAAACTTGGATGCAGATGTGCTTTTATTATGTTGGATTATTTTTCATTTGCTTTCCAACCTTTGTCTTCTTTTCTACTTTGAGTTCAGCCAAAATCCACCATAAACTACAGTGTTATCAGCTGGGGAAAAGACATTTGTTGTAAATGTGTTGACAGATCTGGTGACTCTATCACATTACAAATCAATTTGCTTTACTCACAGAGTTGAACCATTACAGCACCAAGCCTAAAACCACTACTGTCAAATGTATTCTTGAGAGGCACATAAATTTCCTATGCACTTTTAACATGATCTTACTCACAAAGTGATTTTCAAAAATGGCAAATACATTTTGTATCTTGCACGGCACCTCAGTAGGATGCCAATCTTTTGTCACAGACTCAGTCTTCAAACTTTTATACCATTTTTCATGTACAGCTTCACACCTGATCACCAGCTAACAGTGGTGGGGTTGTGACAGAGTATTTCACCGCTGTTAGTTCATTATTTTCTATTTTCCTTCAGTCTCAGTGAGGTATTTACCTATCATCTCCCACTGTTGCCTTGTACACTGTCTACAAAGGTAAGAAACTGTCTGGTTAGGGATCATCATTCTATTTTTTGGTTTATTTCTGTACAATGCTTAATCCATTTGCTCTTGATCCCATAATCAGATCCTTCTTATTTTATCACATTTTTGCTGACCTCTAGTGTCAGAAACAAATGCATATAGTGCTTTTTCAGTTTGTTTGAGCTGAAGCATGGTCTGAACAACAATTCTTAGACTATGCCTTAGAGAGTTTTGTGCCTGGCATTTCCAGCTGGCTTCTTATCCAAATACCAGAGACACCTAGGGCTGCTGGGGCTGCAGGATCAGGGAAGGTTTAAATACATTTTGCCTGGTGTCATGACAGTAGCAGTTATGACAGCTAAACAACTTATTTAAACTAGCTGCCAAAGGTCTACACTAATACCTGCTTATTGTCTGTGATGAAACCATGCCTTTTTTTCCTACCATGTTTCTGTAAAGGAACATAAAACTTTAGAAATACCGACAATGAAAGCTCTTAAGTGTCTCTCTGTACCCCCATTATAAATGGGGGATTTTTAACAAGAAGACTTTCAGTGGATTGATCTACCTAAATCCCTTATACGCTTTGAAAATTCTCTTTCTACCATGGACAATGCAACAAACTGACTGAAGCTTACTTCTCCCTGTTTTTATTCCTCTGCTAAATTTAAGCTGTGTGACACACATTAAGTCCATCTGAGAAGTGCTTAGCAATGTTATCATATGTTGGCACAATTCCTCAGAAAAAAAACCCCAACCAAATAAATGGAAATGTAAATACACATAAGCATGTTTATTTGTTTCACTTCTCCTCCTACACCATTTAACACAGTTAAAAGCAACACTGACTTTTGCATCATCTCCAATAGAATATATATAAACTTACCATTTTTGTTTCCATACAACACAGGTTGTC
The DNA here is from genome assembly GCA_013399075.1 of Chloroceryle aenea. Lineage (NCBI taxonomy): Eukaryota > Metazoa > Chordata > Aves > Coraciiformes > Cerylidae > Chloroceryle > Chloroceryle aenea. The sequence continues at coordinate 542,433 of VWZY01003161.1, forward strand.
AAAGTTGACCCTGTCAAAATTTTGTTCACTTCCCAGCTGATGTCTATAAAAATTCTCTACAGACGGGATTAGCAGAATACACTCAAGATTACCCACATAAAACTGCCCTTTGTGCTTTAGCGTACATTTACAATCTGACTCTAGGCCTACCAGATGAAAGGGTAGTACATATTCTGACCCTTTATGCAAGTCCAGTATGGCCAGACTTAAAAACACACATGGGAAATTAGCAGCAATATTCTTATGAATAAATTGTTAAACTCTGGGCAGAGCTTTGTAGTTTTCACTCCTGCTCGGTCAGCTTGTCTGGTGTTACCAAATGAAGCAAGCCTCTTCTGCACTGAAGTTTGTATAATGTTCCAAATGAGGAAAAAAAATCTCAAAGTGCAGGATGAATTTGAAACATCTGCAACAATCCAAACAGGCCAAGCATAAACTAAAAAGAAAGTCATGAAATGATTTATCCTACCACATTGTTGTTGCAAATGACAAAAAAAGCATGTCTCAGCAGCTGGCCTTGTGAGGAAAGAAGGTCACAGATCTCCACTCATACTCTGGTGGGCTCCAGGAAAGGACTTTCCTAGTAGTCCATGTCAAATAAGATCCCAGGCAGGTCACAGAGCCTATGATGAAAGCTTAGCAGCACGCCTGCACTTGAAGGAATCACAATAAAGGCTCAGTCTTTTAGAAAGAGCTCTGCTATAGCTGAGCAGTGAGTTAGCTGGACTCCAAATTTGTTATCCTGGGGATAGCAGCCATTCTTAATGCAGCAGTGGGTAGCATGTGGGAGGTCACTCATGTCCTGCCAGGTTGCCCTCAGAGCTGTTTCTGGTGCAGTGATGAAGCATGAGCTAGTTTGAAAGCTGTGGTACTTCCCACTGGTGGAAGGTCAGGTGAGGACTATTTCAGAGCTTTCAGAAAACCCTTTGCTAACTACATTTGTCAGGTGTTTCTAGGGTGTAAATTCCCCCAGAGCTGAACTTTTAATAAATGTCACAATTTTACAAGTATTAATAATGTTATAGGAGAACAGAACTAAGCTGCAAAATATGTCTAAAGGTGTATCACAGCCTGGGCTGCAGGCTATGAACACAGGCTACATTCTTAAACAACTATACCATTATAGCACTATTGTTAATATTATAAGTGAATATAAATGAACAGCTGTATCTGTTTGTCCTAAACAAGCTGGTATTCCACTGAATTATTAGGTGTCCAAGTGCAAAGGCTGCAGCAGCCACAAGGACAAGTTGAAAGTGATATCAAAATATAGCCTGGAAGAAGTTTAACTGGATGTGGATTTTCTCCTTTTCTTTAAGAACATACGTGTGTTGGAATAGGAAAAGAAGTGTCAATGGAGCCTTTTATAGGGTCCTCCACTTACTATATGTGACATGGGACCAGTGGTTTTGGATAGCAGTATTGCAATGCAAAAATTTAGTGGGAAATTACAAGAAATAGGTAAAAGTCTTCATTCGTTATGGGCAATTATGTTTTAGTTCTAACTTCGTGATTTAGAGGAGATTTTACTTTTGGGCAGAATCTCTGCAGTTAATGTTTCCACTCTGATTAAAAAAAAAATAACACTGAAAAGTAAATAAATAAGTGGAGTCTTGTTTAACTACATGCTGAAGTATCACAGGGAGAATGTTCTCTGTGATTAATGGGTTTTGGCCTGCTGAATAATTCCATTCAAGGACTTAGCAGTGTAACTAGCTGTCACTTTTCTTGGTATTGGTTTCAGATGCATATGCAAAATAACTGTAATGTAGAACAACAGCATATGGTGCAGAGACTGAGACTGTCTAACCCAATTCATTTTACGTTTATTATTTTACATTTATTATTTTAAAGAAAAAATCTCACTGTCATGAAAAACCTTCAGGTCCCAGGGAAAACGTGTTTATAGATCTACAAAGGACTTTGAAGACCACTCTAAAAAAAAAAAAAAAGCTGGAAGTTTTCAAACTATCCTGTACTCACTGTAACAAAACCAGGAAATTAAATATTGGCCACAAGATATTTTTCCAAGTTTTATTGATGTAATGGTTTTAACAATGTGTTTAACTGTGTAACACATTCAGCAGTTGTTACTATGAAGCTTCTACATCTCTGTACAGCATTTTCTGCCCCCACTTTAGAAGTCTCCGGATCACAAGGGGTGTAAAAGTTCTTTTTAAATTATGCTTATTAAAAAATTCATAATTGCCAGGAGAGCCACTGTGATGAAAACCCTCTTACATATTTTTCCAAGAAGATTTACAACCCACATTAGACACAGCACTCAGCCATAAAATCAAGTGAAATGTGCAGACCTGACACACTTCCTCTGTGCAGCAGAAATTAAAATATATATCCCATGAATGTTGTCACAGTAACATGTGGGAAACATTAAAAGAAGTCAACATGATGAACAGGTATAATTTATATTTCTTTAAAATCTCACCCCACACATTGCCCATAAATCATCTAGCTTGAGTCTGTAGTACAGAGATGCTCAACTTTCCATCCTGTAGTCATACTGTTCCAACTGACAAATTAAGTGCTGGAAAAAATGACTCAATGTCAGCTAGGTCTTACAATCTGCTCAGTTATAGAGATGCACAAGCTTTAAAACAAAACCAAAAAAAGGATGATATCAGCTTAACAGTTTCTAAACAGATGCTTTGTATATTGATCTCAATAGAATTAACCTGTACATTTGAAATTAGGTACACAACTCAGGACTGAAACTTAAATCAGTGCTTCAAGTACATCTAGGGCAATACATTCCCATGCAGATTTTTCGGACCTCCATATATTCTCTACAGTCCATGCTGTACAATGTTGGAAATCACTGTGAATGCATCTTGTCCCAGCATTACAGACTACTGCTACCTACCTTTTGGGATGACACCACCCAGAGAAGCCTTTCAGAAAAGTCTGGTGATTCTAAGCATTTCTGGGTTTGGCTGTCCTTTCTGAAGCGCCATAAATGTGGATAATCACGTGTATACCCACAAGGAAGCTCCTGCAAGAGGGGAACTCAAAACATACAGCACTTGAAACCTTAGTGAACAAATCTTTCTTAAATAGGTTAGCTAAAGGATTGGTTTCTTTAGAAAGCTTTGGTCTAATTAGGTGTTTAAAATTTTCCTTTATCATAAAAATCCTGTGGTTCACCCACCTGGAAAACAGAAATTAAAAATTAGTCTAAGTAGCTGTAGCCTATCCTTATAAAGGAGCTTCATATGGTCCTATAACTTCAACAACCATTAGTACATTGTCAGGGTCCAGTCAGAGTCTACAATGTCCCCTCTGGAAATTAAAACCCACTGCCTATTTTATGACAAATAATTTAGTTCAATTTAATTTTAATATATTTTATAGTCTATATTGACAGAAAAAAGACCTCTGTACAGTTGATTCACATTAAAAAATACTTCATAGACTATCAAGTGAATAAAAAATATAAAAATATCCAGCCATTATTTCACAGGCTGTAACAGTTCCTAAGAAGCATTCAAGCATTTGACACATATACAGAATTATTTGCATAGCTTTGTGGAGGATGCTGTGCATATTATAAACAATGTAATGATAGTTGTGACATTTTTTCAGTTTTAAAATAGCTGTGGGGCTAAAAAAAAAGGCAAGAGAAGTAACACCATCAAAGATACAGGAAAGGTCTTTCTTATACTGATTAAAACCTGACTGTTCAAAGCTGAGCATGAGAATCCAAATTTAACTCACCCCATTTGTGTTAATGTCATTTTTATAGCAACTGAAGGGATGTTACCTTACCTGAGAAAGGCATCTGGGCTAATCTCCACGAGTGGAGAGAGTGATCCTACATTTGTCCAAGAGCAACAAACGTTATGCTGCTGCATGCTTGTGGAGCCAGTAGCATTCTGCTCATATTGTATCCTGAATGCACAGACATCCCCAAATCTATCCCAGGATTATCTATTACCTATTTTGTCTCATGTCTTTTCTACCGTAGTGACCATCAGCAGATGTCAAGACATGTCTAAGGGTATAAGAGCTTAGGAGTGTAAGAAGAAGGTTATAAATATTGCAGTGCATTGCAGGGATCAATTTTCCAAGACAAACCTTGATCTTCTTTAAGAAGTTTTAGGTTAAGGTAGTAATGTTTTAATGTGACTGAATATCTTTAGATTACCTGAAAAGACATTCTCTGATACAATACAAAGATTGCAAGAAGATGTCAAAGAGTATTATAGAAAATACTCTGAGTAAGGTATCTCAGGCTTTTAAACAGCAACTTAATATAATTTTGGTCTTCCAAAAAAAGTACATCACAAAATAATCTGTGAAATAAGTTTGCCATAAAACCACTATGCCTCTCAGCAGAGAGAAGTTTACATTAATCTGAAGTTGAAAATATCAATTGCCTCTACTGGATCAATATTAAAAACCAAAAACAACCAACCAAAAAACAACAACAAAAAGCCAACAAACAAACCAACCCTCCACACACACAAAAGAACACATGCACAAAAAAAACCCCCAAGCAAATAAACAAACAAAAAGCTAAACAAACCTCCTTATATTTTTCAGTAGTGTCTTAATATACAAGCTTAATTTCATGGACATTCTTTCATGAATGATTATTGTTGCTTTGGAAGCACTTTGTTCTGCTCATTAGTTTACTGATTTCTTTATACAAATGCCTCTGAAGAACATTTTATATGAGTACAAAGCTTTCATGTTCTCCAAAAGAATAATCGTTTCCTGACAATCCATATTGAAAAGAAATTATTTCCTAGGAATTTAATTATGTTGAAAGCATGTGACCACAGCACTTTTCTACCCTTTAAAATGAGAATTCTAGAAGATCACATCACATCACATCACATCACATCTATGTGATCTAAACCACTGAGCTGTATTGATTTATATAATCTAAGCTGCTTTCCTCTATTTTGAATGCTTTCGTCCATTTTTCAGCACATTTACATTACTCCTTTATGTATCCTTCAGCAAGCAACAAAGTCCTGAAATCCCAATTTTCATTGAACTGAATATATTACAAAAATAGTGAAATGCAAAGCATCTAATCACTGAGATCTTACCCTTTATTGCAGAGCAACCACAGTGTTTGGAGAATGTCCAGCCTTAAAATTAATGAGTGAGTGTGATCCACAGTGAAATAACATAAGCCACAATTTGGCTAGACCTTCAAGTCTGAATTTTTATTGTTTTTGGCATCCAGAACCGTATTTCTATTGGATTCACTTCTCTTGAGATAGGTAGTGAAAGAAAGGTGTGTAGTCCTAAACTTGAAACTTTTGTGGTTTCTATTTCTTTTCTGAGTTTTAAATAACATTAATTACATTGTAACCAGAAAAGGCAATTGTCTCACAGTATGACAGCATTTGTTTTTGTTCCCAAGATGTGAGTCCTTGTGCTAAGAAGAAATTACATTCAACTGGGAGTTGTTCCAACACACAACAGCCTTGGGATCAATGCTGTAATGGCTTTTGGCTCTCACTTCCCTTGAACATGGCTTGTGTAATCTCAGACAACCTGCTGAACACAAGACAACTAGTACCTTAAGGAGCCATTGAAATGAATCAGATGCAATGAAGAAATCAGAGTAGTATATGATAACTAATCTGGTGAGGTCTTAACCTTCTCTGTGTCATGGACAACAATGCTGAGAAAGTGATAACTGCAGGTAAACACCATTCTTTGTTCTCCCTATCTTTTTATATAGCAACATGACTATAAAAACATGAGGGAGGCCTCTGTGACCAACATCTTACCCATGAGAACTGGACAGCAATCACTGAACTAACGGATAGGAAGCTAAGTGGACCTCTGTGCATTGTTGTCCACCAAACCTGACCCTGGACAGATGAAGTTTTTTCTTTCACTGTAGCTGACAGTCATGCAAAGCACAAGGCTGGGTATTAATGAGACACTTTCCCTAGGCACCTCCTATTAAAGGAATGCAGCAGATGACAGAATGTGAGACCTGGGAGACCTGCAGCATCGAAGTCTGTATATGAACTAGCAACATGGGTCTCTCCTTGTACACAGTGGTGGGAAACAGGCACTTTTAGGGCATCATTCTTAGCTTCAGATACTGATTAAGGATGAGATGAATGACACTTAAAAAAATTACTATTTACTACCACTTGCTACTAATTGTTATTTAATACTGTCCATAAAGAAAATGAGACAGAGATCTCCTGTCTGTGCTTACAGTCATTTACTCACATACATCTCTTTTGGGTTTGAAGGCTCTCACACAGATTTCCCAGCAGGTGTTGTGTGTAAATTTTAGAGAACACATCTGGAAGACAGGCTTTTCTGAAGATGATTTTACCAACAGGGAAACCATGAAAGTGGCAGGTAGGGGGGTAGAGTAACTAGAGAGTGTTAGGGGATCCTCTCGTAACAAAGAAGAAATACAGAATAAAAGTCTCCAATAAAACTAAGCAGAATAAATCCAAGGAACTGACAGTTAACATTCTGTAGAATATATGTGAAGGAAAAGGATTGGGCAAACTGGAAATTCCATTTAAAAATAAAAACACTTCATATCAGTATGGCTTGACTAGAACAGCTGGCTGTCACCAGACAACAAACCCATAAACCAACCACTGGAACCAATCTGGTGGCAGATTAAGGAAAGAACAAATCAGAGATTACTCAGATAATCAAGGATTACTTAGATAAATTAGGTCCACATAAGTTATGAGTGATTAGGGAGGAACACACATCTGCTTCATCTGTGCTCTGAGCTAGCCCATCACGTGGCACCAGCAGTCCCAGTGGCTCTGTGAATGGATTAGCTTGGTGTGAGCCCGAAATGACAGAGGCCTAAGCTTGAAACACATACCACCCCTCCTGCTTCTTCTTATCAAATGCCCAAGAGAGAAAGAATGAATACATCTGCTCTGGTTAGTTTTACATTGGTTAAAAAATGTAAAGACAATTAGTGCTTAGAAACCCCAGACAAAGACAGCATAAATAAATGGTAATCTATTTATGGATAATTTAAATAGATTTATTTAAAAAGATTTATTTAAAAAGATTATTTAAATAGATTTATTTAATATAAATCTATGTAATAGATTGTCCAGCCAAGACCTGGACCTGTTTGTCCTTGGTGACCTCAGGGCTCTCAGGGCCATGGCTCTGCAGCAGCAGGTTGAAGTCCCTTGCATGCATGGTTCCCTAGAGAGATGCTGCTTGGATAAGGAAGGTGACAGTGCTGTGAAGTCAGCTGCCTGAGAGTCATGAGGTTTGGCTTCAGCCACAGGTCTCCAGGCTCCCGTACTCTGATTGCAGAACCAGGATGCTGAAGCTGGAAGAGCTGCACAAGCCCTCCTGGTCCGTTCCCAGAAAGAAAATAAATTTCTTGATCTTTAAAACTTCACAGCCTACCACAACAGCCTTCAAATCACAAGATGACAGCCCAGGAGCCTGCGAGTGTTGTACCCAGCCCAGGGAATGTAGGAGACAGACATTATGAAGATCTCTGGAGCTTGTGCATTTAACCAACACTCCTCTCTTGGCAGGGGTGAAAGAAACCACAATGCCATTTTCATTCACACTGCAGGGCCTCTGTGAACAATTTTGGTTTTCAAAGTTCCAGTTCATTAGATATTTTTGATTAAAAATTATTATTGTCTGCCAACATGAAATTTGTTATTTCAGCCAACTATGAATAAACCTGAATTGATGTAAAACCTGAGGACTAAGGACATAAAAGTGACAAAATATATCTAGAATGGCAATGTTAGGGTCATTCTGGAGACAATGGACTGTGTGTATGGTGAGAATCATGTCTATTAATTTCCTTAAGGTGATAGATGACTGTTAGCAATAAATTGGGGTCCCCAAGTGCACTAAAATTATTTAGAGACCTTTATTTCTATCCCTCTTTCATTTTTAACATCTATTGGCAATAACAAGTGTTTAAATAGATGCAGAAATCAAACCATGTGCCATAGTTCATACATAGCACAAGCAGCAGACAATTTAGATTACCAGTCTAGTTATTACTAACAGTGCAAAATTGCTGTGAACAAGGCAAAGTAAAAATACTCTCACAGACTTCTCCATTTTATTCCATTCCCTACATTTATTTTGGAGGTGGGTTCTGCTGTGTTTATAGCTGAATCTTATGGATAATTATATACTGTCAGTGTTCATTTTCATTATTTAGGCATGAAACCTTCTAGCACTTATACATAAGCAGAACTTTATTCATTTTCCAAGTTCAATGGGACAATCCATTGTACGTGAAAGTAAGCATATGAATAACTCTTCATAGGATCAGAGCCTTACCTTGTACAAGAATTAGATGTTAGAGTAATCTGTTGATGGTTTAGTGAACGTTACATTCCTCTCAAAATACCAGATGTGGGGAAGAATGCCCAAACAACAAAGCAGACATGACATCACCTAACTGTCACTGTAGAAATAACAGTATGCATGTAGCCTAATTCAACATGTTGCAGATATGGGCAATTTGATTTAATCTTTTTGCAAAACCAAAGTAAAATTAATGTAAACTGTAGCTAAATAGCCAACTCATCAGCCAGTGCATAAAATCCATTCTTAAACAACAGCACAGATCAAAATTCATTCTCTTAAAAGTGAGTTTAAATTTCCTAAATGAAAACAATTCATTGCAAACCAGGATGCTGATCTTTCCCAGAGCAGGTCACTCAAGTATTAGTTGATCTAGCATTCTTCTTGTCCCTGGGCAGCACTGCCTCAGCCTCCCAAATAGGATCAAAAGGAAAATGTTCCTTTCTAGAAGCCGTGGAGCTACCATGAATCCTCTTTACCACCTCAAGCTATTCTTTATATTTTGTTGCCACCATGTAATCCCTGGACACGTCCATTTTTCTGAAGAGCAAACTGAGCCCAGAGTAGATACTGCTGAGCCCTGGACGCCCAAGAGAGTTAGGCACCCTGCAACTATACCTGTTTCAATCGCTAGTATTGGAAAATGCTTCGTCTATTGCTTAATATTAACTGGAACTGAAATAATTTTCTGTGATGTTAGCCTTAGCTTAGGATTTCAGAGCCCAAGCAGGTTTCATCCTTTTTGTGCTGAATCAATGACAAAGTTGCTACTGAATTCACAAATGCAGAACCTGGCCCAAGTAATCTCTATACTGTAAATTGCAAAGGAATGATGTAGCTATTACCCTGCATTTTTCTTCAAGTACATTTTTTTCACATTTTAATTAATGAGTTGGTCAACATATGTGGTGTGTGTTTACTTACAAATGTTATAACTATAGAGAAGGAATTGTTATTGCTGTGCCTAAAAAGGTCTGAAGAGCACAGCATGGATCCCTCAGCAGGTACTGATTTCATCTCCACACTGAGTATCAGCAGGTAGACTGGCTCCAGCCTTGAGCTGTCTTGGGAAAGGTGCAGCCAATATCTGTGCTCTGGAATCCAAGTTGACTGCACATGGAAAAGAAATGTTTGTGTGTTTCTTCATCTATGGTATGACTAATCCATAACCCAGGTGAGCTTCCAGGCATTGCTGACGACGTGATTATTTTCAAAATCCATTACTTAGTCACTTGACTATATACCCAAAAGTGTGAATACTGACTGATTTTTCCGAGTATTATTCAGCCCAACTTTTTTTTTTCTTTAATTTTGTATAGTTTGACAGTATTTGACAGCATTTTGGAAGTGGGAAATAAAAAAGAATGGATTGTAATGATAAGGAAAACATCTGTTGAAGCCTTGCAGGCATCCAAAGTTGTTTGTAGCTCTTTTAAGTTTTTAAATAACATGAAGCAGTTAAAGATGTAAATGATTAATATAATTAAGGCACCGGAGTTTTAATAGCAGTCAGAATGCATTCCTGCGAGTGATGCGTAAGGGGCTTAAAGCCTCTTTTAAAAAGATGCCTATATTTATACCCGAAATTTAAACCTCATTATTATATCCATTTTGTTATCTTTTTCTGTTTGGCAAAATCTTTATTTACTGCAATAAAGAGGAAGATGTTCATATGTATATGTATGTGATTACACTGAGGGCAAAGCAAAGATGACTGAAGTCAGAGTTACAATTCCAGCCTGTAGCCTTCTGGGCAGATCTGCTGAGTGAAGTTCCACTCTTTTTTCATATTCTTTCCATAGTGGAAGTGGCAGTGGCAGCTTCTGTTCAGTTTTGGGCCCCTCATTACAAGAAAACAGTGAGGTGCTGGAGTGGGTCCAAAGAAGGCAAATGAGGCTTGTGAAGCTTCTAGGAACAAGTCTTATGAGGAGCAGCTGAGGGAACTGAGGTTGTTTAGTCTGGAGACAAGGAGGATCAGGGAGACCTTATCACTGTCTACAACTACCTGAAAGAAGGTTGTGGTGAGGTGGGGGTTCTCCCATGTAGCAAGTGATAGGACAAGACAAAACAGCCTTAAGTTGAACCAGGAGAGGTTTAGATTGGATATTAGGGAAAAAAAGAAAATTACCAAAAGATTTAAAAAGCCCTGGAAAAGGCTGTCCAGGGAAGTGGAGGAGTTACCACCCATGGATGCATTTCAAAGATATGCAGATGTACTGCTTAGGGATGCGATTTAGTGGTGACCTGGCAGTTCTGGGTTAATGGTTGAA
>VWZY01003161.1:553242-596489 GCA_013399075.1 Chloroceryle aenea
CTCCCGTGTAGCAAGTGATAGGACAAGACAAAACAGCCTTAAGTTGAACCAGGGGAGGTTTAGATTGGATATTAGGGAAAAAAAGAAAATTACCAAAAGATTTAAAAAGCCCTGGAAAAGGCTGTCCAGGGAAGTGGAGGAGTTACCACCCATGGATGCATTTCAAAGATATGCAGATGTACTGCTTAGGGATGCGATTTAGTGGTGACCTGGCAGTTCTGGGTTAATGGTTGAACATAATGATTTCGAAGATCACTTCCAGCCAGGACAATTCTATGACTCTTCCAGCCCACATCTGAGAGTACCTGGACCCTGTAAAAAATTATTAAAATAAGTCACTTTCACGAGTTTCTGTGCAGTCTTTCCTGATCAAGGCCTGCCTAAAATACCATTGTGAACATCATCTCCATTTCCTTCTGGCTTGTTTTTGATTTCCAAAAGCTTGCAGAGCTTTCCTTTGGGGAGAATGCCTGTGCACATGTAACAGCTATGAAGCCATTACACCTGGCAAGAGTCTGCTACCCCTGTTTAATTGAGCAATTTTGACAAAGTGCCTCTTTCAGTGCTTCTCTGAAGTTAATGGGAGATTTATTAGTTACTTACGCAGTAGCAGGATCTGGCCCTTTGACTTCATCAGGCAATTCATCCATCTTCACATGAACAGGCTGACAGGACAGGGATTGAAATTTCACAGTCTGTGATATATTTAGAGATTGTTTAGATTGGATTAGGCTATGGAAAATACTGTGCTGACCAAGATAATCATCCTTCAGATATCGATCTAACCTCTGTCTGCTTTAATTTATTCTTCCAAGTCACATTGCCTGCAGCTACCTACCACTATCTTACAGTAACACTGCAGTGACAGATGTTGGGATCCCTGATTTTTCCTCAACAGAAATCAATGATGAAACCCCAACTGACTTCAATGGTGCAGGATTGTGCTCTATGGGCGCTCTTCCCAGCACCACTAAAATGAATGCAGGCTTTCAGCCATAATGCTGAAAACCAGACCATGATATCCCAACTCAGCTCAATACTACAGTGTTCAGCTACGTGGCATAAGAAGAGGAATATATCCACAGAAATCCTATATACAATGCTATACAATGCTACCCGGAATAGCTCTGAACAGATTAGTACGAGTGCTCTGGAATGTGCCAAACTTCCAAAAGCATTGTACCAAGGCTAATGGGCATGGCCCCAACAGAGCTAAGATGTGCCCAGGAGGCAATTGTACCACCACGGCTGTACTGCTTCCAGCACGACGTTAGCTTGTTCCAAGACAGTTAAGGCATCTCTGGGTGGTGTTGCCTTGTCATACATTGATTTAAAACCATTTTTAGACCTTTGCTGGACTGGGTCTAAATATATACTTGTGGAACAGCTCCATAACCTGTATCTCCATTACGACTGTGGCTTTGGAACGCAATTCTAAACACTTGGGATGGTTGAAAAGGACACACAAAGAGAATGACTCCCTGCAGCTTGAAAAACTGGGGACTTAATCACAGCAAGGTGTGAGGTGGAATAGACCAGCTGCGCTACCTCCTGTTAGATCTAAGGCAGGCCCAAGGAAGCACTACCACAGAAAGAAATAACAAAATGTTGTATTAGCCCTGTGAGTACAACTCCTGCACTGGTTTATAGACTTCACATAGCATTTTGGTCAAAGCACACTGTGGAAATCAAAAGGAACTTAATTTTTGAAGTATCCCTTGTCTTGGAGGGAGAGAAGTGGATTAAAATTGAGTTTCTTCTTCTAATACTTTACACACTGCACAAGATAAATGTAAATTTCTACCACATCTACCACATCCAGATTTGAGATTTTGCAGTATTATAAAAGATTGTCCCCAGGGCAGAACAATAGGCAGCCTGATCCTCCTCCCTGTGATTTGCTGCTAACTCGAATAAAACCAGTCTCCTGAGTCATGCTGTTTTTTCCCAGAATACAAGGGCTCATGTTTAGCAGATAGAGCATCTAGAGCTTTGGGATGTGACGAAACGACACAGAGTTAGATTCTCAGATATGCCTGGGATACTCAATGTGACAAGTTTTGTGCTGCAGAGCTATGCAACACTTGGGTCGATGATTTCTGATTCACTGTCATGCCTTGCCTTTCAGTGCATTCCATCAGCCACCTCATTGAGGTTCATTACAAAAGATCCAATGTCCATCTCCTACTATTGCCTGCCCAGAGTGAAACCAGACACAGCTCCTCTTACTAACTCTTTAGGCACACTCAGGAGCTAAAACCTGACATCTCCTGTCCACACATCTGACATAAAGCAGATGCCTGCCCTAACTCTGCCTGCCTGTGGGCCCCAGCTCTCTCATCCTTCACTGCCTGCAGCCAGCTCACGGCTCCTCTAAACAACACACAGGTAACATCCTGGGCCAAGATGAGGACTCCAGTTTCTTGAAGCAAGCACAAAGACACAAAAGGAGTTTGAAGCTTCCAGGAAACTATGGCAAGGTTTTTTGGGCCAGGAGGCAAGAGATGGAGAGGAAAGGGCATGTCATTAGGAGAAGAGGCCACAGCCACACTCCACTTCAATGGAAGTACAGCTGAGCTGGAATATGAAGAACTGTGGTGAACAGCAGGAGAAGAGAACAGGGTGTAGTAGGACGCCAGGTCATGCCATGACTGTGGCATGTGGCATAGACTCGACTCATCCACACATGAATGAAGTGCCCCATTGCTGAGCCTGGATGAAAAGAGCAGAGGGCTGGTTTTAGGAGTTATCTTCCCTGACTAGGGTACAGAAAAAACACTCTGTAAGATCAGCGACAGTGGTGGGGAGGTCAGTAGCTGTATACAGGGCTGAGATTTATAAACAAAACCCTTTCTCATTTCCAAGCTTGCAGATAGGAATCAGATTTGAGTACCAATGGAAGATGCCTGTGCCATCAAACAACATATCACGGTACAATACTTCAGTAGGTGATAGCACACATTCACTGCAGGTTTTCACCCGAGTACATGTATTTTGAAACAAGGACTGCTGTTTCCTTCCCACAAGAGGGCCCTACAGCTTCATTCTCTAGACTAAGGAGTCTGATATTTAAGGTAGGGCTTGTGAATAACTGTAGTCCCACATTGCCTGTAAGAGACCATGGTGGGCTATATATTGTTGTAGCAACGAAAAAGACCCATCTGCCATGAATGTGTAAATCAGCCTTTTGACTCCTTCTAAGCCAAAGGATCAAGATTTGAGCCATGGCAAGAAAATAAGCCTTTATTAAAGAGAAAAAAATAGTTTTCATAGCCCCCCACTTAGAGTCGACAGGTGTGATTACACAGGATCCATTTTCTAAGTGTTACAATGTGGGAGGAACTTGTCTCAGCTTGTTATGTAGAGCTGCACACAAAAGTAACCACAAGCTGGAAATAAAACATACAGTATAAGGAGGATTGATTTCAACAAGGCATTTTGCAGTAATGCTATCCACCGGTGGGATAACAAGCAGAAATGTTAGAGATGTGAGGCAGATGATCACAGCCAGGCTCATGGGCATGTTTCCTTGGCTAGTAGTGCTGACATTTGGTCACTAAATGAAAAATGTTTGGAAGAAACACAGTGTAACCCTGACTGGTTCCTACATCTTCATCTCCAGGGGCTCCCTAGGCGACTCCTTCACTAGGAAGGTTGCAAGGACTCCTGCCCAAGTTTGCAGAAAAGAATACCCCCTTGTCAGTCACCCAGAAAATTCAATACATAAAGATAAAATTTGAATCCTGCTGCAGATCCTAGAAAGGCCAGATAGGATGTAATGCTGGTGAAAGTTTTCAATTTCTCCAAGTGGTTTTTCAGACTAAGAGCAGAGCCCATGACTTCCCACAGTAGGCTGTAAGTGCAAAGCATCACAAGACACATTTTCTCCCTGTCATTTCATCTCATTGGTGTGTGGTGATTCTGGCTTTATCTAAAAGTGGGAAGGATTAAAATTCAAAAATAAAGTTCTAGAACATCCAAATTAACCACTTTTTTCCCCAATAAGTGAACAATTTATACTACTTTTAATGTCAACCAAGAGATTTTATGAAGATTTTTTTCAGTGCTGGAGGGAAACCTAGTATCAAAACCATATTTTATACTTCATATGTCAAATTCATCAACTGCAGTCTTTTCTCCCTTCAATTCAATAAACCATTAAAAATATTTTTAAGGAGAGTTACCACAATTAGAATCATACAGAATCACCTGACATAAAACACTAACCACAGTTACACCACTGACTCCCTATGCCCTCTTGAGCTTTAGTAATGCCCTTTCATCAAACTAATGTGATGGCACAACCCTAATCACTGTATAAAATTCCTCTTACTGTCTTAACAGTTCTGAGGAAGATATAAAGGGAGACTTGCAGCAACTTCTAGGTCTGCAGATCAGAGCAGATCCTTACGGTGTTTGCAGAACAGAGGAACAACAGACTCTTAAAACAAGCAAGCAAGTGGAATGGCAAGTTACGCTCTATACACATCAGTCCCGGGGAAAAATAAATGTTTGTACAAAGCCACGCAAGCAGTGTGGTCACCCAGAGGTGTTTCATATATTGACTAATTCCTAACATATTTTACCTGGGTTCATTTTCAGATGCAGGGACGAACATCTAGTTAACTAAAACCAGGACTTATTTAGGTCTAAAGAAAAACATCACAATTAATAGCTTGTTCAACGCTAGCAGAATTAATACTATTGCCAGATTGTTGGTGCAGTGCACTTGCCTCTTCTGCCGCACTGCTGCATATGGAGTATTTATTTTTATTCTAACAAATACACATTCTTGCTTTGTTTATCAACGATTGCAATGTTTTTGTGGACACCCAACATGGAAAGAAGTGAGTTTAGAACAGTTATTTTAACACGCCATTTGCTTTGGGCAGAGCTTCCTGTTTCTACATAGCTCCTTTCCCATCACCTACACTCACAAGTGCTTGTTAAAGGAAAATAAGAAAAAAAACAACAGCAGAATTATAAAAAGATGGAGTTCCCTCTTTGTGTTGTGGTCCAAATTTAGGAAGTCATATCTCAGCTATCTCTAGTCGGCAAAGAATTTTATACAGCATTTGAGTCTAAACACTTGGTAATATCCCAACGAAATAAAAGTAAAATATATGCTTAAGCACTGAAGTGGATTGTCTATATCACTGCAGTGGGATTTGGCCATTTAAAATATAATTGGCTAATTTAGATTAGAGATTCCTCCAACCATGAGGGGAGAGCTATAAATCAGTCCTCTTGGCCACTCATCCAACCCGTCTGAGAGCACTCCATCAGACTGGCTGCTGACTCCCCAGACGTGCCCAACTGTCCCTGGAGTGGCAGAGGGATGGGCAAAGGGGGGCTCTCACCTCTCCCAGCTATTGTCTCCAGTGCCGGATTATGTCTGATTGTGACCTGGGGCCCCATCAAGAGACACAGGTGCTGCTGGGGGCAATTGGTGTGGTTTATTAGAGACTTCCTTTAGAAAAGGGTGTATCTTTTAAATAATCCATCCTTCTAAAGCATTGGAAAAGACTTCATTACATACAGTATAGTGCATTTATGAATACTATTAATTTTCTCTCAAGTAAACTATTGCTCTCGACAATTTGCTTGACATCAGAAAGCACCTTTAGAGTCAGGCACCTCTTCGTCCTAATACCATGTTCAGTCAGTGTCTTTCCTCAATATCTGCACAAAATCCTTCCCGATTTGCATTACAGAAGTCATGCTTGAGGTGGTATAAAGCTAGTGAGACATCTAATCAAGTGGAGGTTCATAACAAGCAAGTGGAACTGGATGATATGAAAGCTCCAGACCTGTGATGGTTGTCTCTACTAAGTCCACTGAATCATTAAGGCAGAAAGTCACTCACAGTCAGACATGTCTCTGCCTAATGTTACATGGTTATATTGTGTTCAGGACACTTATAAAAAGTCCAGAGGAACTGTATTAAAAACAAACAAACAAACAAAACCAAACAAACACAGGAGAAGTAGCAACTTAATTCAGTGGACATGTCACAGGAATAGCTATGTTGTGCCATTGTCAGTATTCTCTGGTATTTGGACATGGGTTCATTGCCACTGAGACAGACTGCCTTCCACAGCCAGCTCTCCTTTACTAGATTTTTATAGAAAGGACATGGTATGAACTATATGGCATTTATCAGAAAATGTAATGCGTCACTTTTTAGGGCCATGATCTTTATTTGGAATTTGCTTCCATTATTTTATGAATTTTGCCTTCAGTTCTTAGTACTTTGACAAAATCCTTCAGGAATAAATGTGTTATAAAGAGACATTTCCCGTCTCTGTGCTCATGGATTCAGAAAGCTATTAGAAGAAGTGGAATCAATTGGTATTTAGCACAAGTGTGCAAACACTTTTGCCTATTCTGTTACCTTTAGACACCTTCTGTCTGGCTTAGATTCGCTGTTGGTTATTTAGGTCAGGTTTATAGTCTCATTCCATGCTTCTCTCAAGCATCCTGTGAATCCTGTGCAGGATTCAATTTGCTAAAGATTTATGTGTCCTTCCCATTACAAAGTCATATACATCATATGGACACTATCTGCAATGGAGAAATCCTGACAACGTTCAAACAAAAAGTAAGTGTACAAGAAGTGGAAGCAGGACTCAAAAGGAGTAGAGACACTTTCAGTGTGCAGTGATAAGGTTAGGAAAGTAAGTCATCCCGGATCTGAATCTGATGAGGGATGTGAAGGCATCAGGTAAGTACATAAGTAGCAAAAGGAAGACTGGGGGAAAATGGGCCCACTTCTAAATGGAGTAAGGGCACAGAAAAGGCCAAAGTACTCAATGCCTTCTTTGCTTGAGTCTTTGTTGGCAAACCCAATCTTCAGAAGCTGCAGGCCCTTGAAACCAGTGGGAAAGTCTGCAGCAAGGAGGACTTGCTGGATAAGAATCAAGTTAGGGAACATTTAAACATCTCCATTTTGGAGATATTAAAAATTCAACTGGACATGGTCATAATCAAACTGCTCTGGTTGCTCCTGCTTTGAGCAGGGGAATGAACTAGCTCTTCAGGGGTGCCTTCAGGTGCTGTGACAGTTCATGTTTCTAGCTATCCTTCTCCACCTTTATGTCTTACTTTCCAATCTGGGTATATTTTTTTTTTTCTAATGTAGTACCATGTACTGGACAACAAACAGTCTACTAACCCCGGACTTATACAGTGACAATACACTTTTTTTTCTCTCTCTGTTCCTTTGCTAATAATATCTAAACATAATTTGCTTTTTGATCACTGTTGAAATTAAGACAGCAAATTTGCATACCATGATTCCAAGAGAGGTAAAACAGAGCTTATCACTGCATTGTGGCTACAGGTGTTACTCTTTTCCCCCACTCACAAATATTATTTTAAAATTACTGACATTAAATTTCATCTGCAGTTTTACTTCCAAAGCAGTCTGTATTATAAAATCAGAAGGTTTTCATGACTTCAAAGACTTTTTTGACTATCCTAAAGCTTTTCCTATTCTTCTTAAGCTTCTCTCTGTTGCACCTTTACTCATCCTTTTATTGTTGATCACATCAGAGTTGTGAACAGCAGCAGTCTTAGCGTATTTCCTTGGGGATGAGATCTCATAATCCTCTCCATTGTAAAAGTGATCACTAATTCTGACACTACAATTTAACCAAATACTAATAATCAGTGAAAGACAATGTCTCCTCTTGCCCCAGGATGATTTACTTCCTCTAACAAACTTTAGTAGAAGGCTTTTGGAAAACCATTTCAACAGTACCAATCTCATAGTGAGTTCTTCAAAGAAATTTAGTTAATATACACTATACATTTTTCCTTTATAAAAGTAAAATTAGGCTCTTCCTCAATTTGAAAAATTTATGCATGTCTAGTAATTCTAGTCGTTCATGTTATACCTCCACCATTTTGTGAGGAGAGATCAGATTTAGTGCTCTGTAACCTCAGCAGATTACCTTCGACCCTTTAAAAAAAACCTGGTGTCATCTTCATTCCTCCAATGTCTCAAATGTCATTTCAAAACACCACAAAATTTACATACTATTCTACAGTAAGTTATAATAAAAAGTCTCTTAGGAGCAGACTAGTGATTAGGAGCTGAAATGTTGATTTTTAACAAGGGCTGAATAATTTTGTGGATTAAAGTACAGTCTTCAACTCTTGTAGGGTTTTTTTGGAAACATGGGAATATTTCATTGCAATATTTTATTAGAGCATTTCAAACATGTTTTAAAAGCAGAATTAAACCTTATGAAATCACTGTATCTTTTGTATATAGATAAAATTTGTTTTTATCATTGCCATTTTATTCACAGGTAAAAGAATGACTCACCCAAGAGCACTGGAGTCAGTGCCAGAGCAGGGAATAAATATAGACATCCTACCAGTGAGCACCTTGCACTACACATTAGGTTGCATTTTCTTTCCCAATTTATTAAACTGCGAGATTGAAGAGTACTGGAAAGCTTTTAAGTGTGTCCAAGTTTTACAAGAATATTTTCCTACAAACTCTTCCTGATTTTCATTATGACTGAGGTTTAAGATAACTGTGCAGAAAAAAAAACAACCACCAAAAACAAAACAAAAAACCTACAAACAAATAAAAAAAAAACACAAAACAAAAAAAAAAAACAAATCAAACCACTTTCATTCCATATGCATAAGATATTCTTAATGAAATAAGCCACTGTCTAGGAATCTCTTTCCTAATGTCTAATTGACATTTTTAAGTTAGTCTGACCTAAATTTACCTACAGAGCTGTTCTCACATACAGTTAATTCTGACAGATGCTTTCGGACTGAGGGAGGGTATGAGCCAGTTATTTTCCAGACAAAGCAAGGATGGATACATACCTAACCTGTAAAGTCTCTGAAAAAATGTGAGAGTCCCTCTGAATTAATAAATGTGAATATGGACTAGCTGCTCGTATCCTAATCTTAGTGCAAGAAGGGTTCTGATTAACCTGTTTTGTAACGTATGTAGAAATGTATTCCTACATCTGTTTGATGTAAAAAAGCTTATAGCAAGAATTCTATATTTGCTGGAAAAGGTTATTTCACATTGTCTTTGCACAATCATTGGTAACAATGCAGAGCATGTGGAACAAGAAGTAGCTCAGACTGCATTTTTTATTGCAGTCTTCTCAATTTGACATCAATGAACAATTTATAAAATCTCCTTTGGTTTTCCTTATATATATATAATTTACCTTGGGATTTCCAGATTCCCTCTCTTTTGTAACAAGAAGCTCCACGTGATCTGCTAAGAAACGCTTTTTTAATCAGCTCATGGGTATTTACAACATGTAGTCAAAATGGATGTATGATGGTAACATATACCAGCATTTCCAATTTAACATACTGGCTCTTTTCCAAATGGTATAACAGAACAAATAAAATTTGTATCAGATTTCCATTTTGCCCTCTGTTTACATTATTAACCGTAGAAATATTTTTGCCAGGAATAACTGACTGCAAGCAGCACTTGTACAAGATTTCCCATGCAGTAACTTGATCCACATAGGAGTCTGTATGGTCTTAAATATTTTCTTACTGTTCAGAGCACCAGCAGAGTTATTGTTTTTCTAATTATTACTACTAAAAAGCAGTAATCACCAGGAGAAGTGAAGCAAAGGTGGACACAAGCACAAA
The DNA here is from genome assembly GCA_013399075.1 of Chloroceryle aenea. Taxonomy (NCBI): domain Eukaryota; kingdom Metazoa; phylum Chordata; class Aves; order Coraciiformes; family Cerylidae; genus Chloroceryle; species Chloroceryle aenea. The sequence continues at coordinate 562,894 of VWZY01003161.1, forward strand.
AAAGGAAATTACTATTAATACAGCACTGCCTGTGTACATGCTGTACCCTGCTCCTAAAGGCTTACATTTGAAGGTCAGGAGTTGCTATGTCAAAACCTTTTGGCTTTTTCAATACTAGCAAACACTCTTCTGGTATCCCTGTAATATATACATGCAAAGGCTGCCAACTTTTGCAATTCTATCTCCAGTCTCATCGCATTCTGTATTTTCCTGCCCAAAGGCCCCACTGGTAGAACAGAGATCTTCCCTAAAGGTTCAGCTTTTATTTCTATCCCCCATGGCTAGAGAAATAAAGCTTCGGGAGGAAAAACATGTTCCACCAAAGGATGGGGACAGATTGACAATGAAATAGAATTCAGAATATGCTGTTATAAAATATTTTCTTGATTCTGACATGGTGGGTTTGCCCATGCATATTTGCACATCCCACTTGGCATCTGTCAATCAGACAGCGCACCTCAAAACATGAACAGTACAGAGGTGTCCTTATAGTTCTCTCCAGCAATGAACATCTGTCCCTATATTTACAGAATACACAGATTATGTAAATCACAGTGTACCTTTGGTAAATTTGAAGAGCATTAAAGTTGTTGGAAATGGGTAAGAAACTTCCTCCAGATACCTTCTGCCTCTCACTTTAGGATTTTGGATCACACATTTTGCCATCCTCCATTTGACTAAAAGACGCAAAGAAGGTACATAATAAACCCACAAAACCACCCTGATGCCAACCAGCTTGGTCCCTTGCCCCAGCGTCAGCAGCCTGACTGGAACTGCTCTGGGGGTGCCTCCCTGAAAATCACCCAAGACACACAAATTCATTGCTCCTCTAGAGCATCTCCAAAGACTTTAGACATCTCTCTTTAGGTAGCTGAATGTAGCCCTGCCTGACTGCTGCAACACTACAGACATCTGGAAAGTAATACAAGTGAGTTCCTCCTTCTTCACTTGGGGGTATTAACAGAGAATGGTTAATATTTTGCTACAAAGCTTTTACAGCGTAAGTAGTCATCTGCCCCTCTGTGCTGCATGTCCCCTACAGTCCCCCTCTGCCCTCCTGCTGCTTTATCCCCACTCTGTGCAGATGCACCAGGTGTAAGGTGGGGGATATTAGGGAACCAGGCAGGAGAGCATCTGAGCCATTAACTCAGATTTTCTCTTCTAACGTCAGAATATTCAGCCAAATAATTACAGCACACAGCTGGTACCTGCTAATACACTTTAAATTTGATAATCTGTCCAGAGCAAGGAACATTTTTATTCAGGGCAGGATGGAAAGACAAGGCAAGAAAATTGAATGAGACACAGTATTTTCAACATGATCTTTTTCATTACTGTGCTTCAGCTCTATTGACTTTAAGACTAGAGCAACAACTAGGCAAACAAAAGATTTCTTTTTCATTTTCAGAAGTTATATAATTTAACAATACTGTCTCTTTTTCTTTTCCAGACTTGCAGAATTTTAGCAACTCTTTGCTGTCAAAGCAATGTCTACTCCCAACACCAAATTTTCTTAATTGTCCCACCTGAAGCAGAAATATGCCAATTATGTTCTTGTCCTGATTATCAGACAACTGGAATATGCTGTAACAAGAGAAATTAACTTCTAAGTACAGATCTGTGTGATTAACAATTTAAATATATATATATGTAAAGGTGTGAAATCAACAGTCATAATAGCAGCTGGGAAGTAGAAGACAAAGCAGCTCTGTTTTATCATGGAGCTTGGTGCTCAGGGAGATCCATATGGGCCTCCATGTCTTCCTGGAGCCCCACACAATTCATACTGCCCTCACAGAACCACTGAAGGCTTCAGCCTATATAGAAGCCACTTGAACTACTGATCCCAAAAGCACTTGTGTCTCCTGGCATGGCTGACAAACACAAATGAGTGTCACATTGCCCACTGTACCGATAGACAAGCAGCATTCAAAGAAACAGAACCAAGAAACAGAAAATGCTGCATTTCCCATGAAAAGAGACTTGTGCCTGAATGTCGTGTCCCTCTTTCTGTGTGGTGTACCCAGGGATGAAGTTGCCCAGTGCTGAGAACCACTGGCAGGGCTGAGAGGAGTCTCTTCATCCTGTGGGCTCACATTTTTTAGATGGATGTTGCAAAGGGAGTATTGACATCAACTGGCAAGCTTTAAAATTGTTCAGTAAACTGTGAGCATATGTCTTCTGAGACCATTTTCCTCATAAACTGGTGTGTAGCTGTAGCTGCCTGCAGTACAAAATTAACTATGTGTGTAGAGAGCAAAATTTACTATGCCATTATTAAGGCAGTGGTGTTAAGCAACATAGTCCATCATGAGGACAGGTTTTAAACAGGTCTTAAACTATGGAGAAGAACTAATCTGCATTTGGATATCCAGATTCAAAGTATACAAATTAATATCTCCACTTTACACCAAGTGTCATGGCTTCATGCTGACATGACAGCACATTGGGGACAGCCCAGTGCTGAGTCATTCTCGCAGAAGGAACATTAAATGACAACAAACCAATATTTCATCACCACTCCTAACACTCATCCTCCCCAGCCTGACCTGCCATGTCTTCAGCTGTTCCTGCTCAAAACACCACAGGATTAGAAGGTGAGGACAAAGCTCGTCTGCCCAGAAGGTTTGGTGGGAGATGTCATCAGGGCGTAACCAAGGGTCCAGCAGACATGCAGGGATTACAGGCAGCCTCTGCCAGGATTCATCAGGGGTCTGATGACACTATGCATCATCTGTGAAGCTATTGCTTGCTTGGCAAGATGTACATTCACAGAGTATAGTGAAGCTGCACTGTAAAGTTTTAGCCTTTGTGTTCAGCCTTAGGAAATGTTTTAAAATGGACCAATGGGATATTAAATGAAAGTAAAAAAAAAAAACAAACCAAAAAAACCCCCATAAACTAACCAACCAAAAACATTAAAAAATGGATCTTTGCATAAGAAAAATGCTTGCAAAGTTGCAGGTATTTAAAAATTGGCAATTTTATAGCTGCATGAAAATTCTTAAAGCTACTAAGGAAGAATACTTCATTAAAGGTTTATTTCATTAAATGATATATTTAAAGGTTCTTTATTAAATAGTCCATAATGTTATTTTAAGTAGCCGTGCACTAGTGAGGACATGAGTACAACAGATGAACAGATGTTACTGGGCATAGACAATATGTAGAGATGTAAAATGACGTCTTAAAGCTGCCCAGTTTCTGCAGTAATTATTCCAGTCTCCGAGCTGTTCCCAGTTTGAGATTGCTGCTGACCTGGTGTTCCCCAGCCTTGGAGGGTGGGCCCCTCCTTAGATAAGATAGGTTTTTTCAAACATTTCTTAAAATGCTTCTTTGCAACACTGTTCAACCCACTGTTTGCCAGAGAGAGCCCATGTAAGGGGCAGTTTGCGGCACCAACCAGCTGACAAATGAAGTAGTTTGAGCTTCTATTGCTCTGATCAAGGATATGAAGCTCAGCATAGCAGAAACACTGCCTGCCCTTCCTATAGCACTTACATACTTCAATCCAAGGAACCTTGTTTTGTGCCATGCCATATATTCCCATCACCCCCACACATGTACATGATGTCCTTATTCCTCTTGCATTACAGAAATCTCCATTAATGGCAGGAACATACAGAGCTGGTGCTCAGAAAAAAAAGGAATACTTACAATAGCACACTCATATACACCAAAAGGAGACAGGCAGATGACTGCACAGAAAAATATTTTCCGCAAAAGGAGTGGTGGGACCATTTGTAACCTCGGGTAATGAAGCTGAAGTAGTCAAAAATATGCAAAGCAAAACTGAAGAAGTCATCTTCACAAGCAAGGAGAAGTGATGCTAACTTTTCTGATCATATATAGCATGCAGAGACTAGCAAACCCCAGCAGGAATAAATATATTTTAAAATGAACTTATTTCAGATCACTTTTTTTTTTGCTTATCTGTCATGATCAGAGATTGGACCTAAGGCTATCTATCCAGGGTAGATGATATCTTTGTTAGAGTGGCTAAGGTAGCTGTGCAGGCTCTGGAAGAGCACTCTGCACTGCTTTAGGTGTTAGTGATAGGCATGACACAGATCTTGGCAAGTAATGAAAATTTTAGTTCACTTTCAAAACGTGCTTAGTAGTGCAGTCAAACACCATTTATCCAGCTAAACAAGCTTCAGCTCTCTTGATAGTTTCTCTGCTCCTATTTTCATTATTTATTAGTATATATTGCTGGGGTTATAGGAATGCTTAATAGCTTGAACCAAGAAGGACTTTTCATTATCAGAGGTGTTGTACATGCACACAGCAACATACAGCTCCGGACTGGAGAGCTCCTGATCTGAGGAGAAAAAAAATAGGCACAAGCTGAGAAAGGCAAATTGACACAGTGAGGAAAAGTTTGTTCTGCAGCAGAGCCAGGAATGGTGATGGAACAGCGAGCACATTTTTAAACTTAGGCACAAGGTTTTTAAGTCTTTTCTGCCTTGTTGGGGCAATTTGCATGAAAAAAGATCCCACCTGTGTTTTCCCACCTGGGACTAACCGTGACCGTGAACATCACTAATGAGTTGGCTAAATGCCTCATCATTCCTCAGCGCTTTTTTGGCCCCATTTCCAGCTGAATTATGTCATTAATTTGTGTTTGTCAAACAGTCAGCTCCTCCCAAATATTTTTCGAATCTTTTGTCTCACAGCAGCCAAATTTAATAGAGGGATAAAGGTCCTAACATTAGTAAGCTTCTGGCAAGTTCTGTAGAAGTACTAAGTAATCAGAGAGAGGGGTGAGACCTCATTAGTTCTCCCACTGAGAGAAGGACAATACTGTGACCTCAGTTCCTTTCAGAAACCAGGCAATTCCCACAGAAGTTCAGCCTCAAAACACAAACTCTTAGAAAACGATTTGCTGTTAGTTGTGCTGCTCTTGGGACAATCTAGCCATGCAAATGACAATACTGGGACGTTTAGTCTCGTAAAAGTGAAAGAACAGAAAAGTCATGTCATATTCATTGCAAACATTCATCAGTTTACCTTCTCTCCCAGAGGTCCCACCCTTTCTCAAAGAAGATCCCATGATAAATCCAGCTCCTGGCTGTGCTGGAACAAGCAGAGCTGTCTCAAGGCTTTCCAGCCATGTAGCAATAGTTGATTTTTCCAAGCCATAAGGATAAATATATGCAGCCCTTATCCTCCAGAGAGCCCCCAAAATTATCTTATTAGTGACACCAGAGATGATTCCCAGACTGTGAAGGCAAAGAGAGGCTGTGGAGAAGATAGCTCTGCTGAGTATTACAGAGCTGGGGATGTTTTGGGTGCCCACTGGGATACGTCCATCCTTCCCTGCTCCCCAGCCAGTTCTTCCTGGATGTAGCCCCTCCATCAGGAGCTGACCCTCACTGCCTCACATGGCACCCAGCAAACCTGGCTTCCTTTTCTGGCTGCACAGGGTGGTGGTGGCACAGCTGTTCCTTCCCACTTTCATTGCCTCATACCTGCCACCACCCCTCTTGGCAGGACTTCTTTTACTGAAGACTGAACTGGTCTTGGGTGCAATCCTACTGGGAGCCAAGAAAAGTATTTCAAACTAGAATCTAGCCTGATGTGGGAATACCTGCTCACATGAGGGTATGGCCTGTATTTTGCTTACATGATATTTTGGTGTTCTCATCACCATGTCCTGCTTCATTACAGAACATCCTGATACACATCCTCCACAGTGTGCAGTGGATGCATCCCTGAAAGAATGCTGTAAACACCACATGAAAGCCATCTCTGCCTCTTCCACAGCCAGAAAGACTGGATACTGATATCAATACAACTGAACAACACTCCAGTGCTCACAGTATTTTCTCAGGTGATTTGTATGCAATGATAAGGCAGAAAAGGAATGGTTTAAAGATGAAGTCAGCTACAAAGGGAAACTCCTGAGGGTCACAGTTTTCAACATTTCTTTTCTCAGATGACTGCAAAGCATTAGGTGTAGAAAAGTAACAGCTCATCTCAGCCAGAAGTGTCATGCTTTGTGGGTGAGGCACAGAAGGACGTTGTATATGGGAGCCTTTGGGAAGGAAACTGAAGGGTTGGTGTGACTCAGCAGAGCAGTGGAGACAAACAACATGACCAAAATATGCTGTTTTGCTTGAAGCTTCATCCTTAATGACAGAGAAAACTTCAGAATAGAGGCACCTCCTTAGTGTTTCACTGTCCTGCAATATTCACTGCTTTCCAGTCTGTGAAACTGGGAACCTGAAGATCCTGTGACACCATGAAAATTTTGCAGCTGTGTTTCAGGACAGCGGGACATGTTCTGCACAATCCTCAGTTCAAAATTCAGTATATAACATCAGCTTCTCAGCTCAGCTGACCTTTCTCCGCAAAGAATTGTCCTCAGCAAGCAAAAAACCACCAGTTTAATTTCAGAAAAATAATGGATTACAGGTAGGGAAGGGATTATGAAAAAGGAAAGGTGGATGGATTTACTGGTGCAAAACCTGCTCAGCTGGATATTATTTTTGGTCTTTTTCACCAGAGTTTAGCCAGCATTTGGGCCAGTCAGATGATCAGTCTGGTAACTCCGAGGGATTTGGAGTGAGCAGTTCCAGCACTGAGCTGTCTCCCAAAGGCAGACAGCAGAAAGTGAATCAGATGCAATACCAACAAAAATAAGCAAGAATACAAAGTAGATTTCCAGTCATCCTGCTTTGCAGCAGTTTTGCTTTCCTTGTAATGGCAGTGGTGATTACCTTATCTGTACATACCAGCCAACCACAAAATCCAGGAAAAGCCACCATCCAAGAAATGCCCATTTAATAAGTCATGGCATACTGAATGCAGACCCAGGAAAACAGGATGCTGCACAACGATATCTTCCTCAGTCAGGCTCCATAGTGACAAATACAAACCTGCAGTATGAGGTAAACAAATTTTCCAGGAGGGAACATCTAGCAGGAAATCTACCCTCTCTGAGAAAGCTTTGCAAAAGCCTTTATTCCTCCAGTGGGTGGAATTTTCTTTCTAATCACTGATATTGTATAAATACAGGTTTTGGTCTCCAAACCCATATCCCAAGTTTGTGTCACATTTTTAAGTACCCAGGAAGGCTCAGTAGATGGATATGTGAGCTGCTTCCTCCTTCCCATGTCTCAGCTCTTCAGATATCCCCATGGTATGACTCTAAGAGAACTGAGTGACATCTTCCCCCGCAGGTCCTTTAACTATTTCACATATTTGGTAACTGAAAATTAACAGTACTAGGGCACCTAGAAAATCTTGGCCAAATAAAGACAGAGATTATATGACTGCTCTGTATAAATACATCAGGAATTTAATTGCCAGTGTAGGGAAAGTGCTATTTAATGAAAAGAATATGTTGGCAGAAAAGCAAATGGTTATGAACTATCTGCCCATGAATAAATTTAGACTGGAAATTAGATGAAGGATTCTACTCATTAAGGAAGTAGGGATCCAAAACAACCCCCAAAAGGTATGACAGAGATAAAAATCCTAAAACAGAACTTGATCCATTAAGGAGGAGACAAACTAAAATGATAGTCTGCAGGTGGATAGGACAGGACCCAGAAGCATGCAGAGTCCCTCCCCTTCCTGCAAACCCATGTGCTTCTGTGTAGGCTGTGCATAGCATGCCTGCATGTAGCCTGGTTCCTGACCATGTCTGACCATGGACCCTCCTTGCTGGTCTTGGAAATAATGTGGTTGTCACCAGCTGAGAGGGTGGAGAGTGATGGAGAGAGCTGGTGGAGATGCTTTCACAGTTCAACCACCCTGAAGTGACTAACCAAATTAATAATTGATTTTTTGTAACTTCAGCAGGACTGGAGTAAGATTGTTGTTTTCTAGCTCCTCGGAAGGCAGGGAAGCTGCTGAGAAAACATGGCATGGGGACACATAGTAGTCTTGCTGTGGCTAAGGATAGCATGGTTATTCATTTCTTTCTCACTAACACAGGACAAGGTCATAATTATCTATTTTAAGGCAAACAGCAGACACTGTTATTATCACAGCAGATAGTTCATTTATTATTGTTTGCATTGCAGGAGTGCTCAGAGGCCCAAACTGTCTTGAAACACCTATCTGCTATGCACAGGACATACTTTTAGGGAGACCATCCCTGCCTGCAAGAGTTGCTTCTGTGAACACAAAGCTGATTGTACAGCACTGGAGCAAAGAGAAGATACATGGTTTACCCAGAGTTGTAACTCAGGCAGCCCTTCATGGAGCTGTAGGTCTAAGGACAGACTGGTTACTCAAGCAAGGTGGAAACACAGCAGATCTGATAAGATGATGTTTTGGTTTTGAGTCTAGGAAGAAAATGTGGTATATGTCCAGAACAGCCTATGTTAAATGGGGTGGTGGATGTGTCAATTCCACTTGCTCAAAAAGCAGACTGATCATGGGAGGCTTAAGGAATTTTGTACACTTCTTTGCTAATGATCCCTTTAATTACTTGCTGTAAGTCATCCTGAATTAAAATATCACCACGCTCATTTAAATAAGGAAGGTTTTGTAATGCTGTGTAATATGTATGGATTTAGGGCTCTATGGATTAAATCTGGCAATTTCAAGCACGCAAAGTTACTAATCCACACTTTGTCTATAAAAAAATAAAGAAGTGAGGCCAGCTGATGCCCTGAGGACAAACAGGGAATTCCACACATGCCTGTCTTCTGCAACTCCCATCCAGGGAGCAAACATTAACATTGGTGTTGCAATAGCTCCAGGCAGACCAAAGGGAAACACTTGCAACAAAGCATAGGTGGTTTCACCAGGTACTGCTCTATGTTTTCACCCTATGGTAAATTTTTTTTTTTTACATTTCCATTCTTCCAGTTTCCTGGTGGTTTGAAGTATGTATTTATCACATTTAATTCTATTTTCCTGTAATAGCTTCATCCACAGGGAATTCTCTTGGAGAACAGCCCAGAGATTTTTCTGTTTCTTCTTCTGCCTTTATTTTCCTTGCATCTGCTATTACATCATTTATATTGGTTACATCCATATAATTTTAGCTTTTATGTCAGACGTATAATGCCATAGTCAGGCTGTCAAAATGGCTAAGTCCTTAGGATTTTATTCAGGGAGAGTTTGCAATGAATTGTCCATGATTGCTTGAATAAGTTGAATGTTGTAATATTTCAAGTAGGTAGGACAAAATAATACAGCTATAAGAATAGGGTATCAGTAAAACATCATTTTAGAAACCAGTAATTTGAATCACATTGTGTGGTTTTCACAAGGTCAATGATGAACTGGTAGAAATCAAAGAACCTTGACTTTGAGTTCAGTTTAAACCCTTTACCACACTTTTTGTTTTATAATTAGAATGACTATTGCTATATTTCATTTCATACTGAATTTAATAAATTTCATGATTCTGTTCCTGCATCTCAATTACAGATCCTGGAATTGTGTATCAAATATTTAATTGGTTAAGTTTCCTGTTTGTACTTCAGTTGTCTTTTAAAGACGACTGGACTCTACCTATTTGTACTTTTTCTGTCTTTCTGTCTGTTCCCTCCATCCATCCCCTGCAGCTTGCTCAGCTCTAAGACCTGCCTGGACTCAGTGCTTAAGATTTAGTAAATTTGTGTAGCAAAACACAAGAAATAGGCAGGAGGATTATCTAGATTTACAGAACCCTTGTAATTTTACCATTGCTTATTTGAAGATCCTGCCATTGAGTAGAAGTTGCTTGAGGGCAAGATCCTGCGGTGCCTATGGGTAACAAGTCACAGTTTCTGAAAAATTATTTTTTCCCCTACCCTTCCTTTTTCTTTCTCCCCCTTGTTCTTCCTCTTTCTGAACTTCTCTGGATGGAAATTATTTGCTTAACTTAATTCAGCATGTTGAGAACAGATTAAGGATACTCATACCCCCATACCCCAAAAGTAATTAAGCTGATTAAGGGCCATTACAGATTCAATTTTTCTTGGTCAATCTCCATCTATATCGCTGTTTTCATGTGTGATTAACCTATCAAAAATTTCAATTTCTCAGCCCCTTCCCCCCCAGCTTAACTGGATTTATTAGTAGCAAAGTGTGAAGTTTGTCAGAGGATGAATTACATCAGCATCGCTGCCAGACTGCTCACAGTACCTTTACTCAAAAGTCACACTTCATAAAATAAGTGAGATGTCATTTTGGGGTATATTTGAAAACCAAGCCACGGGTAGGTTTTATGGCTAATGGGACTGTTGTGTGACATCCTGTTTTTCTAGCGAGCCCTCTGAGCACCTGCATTGCACTGCATGCAACAGGGGACACCACCTCTTCCAGTGTCCATACTCTTCTAAAAGAAAGTGGTGACCATCAGTGTTATATGCATGCAGCCTGAGATATGGAGAACAATACCCAGTGGGGCTGTTTAGGAGAAATACCTAGCTGATGGCCATGGTGTGAGCAGGCTCTGGGCAGCCCAAGACAGGCAAATCCCACCCACATGCAGACTTAGGAGGTGATATCAGATGGGCCTCTGTATCTCACCTCTGAAATTCTCCTCACATCTCATTCCTGTAGCCTCAGTTAGTTATTGAATTTGGTCCTAGCAGGTTCCTGAGAAGATAGTTTATTTGTAAAATCAGTTGCAAATTACGGGAGATCAGAAAAGGTCTATGCATCACACAAATGGTGTTTGAACTGATGAAAAAGTGAACATAGGCACACCAGGTTGATTGGTTCCTTTTTAAGATCCCTACAGAAGTAGGTGTTAGTGACAACGTTTAAAGAGCCTGGCTGTGTCACAGATTTGATAGAATAGCAAACCCTTCAAGATTTAGGGTCAAATGCAACTCAAATTAGCACAGCAGGTGATCCCACTCCATGTCAATGATAGGAAATAGCTACATTTCATCTTTAGTATATCTCAGCATTGTTTGCTGCTAGGGGATATGTGCTGTCAAGTGACTTCTGGGAGGCACTCATACTCTCAGAGAGAGCAACTGAGGAGGGCTACAAATTGCAATAGCAATTAGGAGCAATAGCTCCTAAACAAGTATCCCACAATAAGAAAATCTCCCACCGCTGGAGTGGTGCAATTCTAGCGGCTCCTTGGATAAAGCAAAGGAAAGGAACAGAAAAGGAGAAAGGAGAGTAACACAGAAAGGTAGAAGCAGTACACCTTTTCCTGACCTTTCTGAATAGGAATCATGAGATGATAGACAAGATTTGAAAAGAAGGCTGTTGCTCGCAGCTACATTGCTCTTGAGACATAGGCACATGACACCACTAGATTGCAGCTAGATACCACTTCCCCACTGGGCAGGGGACAAGTTGCAGAACAGGACTAAGTGCTGCAAAGAGCTTTTCTGTCTGGCACTGCATTTAGTTGTGTAACTTGTGGCTGTTTTCACAGGCACAGCCTATCCGCTCGTCTCTGCACACTCATTTGCTAATGGGGATCATCAGGCAGGGTTATTTCCCATTACGTGTCATCTTTGCTATCTCTCTGACTCATATTTCTTCCGCTGTGTCTGCATCCACTGTATGACACCACAACATCACGGCAGTTGTTTCCTTTGGTACCAGAGGAATCCACTCCAGCAAGCAGTCAGGCTGAATTATCAGTCTGGAGACCATCAAATGGATCATCATCAAGTCTTCAAAGTTCAGGGCCCTCATTTCTCACGCAGTTAGACTACTCTGACACTCATTCAGGTGATCATTTCAAATGGACACTTCTGATCATTAGAGCAGGAACAAGACTGTTATACCCACTTTATACCAGTATATACAATCCTCCTTCAGTAGGTGAGTGAATTACAGAAGCAGATGATTAAATGCACATTGTTCTTATCCATATATGAAAAGAAGACTTTAGTGCTTAAAACTATGATCCATTAAAAAACTTTGGTAATTTGGGGTCTAGGCTTTTGGGCTATATTATTTTGTACAGTGTGAGGAAAATGGGGACCAGGGTACCATAAGCAGGAATAGTCCCCATTAGGGTCTTGGGTTCAAATGATGCTCCACCTTAGCATAGACAAATCCCTTTCTTCTAATCCTTAAAGCTTTATGTTTATGATTCCTCCCACATTTATTGATGATAAATTATAACAAAAAAAGGCTATGAATATATATTTAGGTGCTTCCATAAGGATCTGCTAGGCTAAATGTGTCTGTGGAAAATTTATCTGGCCATTTAGCCCTGAGAGGCATATCCTTCATGCTTTCCCAGCTACTCTATTTTCTTAGTTCTTACATGAAAGGAAAGAGTTAAAATCTCCACGAAGAAGAGGACATAAAAAGAAGTAATTTGAATATTCACCTCAGTTTTCCTGGAAAGGAACAGGAAAGAGTAACAAGTTCTCTTTTAGCTGCAAGTGCTTTGTTGACTTGCTAATGCTTTCAGTCAATGAACCTTAAATATCATTTAACCAGGAACAGAACATGCCACCAGCGGATGCTTAATATTTTTGCACCAGTTAATAGCCAGGCAAACAGAAGCAGTGCTTCAGTGGCATGGGTGAAAGAGGACTAGCACCCAATTTCCTGACTCCTTCTTCATGCACCATCACTATGTTATTTCACTATAAAAAATGTATATAGTCTCAATTTGAGGCACTTGGTGTAACAGGGGATAAACAATTCTACAGTTGTAAAGTGTTATCAAGGTGAAAAATTAAAGGCCATTTAAAATTGCAGGTTGTTATCAAGAGATACTAAAAAAAAACAAACAAAACCCACTGAGATTCTCTCATGTTTTGAAGATTCAGTATCTTTGGGAACATTACTATGAGGTCCTCAAAAGCAAGTTTGAAATTAGTGGGCTCCTTGAAAAATTCTTCTGATCCTAGAGTTTAAGAGAAAAAATGTCCAGCAATATCTCTGCTGAGTGTAATGGTTGCTTGCTGCACAGCTGAGAAGAGATTGGTGCTGACAATGCAGAAACAACAGCATGTGAGTACCTGCTCCAGATGCTCTTCCCTTATTGTTTAACCCCCCAAGTCTTATGTACATTGTCATTCATTGGAGTGGTCCTAACACAGAGCGAACGACTGACATAACCAGCTGGATAAGTGCAGTGAAGGCTCTGGTGCACTCAAAGTTAAATTTGCAGTGATTAAGCTGAATGTTAGACCTGTGTGTTTCAAATAGGTGGAGATACTCTGCCTCCTGTTGAAGTTTGTTGTGGAGTGGCTTTTGATAGGCTGGGGAAATTTATGGCAATAAGCCTCCTCAAGGAGCTTAGGGAAGGTCAGCTCTCAGGGCTCGGATATGCTGGGCTAATTTTTGATCACTGTAAATCAATGAGCTGGCACTGCTGTGGTTATAAAGAAGGAGCTATGGATCCTGATTTGATTTCCTTTGCTGACAGAGTCTTTTCTGTCTGCCTCAGCAAATGCCTATGATAGAGCCAACAAGTGGGGCTTTACAGTGAAAGGCTGCTGCTTCCCTGCCTCTGAGATCACCAGGTTTCAAATGGCTGATTGCCCCTAGCGCTATAGTTTTCATCTGGGTCATTTGTCCCTGCAAGAGGTTTAATTTATTGGAATTAATTTCATACAGCTGCTGGAGTACATCAAAGTGCAGTGAGAGGGAGTTGAGCAAACTCAGCCCCCACCATGCCTGTTGGGGAGGAAGCTGCCATATGTCTCCCTGACAAGCTGCATTAACTTTTTTTGCCTGAGAAATCAGCATTTTGTGTCAGTCTCAGACACTGTTCCTTAAAGATGCTCTCTTTAAGCATCTGATGTCTGATGACGGTGGGCCCTGGGGTAGTCATCACTGGTAAACACACAGTAAAGTTGCAACTCAGATTTAAACCTTACCTCTGTAGTAAGATGGGAGGAAACCTGCTGATGGTAGATAGCAGGTGGGTTTATGTGGAGGCTTTAAAGTGTTTTCTCATACTCTGCTAGACCAAACTATTTGAAGTCAGATCTCTACGGATTCATTTTCTCAAGGGCAAAGTGATCTATACCATTGCTTGACCAGAGACACTCTGCAAGGCTCAAGGCAACAGAGAAGTGGTACCTTTACCCTCTTCTCTCAACATCTGTGTATTTGACAATGATTTTGTCTCTTTTGATCTAACCAGAAATTAAAGTTGTGATAGTTCAGCTCAAATAGTGTAAACATATGTAAATGCAGCTGTGGGAGCCCTGCGCATGCTCTGAGTTTCAGGTCCCTTAGCTGAAGAAGGCTCAAGCCTCTTCACACATTGCTCAAATGATGAAGTCAGATGAACAGTCTGGAAAGATGTAGTGGTGCTGCCTCTGAGCTGTGCTCCACTGAGTAACAGCATGACACTGCCAAACCGCTGAAAGACAAAGTGTCTTTGCTTCACCTCTGGTGAAGGCTTTGTGGTAGAGAAGCTTTGAGGGTAGGAAACATGAGTCATTCAGCACTTCTACACTGTAGGAGCAGAAGTGACTGCTTGGCCATACTGTAGTGAAATATAAGTATGTATGTTTCTGGTTTTACAGCTGCAGAGCTGCATGCATAGATTGGGCTTTAACTGGTACAATGTTATGTGTGGAAAACACTATAAACTTTAGGTGTTTTGCAGGGAGAGGGAAAGAACTGACGTTCATGCGGAGCTCAGCACGTGGAGTCTTGACATAACAGGGACATCTAGATATCACTGCAGTATACATGATAAGTAATAGAAATGCAGTGTCCTACTAAGATTAATAGTAATGAGGTAGAGGAAAATTACTACTTCAATGAAATGATAATAGCAGTTCATGACATACAGGAGTTATACTTCAACAAATAAGTAGTCAGTTGTGAAACAGAGTAATCGGGAATCAAAGTGTTTGATCTAGGATGTTTTTACGGTGGTCTCTGATCACTATGTGCACTTCTGTTTCAGACAGCAGGAGGAAACCTTCCAGCACATCCTTAGATTGTAACAGCACTTCCCTATGGTTCTCTCCTTTACCTGTTGACATGCAAGTCCCCATCTGTGTATTTTAAGGTATAGAGTTAGCAACCACATGAACCCACATAGAATCACATATATATAGAACATATGAATCCCACATAGAACAACAGCAAGGCAACTGTTGAGGATTCATCTCTCTCTTTGAGCCAGAGGAGCCATCAGTTCTAGCTTTGCCTACATCCCTATCCTCTTCTTCACATCTCCTTGTACATCATCTCCATGCTGCTGCTCCAGTCCTCTTCCAGGTCCCTTGCTCTGCATCAGTTCCAGCCCTGCATCAATTCCTTCTTCCTTGGTTTTCTGTCTTGGTTTACTGCCCTTATCTTAGGGAAACCCACGTTGGCTACTGATGTTGTAATAAATTCATGGTGTGGAGATAATAACCAAGCAGTTCCCTTGATGGAGATCAGGCATGACTGGTGTGAAACAAACGGAGGAAGCATAAGGCTGAAGTTGAATGTCCACTTGTGTGTAGCCCTTAGAGCTTTGGTTTGACATTTGAAAGATGTCAAATCAGACAAACATTTCAATACCTAAAACTGTGGTGTGACTTGTGCGATAGCCCAGGTTGAATTATCCTTACCTCCTGAGCAAGTTCAACATACAAAATAACAAGCCTGTGTTCTGTCAGAAGAGAAAAGGCTCAGTACCCCTGGAATGGTATGAACCAGCTCCATCCCAAGAGACAGTTCAGGACAGTGATGGGGATAATTTTATGTGAAAGGGGGCATGAAAATAAAGTCCTAAAACATTAAAACTGCAAGTGATGCTGTAACTCAGTTGACAGATCCAGTTCCCTGCTTTTGTCCACTTCTCCTGGCATCAGAGATCCTCCAGCACTGACAGCCTAACAAGAGCTCGACTCTTTTGGTTGGCCAGAGCCAATTCAGTCATCACTTTACAATGCTGAGCTCTCTCATGTAGAACACCACTTTACTTCTCACCTCAGGAACTTGCTTCATTTGACTTCCCTCCTTTTTTAGAGAAATCTATTCCCTTCTTCTTATAAGGTTGTGCCTTCGAGTTGGGATATAATTTAACTACAAGTTTTCTATTAGAAATGTTCTGTTCTGCTGAGATGGCTACAAGAAAGAAACAAAACTACACAAAAGCTGCTTGCAGTGCAGAGTACAAATTTCAAATAATGTCAGCAATGAAAAAAATAAAACAGTGAGTAATGATAATGAAAAACAATCCAACAATCCAAAGGGTTTTTATAGTATCTTTTATTTTTTATTGTTGTAGGATAATAATTGCTATTCTAATCTAAGAATTTTAACCTGAGTTTTGTTTTAATTTGATTACATGAGGTCTTCTCTATTCCAGGTTCAAAAACTAGTTAAGGTAAATGGAAAAAACTGTTTCAACTGCCAGTCCCATTCTTCATAAACATTTGCCTATGGTACAAAACTAGATCACACTCTGACAATGCTGTCAGGCAGAACCATGTGGGGAAAAAGAAAATGCAAGGAGCATGTGGTAAAGAGAAGCCACTTCAATACTGCCTGACACTACACTTACCCACTTCAGAAGCAAAACCTTGAATTTATACTAAATTCATATATATTTATTAATCAAGCATCTGGGCAGCAAGCAGCCATTCTGTTCATAAAAGGAGCAGTTGAATAACAGCAGAAGACAACTTCCCCAGACTGCAGAACAGAATAGAGCAGCTGAAAGTCAAAACCCTTTTCCAAAGATGGGGTTTCCTATGTAGAGGGGATCTTCACCAGGGAGAAAGGGGGGAAAAGAAGAAAGGCATGCTGCTGCCTGTACGAGAGAGATGTGACCTGTTGCCCATGGAAATTGCTACTTGCTGCAAGGTTTTTAATTTAGTGCTCATTCAGACAGTTTCAATGGCCATGTTACAAAAACTCCCCACAGCAGCAAGGTCTGACTGATGGGATTTTGGATAGCACTGAGGGGAAGTGAAAAGTTTGAACCACAATAAAAATGCATTTTTTTCTCAACTCAGGTAAAACACCATTCACTTCCTCTTGACCCTGTCTGGCAAAGTCCACACTGAACTCAGTGAGGCTTTTGACTGAGAAAAGACTCACCCTGCAAGATTTAGTTCCCAAACAGTGAGGAATTAATGACAGGCAGTTTTCAATGATTAACCCATAGCTGATTGCTGTCTTCCAGACCCATAATTAAAAAGATATAGGTGTTATGGCTAATGAGTGCTTTAGAATGAGCTTAATTATATATCTACTCATCAATTCAGTGATCTATTGAAATACCTGTGAAGAAGTGAATAATTTGTCTTCACTTTGGAAGTGAAAACTCTGAAATGTGAAACAGCTCAGAAAATTCACCACTACTGTCAATATTCTTATTCAGCCACTTGGCTTCCTAGGTATTTTCTAGCTCCCAGTTTGTCCTTCAGGACTGAACACATTTCAGCAGCTATCGGACTTTGCATGTTAAGGCAAAGGAGAAAGAAGAAAAGAACTGACATTGCATTACTATTATTGTCTTTCTACTCCTCAGTCTGAAAAAAAAAAAATGTTCAAACAAGTTCAGAGCAAACCTTTGAAAAATCAGTATCAGCCATGTATAGGCCTTTGGGAAAAAGATTCGTTTCTTTCCCATGTTTCACAGAACACATAAACTTTCTTAGCTGTCACATTTTATCTTCAGAATATCATCTGGAAGCATTAAAAGATCATTTGAATTATTTCTGGTCTGATGTACATTTGAAGTGACCACACAGAGCATATATTTTTCATAAGAAAATAATCAGGAAATAAAAGAAGAATATCCCTTGGTGAACACCCCACAGTAAAAAAAAAAAAATTATCAGGGAAATTCAGACACATTTCTTCTCTGAAAATAGGCAGAAGTGTTTATATTTGTTGTCTACCAAAGGCTATTTAAATAGCTTGTCTAAAGAAATTGTTTGAGCACATTCAAGCCTGTGAGCTGCTTGCCGAATGAACATTTATTTCTGATATTCAGGTTCTGCCCTTGGTAATCTAAGATATGTAATATTGGTTCCTTTCCTGACTGAAAAACTTAACGTCCACAAACTTTTACTAACTGTAGTCGAAACAGGTTTGATTTTGTCACCAACCTGAATGAGTGCTGTGATTAAGCGAGTCCCGTCTGTGAGCTCAGGCTGCAGTCTTTCTCACACATACATCCACACACAGAGGTCTCTTTTCAGAAATGGCCATGAAAATTGCCTACTCGGAGTGACAGCAACCATCTGGATCCTCCCAATTAACCCTAGCCACAGATGGGCTTCCAAAAGCCTCCTTAGAAATCACCAAAATACCAGTGTATCCCTCTTCTATCCCTCTACAGACAACTCAGACATGAAATCAGGATGCAACTTAGATAACTACCTTTTACATGCATGACTTCATCTCAGTGCTGACTTGGATTTCTCAGAAAAAAAATATGAGAATTTATCCAACAAAAACACTGGAGCATTTTAAGGTTGTCACAGCAGAAACTACAACACAAACCCCTGGAGAACTCCAGCTGAACCAGTATCCTTCAACCCCCTGCATTCATTATAGAAGAAACGCATGCCCAATTACAATTACTACTCTTTCTATGGCTGAACCACAGAGTGGATGCAAATCTGCAATGGAGGAGGGGAAAAAAAAAAAAAAAAAGGAAGTTTCACCAAGAAGTTTTGTCTATTGCAAGCAGCAGAAGCAGAGGTCACTGCCTTCGGTTTCAGTGGACATGGATGGCCTTGACTGGACTTAACGCTGAAGCCAGAACATCATCTGTAAAACCAAGCCTCAGAGCTAGGACTACAAGCAGAGTTTGCAGAGATGCAGCATCTGACTTCAGATAAGGAGCCTCTATAATAGCTTGGGACATCTGCTTGTGGGAGACTGCTAATAACCTGCTCTGTCCAATCTTCCAATTCCAATGTCTTCTTCCTCTCTTTCAACTCCTTGTGAAAGTTAGGGACTTTCCTGGTTCTGGTTTATGACCCCTTCAAAGCATCTAATGTTTTTAATCGCTCAGAGGTTGCAGGATTTTCTGGCCTGTAAAAGTATAAAAAGAGGGAAAAGAAGCATGTGATTGTCTTTTGGCTAACATATGCAGCAGTCTGAGAGAGGTGTCTCAACCAAAAGGTCAACCAGTGATATTCCTTTCACTTCACTAAAAGGCATTTGGCTAAATGTGACATCCACCACTGCAAAATGTCACCAGACACATGGCCCAATGTTGCACTGCTGGGTAGGGTGCAATCTGTAATAATAACCAGAAAATGACAGACTCAGGGAGGGGGGGAAAAATCTATGCTTTTATTCTCCTGAGGTTCTGCAAAGCTCATGGTTTCAGCCAGAAGCAGTTTGCAATAGGAGCGGCAGCTGGCAGTTCTTACTTTCTGATCCTGCCTCCGCAGATGGATTGCTGTGCAGACCTCAGTGAGCTGCTCAGCCTTTCTGCACCTGCCATTTTTCTTCATCTCTTAAATTTTAATTTTATTTTGTGCTTGCACTTCCCACTGTAAAATCCGTGCACTACCCTACTCATCCTCATCAGAATGCCCCTCCACGGAAGATGAATATCAGTGTTCCTGTTTCAATAAGATGGAGAAATTGAAGCATGGAAATTAAATCACTAGTCCACAGTCTCAGACCTCTCTGAATCAAAGCAATATATTTTTGGTTTGTAGAGGTGTCCTCTCTGTACAAGATCATTTCTTTCCATCTAGTTCAGAGATAATAATATCTCTCTAACTAATACTTATGGTTGTTGTGAGAATCCACTGTTCATTGTGTTGAAAAACTAAAGAAGTATAAAATATATTACTGATTAAAGATGATGACAAAGTCACAGTGAAGGTGGAAAATGACAGTTATTCCTCTTAATTTTCAGGTTTTCATCTGTGGCCATATGAAATGCCTCAGTCCCCATTCTGTTATCTTTTCCAGAGGAGCTATGCAGGTGGACACTGCCTAAGGAGAGAAGACTGAAAGACGAGGTGGAATTCGGAGCAAGTTATAGACTATCACCATGACAAAAATATTTAAGAGACAGACAACAAAATATTTACAATTGGGTGGAAGGAACAGCTGGAGGGTTTCTGCTGCTTTTATGTAATTCAAGAGCAATGTTTCCATAGTTAAGGAAATACATCTTAAGCTTTCCTGTCCAACCCTGCCATGTCCCTAAAGGGTTAAACCACCAGCTCAGCTCTCTGCAGATGGGACTGAATTCCAGAGAGTTTGTGTAAGCCCCGAAGGACCTGAGAAATTAGAGTCAATGGTTTCAAAACCAAGGAAGGCTGGGCTGCATGAAAAGAAGGGATGAGGGAAGAATTTGGAGCTTTCATTGGTGACTTTTAGATCCCAACCTAGAAATGCCCCAGACTTTCTCCAGATGTCAGCCAGCACCTGGGTCCAGCAGCCTGCTGTCCCTGTGGTCAGGGAGGGAGGGAACCAGTTTTAGCGCAAGAAGTTGAGAAAAACAGGCATCTTGGTGTACAGACAGCTATAAAGCAAACAAGAGGGGTCTGCAGCATTAATGTAAATGTGCTTTTGTAGACAAATGGTGTAAAAATTGGCCTTTAAACCAGACAGATGGTGTTAGACTTGGCCCAGAGTCCAGGACAGAGGTTTGTCTGGTCTGTGGCTAAAGATTTTGCTGGCAGAGCTGTGTCATTTGAGAATATGAAGAATTCATACCCCTAAACAGCACATCTATGTATAGAAAGTCCTTTAATAACAGCAGTTATTTCACTAGAAACTGAAAGGTGGGTTTTTCTCTTTTTCTCCTCCTTTAACTTCTAGCTATTTTAGCATGGCTAAGTAATTTCTTAGAATAAGAAAGTGTATAGGAACCTTGTATGAAGTAGGAGAGGTTTGCAAGTCAGGTTGAACCATGTAGACATGCAAATCCTCTTAGTGGAGACACAGTTTATGAAAATGAAGGAGATGTATATTTAAATGCCCTTCTCATGACAGCAAAAGCCTTCTAATATAGACAAAAACTACTATTTCTTTTGTTTATTCTGATAAGTACTAGCTTGTGATAAAATACTGAAGTATTAGACTTCAAATTTTTAAGGTTTGGTCTCCAGTTGCTCTGCCATTTGAACAAATTTTCCCAGAGAACCCAATTAGGGAGGAAAAAAATGAAAAAGAAAAGAAAAAAAAAATCAGGCACCAAAATGCGTTAGGTTCTAAACAGTTTCAGTACGGATGAGATAAAGCCTTTCATCATTTTTGGAAACTTCCCTCTTCCAATTAGGGAATACAGCTGCTCAAATAGTGTCATGTCTGTTCAGCAAGAAGCAGGCACAATGTGCAAGCACTTGTAGCATCAATAGGGACCATTGTTCAGAAAATATTGCCATTGAAATACTGTAAACGTGAATGGAATTAACTTCCCATTCATCTCTTGCTGTCACACTCTGTTTATTTTACTGTGCTGTCGGAATGAAAGCACAGCGTCTCCTGTGCTTGTAGGTCCCATATCACCTAACAAAAGTCTGATTGTTTGTATTCGCTGCTCTTCTTTTCCTTCCCACTGAGCTTCCAGAGGGGACTTGGGCAATCACAAAACCCTCCCCAGATTGTCATTTTCCACCCAAGAATGTTATGTAAGGCCTGTTTCTTCTTTATGTTATTCTGTCCACAGCCCTTTATATTGCTTTTCTACTCAAGGAACAAAAGACACTTGTTTGGCAGCAAAGGAGAGTCAAAAGAACATATTCTTTCAGGTAATGGCACACTTCCATTGATCTGTTTTCTTCCATGAACATTGTGTACTCCAGTTCTTGCTACAAAAGAGAGTAAGATGTCAGATCCCAGAAGTTAATCACACTTGACTCACAACTCTGTCCTGAATTACGAGTATCATGAAACAAACAAGTTGCTGAAGCCAATATTCTTTGATCACTTCATTTCTTTTATGGCCTTAACTTTCCTGTTTTCCCATGGCATTCTTGCAGATTTAAAG
Source organism: Chloroceryle aenea (assembly GCA_013399075.1). Lineage (NCBI taxonomy): Eukaryota > Metazoa > Chordata > Aves > Coraciiformes > Cerylidae > Chloroceryle > Chloroceryle aenea. Next base: position 584,711 of record VWZY01003161.1, read on the forward strand.
TTGTTTTTATCTGTAATTAATTGAGTATCTTTCTCTTATTGACAGTAAACATTCATTTCCATTTTAATTAATTTTAGCACTATAGGATTTATAGTACAGAACTACAAGTACCACAAAGGAGGTTGCACGTGTCTGTGGAGGAGTGTGTTTCTATGTGATGGAGATCTGTGAGAGGGCGGAGGATAATTCTGCACTGAGCTACTGTGGCTCTGCCTCTGACACTGCAGCTGTTTTCATGGGACTAGCATCAGATCCCATTATATGGATGGGAATCTTAGAAGGGGCTTCAGTGGGAGATGGGTTAGATCCAGGTCACTAAACAGTGTTGATGGACAGTCAACATGGTTGTATCTACCACTTACTCATTTTCCAGTGTTTGCTAAAAATAGGGAAGGCACAACTGATATGTGCAGTGGATAGTGCTCTGCTGACCTGCTGCCTGCAAAGAACAAGCTGACAGATGTGTCTGGGAAAGCACAGGTCTTTTCTGACCCTATCTTCCCATCAGCTAACCCAGAGTCACAAAATCACAGAATCTCTGAAGGTCTCTAGTGCAGCCCTCTGTTCTGAGAAGGGTAAGGGCTAGTGCAGGTTGCTCAGGGCTGCAACCGGGTGATATTGCAATAGCTACAAGGACAGAGATTCACAATCTTTCTGCAGCCCTGTTTTAATAAGTGACCACCCTTGCATGGTTTTTCCCCCCTAAGGAATCCTTATATTCTTATATTAATTTCTCACATTTCAAATTGTGTCCATTGCTTCCCTAAACACTCCGAGAAGAGCTTGGCTGTGTCTTCTCTACACATTCCTGTTAGGGAGCTGTAAACTGCATTAAGAACCCCTTGAGCCTTCTTCAGGCTAATCAAGCCCAATTTTCTCAGCCTTACAACATGTGCTCCAGCCCCTGACCACCTCAATGACCATCCATGGGACTTGTTCTGGTTTGTTAATGTCTTTCTTGCCCCAAACTGGTCACACTGCTCAATATGCAGTCTTTAAGGTGCTAAATAAAGGGGGAAGAATCACTTTCCTCCTGCTAGCTATGCTTTTGGTAATACAGCCTAGGATGCACTGTTCAACAAGATCTCCAGCTCTTTTCTGCAAAACTGCTTCCTAGACAGTGGGCCCTCAGCCTGCACCAGTGCAGTGGCTCATTCTGGTCCAGTTGCAGAAATTTGCCTTGGCTTTTTCTGAAATTCATGAGTATCTGTCAGCTAATCTCTCCAGCCTGCCCACGTCCCTTGGAATAGCAACCCTGCCCTTCAGGGTATCAATTGCTTACCCATAAACCCACTGAGGGTGGACTTTATTCCATCATCCAATTAATAAAGACATTAAACAATATTGGTCCCAATATCAGTCCCTGAGACACTAGTAACTGGGCGACAGTTACTCCAGGCCACAGAACAGTAACTCCACCTCCTTGTGATTCATTTGTCCAGTTCGTATCTCACTATATGGTCAATTTTAGTGAGAAGGTGATCATAGGCAGCACAGGGAATGCTGCTGTCTGCAAAGATGTATGGGAGAAAATTATACATGCTATGCACTAAGAAAGTATAGAAAAGGAATTTTCTTTACTTATGGTCTTATATTCCCTTCTGATACATCCATCTGCTGGACAACAGTGTTTTCTTCAAACCTTCCTCAGAAGACAGAGTAGTATTTCAAGAAAATTAGTATGAACCTTGAACTTATTATTTCTCTCTTGTGTCTGAACTCAGACCACCTACAAACATCTACTGTCTGTAACAGGCAACACTTGAGTCCTCCCAGGAAGGACCTTGGTAATCTTGTCTCCCATTATAGATGCCAGGGCAGATAAGAACATGGAAACAGACCTACTAGGCACAACTCAGCAGGGCTCATCCCGATGAATGAAGATGAGATTAACAGATGCATTTATAGTCTCCTTCCCTAACTCACCCTTTGAACACACTGAGTGGGTTGTCTTAAAAACAATCACCAAGGAACTCCTTCAGCAAAATGATGTAAGCAGAAAATTTGTCCCGAGTTTGCTGCTAGAACTGATCTAAAAGAGAGTGCAGAGGTGTTGTCTTGCTTCTGGGGTCTTTGGCTCTCTTCCCAAGGCTTCACTTGGGATTCTAAAATAGTTTACTATGACAGGACTTCCAGACCTCCTAAATGGAGCCAGAAGCCTTGTTTAGTAAGAATTTAAGTTGTAGACATTCAAGTTTGTCCTATAGTTATAGCTACAGCACAGCTGCTGTTAGGGTTTTGCATCAGCACACCCTGTCCACTTAGACATTAGTTCCCTGTTTGGTCCCACAGCTCCCAGTTAGTCTCATGGAGGTGATGCAAGGGACTGATCTGAGACAAGCTCCCAGACACCCTCTCCGTAAAGCCTTTGCCTAATTCCTGAAGGAGGAATTAGGTATTAGGTGGGAGTTCTTGTGGGAATTTTGTGTAGTCAATTTGGGGTAGTCCCAGAGATTCACCCAGGCAGCTTCTGCTGTGCTCAGATCATTTTATAGATGTTATTTGTGTGACAAGGAGCATTACCCTATGCCAAGACCCAAGTAAGTTAGGGATTTTCTTAAAGAAACAAATGCTCTCCATGAGACAACAGATGCTGTACATTTGTTGTGCAGATGTGCAAGACTTGAAACCTTAGAGCTGTACAGTTACATCCATCTAGACCTTCTTGTCCAGCACTGCACCAGGGATTGTGGAAGCCCTGAAAATGTCAGTGGAGCATGAACTCTTAAATCTGCTAGACTGTCTGCAGAAGGGCACACAAAAGTCTGTAAGCCTCAGGCCTTTTGGGTCTCTGACTGTCTGGTTGTTACAAACCCTAGTAAACATTTACAGCTGTTCAGATGTATAAATGTTCACACTAATTTCATCACCACTGCAAGCAGTAGACTTAGCTTTCTGGAAGTGGAAGGAATTTGACTACAAAATATTAAAAAACGAAGCCTCTGCTACCAAGTAATGTAGTGTTCTGGTAAGATGTGGCTGCTCCCCTAAGATAGTGGTACCAGTCATCAGGTAGGCCTCTCCATGGAGCTGGAGTTGTTTTTCCAGACTGCTCCTAGCTCTGCCAGCCAGACTTCCCTACTTTTATTCTACGCCAGCCTTAAAACAGCACTAAAGAGTCTGGATTAAAAAAAAATCCTCCATTCCCATAGGCTCAAAACAGTACTATTTTTAGGAATTTTGTATTCTCTGTCCAAGCATACACTCCAATTAGACAAGCTTATCACTGCTATCATGAATGCATTTCTACTCTTATAGTAAATGCACAGCAATCATGCTTTTATTGTTTATGTTTTAATAATGGATTGCCACCCAGAAAAAATGAGAATCACTGCTGTAGGCAACTGGGAAGCAGTCCAGAGCTACCCTCCTGTGTGTTCTTAGTGCTGGATTTCAGAGGCTCACACTTATTTGTCTCAGTTCATATCTAATAAGAAAGTTATTCTGTATTTGCATTAGCATGAAGGAGCATATTCTGCTAAAATCACCCCCTTCTGCCCCATGTGTTTTGTCTCATTACATGTGGTAGAACCAGATTCCCAAACGAAGTGTAATCGGCTAAGTGACTATCTCACCAGTTAAATACATTGTGCAGTTTCTAATACTACTCTTGTTTTAACAAGCTAATTTTAATTTATATTATACAGGTATGAAATTAAAACCCAATACTTCAAAAAACACCCAACCTTTGAAACAATATTTACCATTAACAGTGTGTTTCAGCACAGTCTAATATCATCTACCAAAAGAACAAACTTCTTATACAAAGATCTAAAAAATTCACTTTAACCATGACCCTAATTTTAATGTGCAATCAGTGTACACATTAATGTACCCCTTAAGAGTATCCATGATTCAGTCTATTCCACCGTGCCAGAAAATTATTCAAAGTGTTCCATGCTAAATATGATTTTTAATTCTGGAGGAGAGGGGATGATAAAATATATAAAAATATATCTGGTACCAGGAAGCTCCTACCAGCAAAATCTTGAAATCTAGGTATGCTTTGGGCAGAAGCAGTGACAATGGCAGCAGTGAAGGGTATGTAGGACGGATAGGATAGAGCAAGATAGGACATCCCGTCCCCTTATCACATAACTAGGAGTGTTCACAGTGTGGAAAAGCTAGTGGGGATGTGATTTGACATCACTTGGTGGAGAGGAAGAAATTACATCTAGAAGTTCCTGCATCTTCTGTGACATTTTGACCTTTTATTTCCACCCTGGATATTGAGAAATATCTTTGTCTAGTTCATATGATATTTTCCATTAAAGTTGAAGTACTTTACAAAGAAAGTCAATATTATTGTGCCTATTGATGGATAGGGAACTAGGACACAAAACTAGGATTTGTCCATGGCCATGCAGTTGGACAGTGGCTTTCAGAGACTGCAGGCCAGGGTTTATACACAAGAAAATATTGGCACAGAGGAAAAAACAGAGCCAACCAACCAAGCAAAACACAAACAAACCACAACAACAAAAATCTAATCCCAAAACGCTTGGCAACAGCTATTCCAGTTAATAAATTTGCTTAAGGAATCTTCTAGACAGATGAGAGATGGGATTAACAAAGTATGCTTTTATGCCACATAACCAATGTGACTTAGATTTCAGTATCAAATACCCTCACAGTTTTTCAAAATTACATTTAAAGTAATTTTGTCTGTGACTTGTAAATATGATATTTTTACTTCCAATACAAATCTCTGATTTAACAAAGAACTGTGGGGTTTCCAATCTTAGTGGTGAATGGATCTGGTATGTGTAAAGGATCTTCTCCTACCCTGCCTCACACACTTTCCCTGCCTTGCTAGGATCTGGCTCTACTTTTCTTTCAGATGATTCCTGCCCATAGAAAGCTAACTCAGGCTGATAACACTAAAACAAGAACATACTTTCAGTGTTTCCCTCCTAGACTTGCTTATAATTTGATCTGGGCAAATAAGGGCATTGTCTTAATTCCCCTGAATGTAATGGTTTCCATCTTAATTAACTGGTAGACACTCTGCAACTTATTTCCAGAGCACAAAAGGAACATCCAAGAAACAAAAATATACTGATTATTCTGTGAGATCAGTCTTCCATTGCCCTCCCTGAACTTACACCTGATTTACAATGCTGTGAGAACTAGCATAGACGTCTGAAGCAAGAGGAGGAAAAAAGCCTTGGCAGAGCTCAAAAGTGAAGCAAGAAGAATATGGCAATGACACATACACATGCAAATAATATCACACTATGACAGAGGACCTGAAGGTGAACACTATTGTTCTCAGTGTTCCAGTGATACCTTTGTAGTCTCCTCCTTGATGGAACAGGTTTTCTGCCTGTCCATGCTTCATTTCCTGTGCAGCAGCAGATGTTTCTTGGGAAATCCGCTACTTCCCCTCCAATGCAGTTCTGCCATGTGATGGGTGGGAGCAAGATTTCAATTGCTGGTTTGTGTCTCATGTTTATTGCTACAGTGCAGAGTTCAGAGGATCTGCAAGACCTCTTTGTCCTCCCTTGATGATGATGAGGGAGAAAGGTGCTTCTGAAGCACAGAGCTTCTGGACATCCCTTCTGCTTGAAGTATCAGGTTGCTGCTCCCATGAGGACAGGTAGGTAAGGGAACCTTGCTGAGGATCTGTAGGACTCTTAGACAGCCCTTCTCTTCTGGTAACCAGCACAACCTTCTCTTGGGCTAGGGGCTGCTCTTAGAAGACAAATTTGTGCTGAAGTCATAGTGTGAGCTCAGCATCATTTTTGCAGGATCGGTACTGGAGAATTGCCTGTTTTGAAATTACAAACTCCTCTCTTCATTTCCCTCCTGCCCTAGCAGACCATCTCGGTTTCCCACTACCTGAACAGGCTGATTTTCAGCCCTGGGAGTGGCATGGAAAGGGGGAAGATGACCTTATTTCACCTGTGCCAGGATACAGGTGGCACTCAAGGCTACAGAAGGAGCAAACTTGTTTTTCTAGCCAAACTGCTTTGCACAAAGGAAGCAAACACTTCTGACACCTACACAGCCACAAAGCCTCTCTCCTGCAGTGGGGCAGCAGGCTGCAAGCACAGATGTCCAGGAACAGATGAGCAGTAAATATCACAGGAAACCCCATGGCAGTAAAAGCCCAAAGACCTTCTGGACAGTGTGCTTCACAGGCACCATAGCATGAGTGGGGTGAGGGCACCTCCAAGTGAGTCCTGCAGTAATGCACAGGATTTGAAAGGTCGAGGCCATGGGCATAAAATTTTTGTGCTGTGGAGTCAGAACCATGTGGTTGTAACACATGACATATCACACCCATGCAGCATTAAAAAAAAAAAANAGGAAAGAACTAGATGGTAAAAATGCTTTTGTTCCTTTGACACCCAACAAGCTTAACCTATTTCTGGTGAAAAGGAAAACCAGGGCTCAAAGACATTGGATGAAATCTGGAGTTCCATCACCTTTTTCTTCACTATTTATTACATGTTCAAGAATTAACTGTGATGCAAACCTCTGATCTTGGCATTTAAAACATTTTGGGCTTAGCTTAGGGAGTGGGGAGAGATTGGTATGCAAAAGATAAAAAACTAGTTCAAGAAACTGCAAAGTGACAAGATCAAAGTAACTTGGAATGAAAAAGAAACGAATGCACTGAAAGAGATCTGCAGACCAAGTACAGGACACCAAGACAGGGAAAAATCTGCTTTTCTATATTGTCAGCACAGTAGTTATGAACCTTTATTTTCAGAGTTTGTTGGTTTTAGGTCTTTCCTAAAATTACTTGAAGCAAAGGCAAAAGTTGCTAGAGCTTTGAGCTTGATCCTGTCTATTTTAAAGTAGTTTCAACAGTAGCAGGAAGTATCCCAAGAATTGTGTGCACAAGAAACCTGAATGCCTCCTGGCACCCACTTCTGCACTCACTTGCACCAGAGTTCTATTTGCAGAAGGAAAAAACGTTCCTTTTCAGCCTGGCCTATAACTCCCTGGCTGTGGGAACATTTTCTCAGTTTGCCTGGCTAACATGTGACTTGGGAAGGTGCACGTACAGATTTCACACACATATTTCTTTCATGTACGCACAAGTAGGTTCCTGCTTTGAAAAACTGAATGCCTAAAGAGTTTGCTGGCAAACAGATATGCATTAATTTTATTTTTTAATGCCATCATGTGCATAAAAACCTGGATAACTTCAAAGTAGGAAAAGAGAAACAATGCTTTCAGAATTTTGAAAATAAGCCATAACACTCCCTCCAGATGAAATCTTCAGGTGTTCTTGACATCTTCATAACACCACCAGCACCAATGGGTAATGATTGCTGAATGCTGACTTTAAAGACATCAGGCTCCCACAACACTGAGGAAGGGCTGGATTGCTCAGGATTAGGCAGGCTGCCAGTCCCCTGTCAGTAATGCCTTTAGCAAGGTGTGACACTGGTCAAGTGAGAGGTCCCAGTACCATGCAACAGGGACATCTGCATGAGGGCTAGAACCTGCCCTGGTACATCCCAGAACAAACAGACATAGGAGGCTCTGCCATGGAGAAATGAGTAGGGTTAGTTCAGGCACATTCCTCAGGAAGACTTACTTAAACTTGTCTGCTGCAATGTTTGGAATCACTAGAGGAACTGGACTGCCTTTCAGCTGTCACATTACTTGTCAGGTTTCCAGCACTGGGCTTCTGGCACCAGACTTCCTTCCCATCTCAATCTGTCTGCTGAGCTAGTTGGTGTCAGAGTAACAGGATGGGAATGTCATTATCCACACCTGATTTGGTCTAACCTCTGTCATCTGAAACATGTTCAAGGATCACAATCCTGTTTCCAATTTAATGGAATGTTGGATGAGCTGTCTTTGTGCCATCATTGATACATTGACAATGCAAACAGGAAGAAAAAAGCACTAGAAGGGTTCTAGTGTATCCCAAAAGTCCTTCAAAGAGCACGGACAGTCATAAAGAAGTCACAGCTATAGAAGGGCTCTCTTGTGTCCTTACTTTTTCCACCTGCAAGCAGGGTAGGAGCTGTGTTCCTTGTACTGCTGTCTGAGTGGTGAGCTTCTATAGGTGGCCTGGCAATGTTTTTGTTGTGAGGAAGCCAATTTACTTACATAAGGCATGAACAATGACCTCTTTACCTGAAAACAGGAGGAAAACCCCCAAGAACAGGTAGTGTTTTCATGCTGTCTCCAGTAGCCACTCTAGTAAAACTGAGTCTGAGAAATGTCCTCAGCATCACCCTCACAACACTCTGCATTGTTTTTTCTGTGGTTTGTTCTCATGTACTCACACAGATGACAAATGCCTTCCCCTTGACTGAGTACCCAGACAGCCACAGATATCACTGCTGTGCTTCTGACCTGAACGTGCTTTGGTGCTCCTTGTCCAGGGAGGCAGTTTCTGTGTTTTCCAACATACTCATTGCTTCTAGTTCACTGAATTGCTTCTTCCATGTAGCTTCTTGGCTTTAGCTGAGCCCATAGTAGTCCCCTGCAGATCAAAGACCTATTCAACAGCAGCTATTAGCATTATCTTGCCTATCAATTTGTTTATATAAGCAGGAATGAAAGGAGACCTAATCTAGTTCAGGCTTTACATGCTGCTGAAATAGAAATGGTGAAAAATGATTATCTGACTTCTTTGAAAGGTTCCACTTTTTACAGCAGACCCTTACAGAAGGGCACATGATGGAGAGGGATTTTTGCTAAGGCTTGTGCTGGAAGCCTTTCTAGCAACTAGAGATGGCAGCTCGGAAGAACTCAGTGCTCTGTCCATCCCCTTCCGTTGCACATCCTGACTTCTGCACGAATAGTCACAAAACACTGCACTTGCAGTGAGAGTCTTTACAGATTATGTCCAAAGCTTTACTGCCCTGAGAAGCTTGTATCTGGAATTAGGATTTTGCACTCTGCCATGCACTGGAAACCACTAGAGACCAGCAGCTGACTTTGGAGTAAGTTTTCTCTGTTGCAAACCTGAGTGTTCAATAGCTGCACAGTCGATTAAACACCTGCTTTTATCTTCTGTTTCTGCTTCTGCTGCATGAACCTGCGTTTCAGAAACAATCCTTGGCGGTGTGACTAGCAGACCTGAGGCAGGGCTGGGGATGGTCATGTTGACAGAGGTACCAGTGGAGAAGTCTCAAGGCAGCTTTTCTTTCTCACCCTTATTTCAGCAGCCAAAAGTTGCTCTTGAGGTACACAAAAACTCTGAGTACAGAAGCACAATTAGAAGCCTGCACTCCTAGGACAGGGAAGCACAGACATTGGGTATTAATCACACTATCTCCAGGTGGGGAGACAATCTGGGAGACCAATTGCCTTGGGCTTCTGCCTTAGCATTTCTTACACCATCTTCTTTTTACTTTTATTTTCAAGATTAAAAGATCACCTCTGTTTTCTTACATCTCCAAAGTAGGGAGGAGGGAGGATGAGGAGGCAATGAAGATTACTATAAAGAATTTTTCATACCAGGGACCAATATATAGGATGCTGGGCCTCGGAAATTTTATTAGTTACCTCTGCTGGAATGGGTAAGGGAAATAGTGGAAAAAATTCACCTCTCAGATACATGCAGTGCACTGGTCTATACAAGGCAGTTCCATGGGGACCCCACTGGAGAAAGAGACACGCTCAATAAACACATCTGAGTGCACAGTGTGCCGAGGGAGAAGTGTAAGGCATTAAACATTTCCTTTCCCTATTACCTTTTCACACCAGGACAGAAAACAACTGAATATTTTTAACTTGTAATTTTCTGAAATTACTTAAAAAAAATGTACTTAGAGGCACATTTCCATTAGAAGCAGAACCAATTCTTTACTAATTCATGAAGAAAAAATATGAAATAATTGGTAAGAGCTGATCCCTCAGGAAACAGAGATGCCTGTTTATATAATTTGGCCTAGTCACTTGGGCTTGGAGCTGCACGGGAATGTGACTGCTATGATAGCTGGCATTGCAATGTCTGATTTTTGCATGCCCGCCCTTCTCTCACCTACCTGAAGCTCCTGGAAGTGAACAAGCATACTCACTCACTATGCCTGGCACCTCAGAATGGGATTTAAAACAAAACATCAACCCAAACATCTTGGGTGTTGTACATGAGATACCTAAATCAGTTAGTGAGAAATGCTGGAGAAAAGGCTGTTACAGCTTCATCTTGTCTGGGGCTTAGGTGCCTTGTTCAGGTTTACTGGGACATGATTCTTTTCACTGTGGATTCATAGCCCTGAAAACTTAATTATAGCTTTTCACCTTGCATTAATTAACATGAGAAATGGAGAGACCTCTCTTCAGTCTGCTTTTTCTCCACCCACCCGTTATCCTTGAATAACCCATAGCCTGTGGGTTCCAGCTCTCCCTAGATGCATGGTTGCAGCATTCCTACTGGGAAGGAGGGACCCGCATGCAGCCTGGGTGAGAAGGGTTGAGGCCTTCTTCTACCATCTTTTGAAGGGAAGGGGGTGTGTTTTGCATAGCCCAGCGGAAGAGGCATGGTCTGAAACTTCCTACTAAAGCAAGGCAAGCTTGTCCAGGGACAATTCTATATATCTATCTCACCCATGCTAGGGAGGTGAGTCCCAAGTTGGTCAGCCCATGTTAATCTTGGGTACTTGTGCATACCTGGGAGTAAAACCTTTTGGTCGGAAAAGAATGGCATTGCTCCAGAGAGGAGCAAGGTGCTGCATTTAGGGACATGACTCACGTGGCTGAAATGAATGGGACTAATAACCTCACTGCCCAAAACAACCTCCCCAACATGTTGCTGCTACATACACAAAATGGTCCAGGACTGCTAGATTTTTCAGCCTAGCTTAGGAAGCAGTCAGAGCTGCTCTGCAAGGAGCAGAAACCAGGTCAGTCCAGGAGGTACATAGTGTTTGTAGAGTCACATGGCTGTGGGACAGCATCGCCAGGTCTTTTGGTGGCATCTCCAAAACAGCAGTGTGAAAGCTCAGTCCCCTCTGATGCCTGAATTGGAGCCTCGAGTGCCTCATCAAGCATCAAACTGTTTCCTAGTGAGAATGGAAAAAAATGAGAAACAAGCAAGGTGTCCTCCATTTGCCTTAAAAATTTATAATCAAAGGGCAAAGAAAACAGTTTCAAAATGTGCAAAAGTTTCCATGACCATCATTTAGCACTTTCATCCTATAAAGATGTGGAACAGCTTGGATTCTACTTTCACAGAGTTGATATTTAACCACCTTTGTGCCACCTGTTACTTTCAATCAACTTCATAAAAAAGTCTCTGGGAACAAAGAAGTTGCGTTTCCATTAAGGATTCTTTGCTACGTGTTTTCTTCGGGTCCCTGCTACACCCAGACTGCAGGTGCCGGGGTCTGACACCCGTGCACCCAGCGGGTCCCTTCAGCTCTAAATGCCATCACACCCTCGGCTCAAAGAGGGCCACGACTCAGCCAGGACGTGTCCCCTCGATGTGTTTGTGGAGGGCGGTTCATGCCCAGCTACACGCGTATGCACACGCATCCACATATGCACGTGTGCGCACATACGTGCACACACAAGTGCACACACACGCACACGTACACATGCCCACACAGGCGTACACATGTACACACATACACGCATGCACACATGCATACAGACACGCGCACCCACTCACACCGACNTGGGCATCAGCATTAAGGGGGGCAAGGAGAACAAGATGCCCATCCTCATCAGCAAGATCTTCAAGGGGCTGGCGGCCGACCAGACTCAGGCCCTCTACGTGGGCGATGCCATCCTGGCCGTCAATGGCACCGACCTGCGGGATGCCACCCACGACGAGGCGGGGCAAGCGCTCAAGCGGGCC
>VWZY01003161.1:596926-641054 GCA_013399075.1 Chloroceryle aenea
CGCAGCCCGGTCTCGTCTCAGCGGCGGGTCGGCTCCCGGGCTGAGAGCTCATGGTGGGAGCCTGGCCGACCCGTGCCGGGGCGAGGGATCCTAAGGATCTGCCGCCTGGACATTTTTTTGCCACTTTTCAGACCATGAAAGGTCGGGGGACTTGTGTGCGGGGAGGGGAGGGATTGAGGGAGTAAAAGAGCCCCCTCGGACCGTAAATGAAGAAGGGTTTGGGAGGCTTTTCACGAGCCAGTTCGAAATACCCGAAACCTCCTGCTGTCAAACCCTTCCTTGCCCCCTTCCAGCACCTCACTCCCGACCGGGAAGGAGGGCGGAAAACGAGGCTTGAATGAAGTTGACGGTGCCACACTGACATTTCAACCATCCCTGCAAAACGGCGCCTCTCTTTTCCTTTCTCAAGGGTGACTGAAACTCCTTTTTTAAGAAGTAGCTTTAGAAACTGAGCCCGGAGTAAGGAGCAGAAGTTGTTGTACGTGGAGGAAGTATGGAAGGAGGGTGTCCCCGCAGAACTGGGGAGGGCATGAATAGAAGCGGAGCCAGGTTTCCCAGGATAGCGAGCTCATGAGGAGAGAGAGGCGTTTGCAGCCGTTTAACCCACGTCTTCTCACAAGGATTGATTTACATGCTCCACCTGGGAGAATGAACAGCTTCAGAAATGCCCTTGGCACGTGTTTGATAAAATGATTACATATTTGCCCAGAAGTTCATTTAACTGGAGGTTAGTGGCATTTGAGGCATACTGCTGCTGCTGCACCTTCTCGCCCTGTGCTATCGCCTTCCTCCGAGCTGCAGGCACTCTGTCTGTGCTGTGCCTGTCAGCCCTTTTGGTACCACACATTTTTTATTTTTTCTCTTTTTGGTGCTTATTCTTAGGAGCAAAAGGAAGCGCTGCTGGTTTGGAGGTGCAGGCAAGGAGCAGCCATGAACAACCAACTAGGGCATAAACTTACTGAAAAAGTTTAAGAGAAGGAAAGGTGACAAAATGTCATCCCCAGTAGTGTGCGTTCAGAAAGTATTTGGTGGTGTCCATATGACAGTGAAAAGTGCAGAGAAGTTAGTGTCCTTGAGGATTTAAGAAGCCGAGGGCAGTTGCGTGTCCCCTCCGTGTGTGTGTTGCACCGCTCTTGGGACCAAAGTATGTCTCGTCCTCCCTCGCTGCAGCCAAACTGCTAATGAAGATACCAGTGGAGTCTTAACATGAACTCTTTGAGGTCTGAATTGCGGCTCTTGTATCTAAATTCTGTCACTGGTTTGTTTACACAGTTTAAGGGCTCCCTGGAGTGTAGGCCAGGCAACGGCTGACCCTTGTTTGATCTAATGAGCAATGTATATAGTTCTTGCAAGAGTCTCCCTCCCTCTGTGCAGTGCCTGCAGTAACAGCACCTGAACATGCTGCTGTTGTACGAGTCTTAAACTTCAGTTTTCTCTCCGGTAGGAGCAAAGATGAAGCTGTTTCAGCACGGACTCTTAGCAGCCTCCTTCTGTCCACTCCTTTCATCGACACAGCTATTTCCTTGCATTTCTTTGCTCCGGGAAGGCTGATGTGCTTCAGTGGTTGTTTCTGTGATCGAATTTGTAGTTTGTAAATTGAGAGCACGTTTCAATAGTCATCCCTATGACTAAGTAAAATATTCTGACACTGAACTCACTATCTTGTCCTGCCTTTCTCTCCACTATTTCGGTGTAGTAACCAAAATGAGAGTTGGCCACAACATTGCCCTGGGAGACGCTACTCCTTCAGCAGGGAACCTCTCTACATGAATGGCTTCTGTGAGCAGGCAGTTTAAAACAATTCTCTGCAATTCAATTTCCCACTTTCAAGCTCTTTCTTCAGCAGCACAGTCTAAAATGGTCTTTTTATTGCTAAATGAAGGAAAAATATGGGTTTTTTTTTCCTTTAAAGTATAGGAGAGGGAGCCTTCATTTTCCTTTCTTTCCAGACAATAGGAATTTGCCATTTCCTGACTTCTTAGACAGTTATGTATTGCAAAAAGAAGCCTACACTGGGGCAGGGCAAGACCCCCGCACAGCTCCTCTCTAGGATCTTTCTCCAATTAGCAGAGCAATGGCAGCATTGATTTCCAGGGTCAAAATGTAACATTTTCCTTTTCAGGGCGATTCTGAGAATCGCTTGTGACTTCCAGACTGGGAAAACCAAATTTGCAAAGGCATGGCAAGGTGTGAAGCATGAGGAGCATGTGTCACAGTGCAGCAGGGCTGTGGGTATTACCCAGCATGTTGTGCATTCCTGGAAAGGCTGTTAGGGTTGAGTGTTTCCTAGAGGTTACTGGCAGTGAAGATATGGTCATTATTGCTCAATACACCCAACATTAGAGTGCTGGAGTACATCTGTTCTATAGTGCCCTTCCTAAAATTGCTTGCTCAATAAGAAGAGGCTTTTACCAGCTCAGCACTAAACTGTAGTCTCTCCCGCATTCCTGTGTGGGGAGGAAGGGAGCAGAAAATCCCTCCCCAGCCCTCTGCACCGTGTGTGGGCATCAGGGCTGGCACTGGGATGTGGGATGGGAGGAGGACAGCCTGGGAAGAGGGGAAGGGGTGGGTCAACATTTCATTTTAACAGTCACCCCTTTTGCTGCATTGATCACCATCTCTGAGCTGGTAGAAATTAAAATGCTTTGCTGAAGAGTTAGGGTAGCATAGCAGTAGCTGTGCTGGGGTGGCACAACTGTAAAGCGCAGCAGGAGATACACTACTCTAACGCGTTTAATAGGCAGCCTAGCTGGAAGGAGATTGACATATGGCAGTCCAGGTACTAACCTAAAGCTGTATAAATCAGTTCCTTTGAGCAGGTATGATCTGTGGGGTTGGCCATGGTGCCTTGAAAGCACAGGTGATAGCAATAGGTGACTCTGATGTTCAAGAATGTTCAGGGGGAGCAAAGCAATCAGTGGGTGGGGCTGGGGAAAGCATTAGTGTTTGGCTTGTTGACTCCGATGGCTTCTTGGGTGTTCAGTCCGTCAGGATGGGGCTTCTCACCAGCACTTCGGAGTGCAAAGAATTTCCTTGTGTGAGAGACAAGGTGTCCTCCTTGTACAGTGCATATTGGTAGGTGTGGAAAGCAGCTAAAATGATCATGCCAGCTATTGTTTGTACATTTAATTTCCCTGCAGTTTTGTTAAATTGGGTCTTCTTAAATAACCACTTTGGAAAATTAAGCAGCCACTCTTCTGCTGTGAGAAGCACGTTACATTTAAGTGACTCTCAAGACACCAAAGGTGTTTGTTTTCATCAAAGCATCACTAGATGAGAGCAGTCCCTTGGCATGGTCTGTAACTGAGCTGGTTGTGCTTTATTCATATTCTTTCTGTGTTTGGGGAAAAATTGAAGTAGCCTGTGCTAACATCAAACGGGACTCCTCTGAAAAATGCTCTGTTTGGATGTGGAGAAAAAACTTCACATGAATGTGTATTTTGCTAGCTGACTGTAGGAGATTTTTAAAAATTGTATCACTTTAACTTGTTAAATGTGTGCAGATGAGCTTATGATGGTGGAAGGTACTCAGAAAGAAAAGGAGAATCTTCTTAGTGATGCTAGAGGGTTTTTTTATTGGTTTTGAGTGATTCCCAGTTAACACAGTTGCAAAGTAGGTCTTACAGCTAGCTCCCTTGAGTAGTAGCTCTTGCAGCCTCTCTGTGTTTGAAGAAATTTCCCAAAGAGAGGGAGCCTGCTGAGTAGTGAATTTTAGCATATGGACAGGAGACTATAGTCATGTTCTGTAGCACTCTTGGCAGTAATCCATAGCTTTAAAGCAATGTAAGAATAAGCATAGTGAAGTATGTACTGTAGTAACTTGTATTATTTTTCTGAACAATATTTCTGTAAGAATTGTAAGGATTATCTCTGTACCCTTTTAAATTTTTTTTTGGGTGAAGCAAAGCAATGATGCCTTTGTGAATTATGTGTTGAAATAATGTAAAATAGGCACGGGCTGTATGTTGGCTGTATTTTTCTATTTTCCTATGATTTCATGTTTCTTTCAGTAAACTAGTGACAACAGATATCTGGGGGTTAATAAAAAACAGGTTTTATCCAAGAAAACGTGTCTCTTGCAACTGTAGGGGGAAAATGAGGCACAGGACACTTAAGTACTTACTACAGTCACGTTGTAAATACCAGTGATTGCAAATTGTTGTATGCATAGTTATTCTTTACACTTCCAGTAAAAGTATAAAAACCCCACTTTTTTTGTGCCAGCAAATATGTACTTGGTGAAATGCTTTGTAGAGGCTGTACCACATTTCGTAGCTTGTATAGCTGCAAACTACATCAGTTTGAAAGGGAAAGGAGCAGGTGATCTTGTTCTGAAGAATACCGGGTCTAAGCAGTCCCTGAGAATCTCCGTTTTGATTGTTTCATCTGCCTGCGGCTGATAGGGAAGCTTGAGTGGGAACACTTGATGTGTCTTTCATTGATTAGATTAGATTACAGGCTAATTTAGCAGTCCAGACAGTCTGTATCACCTTTCAGAGATAAGAATCAGTACATCCTCTTTGCAGTAAATCTGGTACAAGTCCTCTTTCTCAGTTACTGTAAAGAAAATAAGGCAGCTGTGAGCAATGCGTTCCTAGACCGACTTGGACCAAGTGCAGGGCTCCCCTTCGAACACCTACCCAAGCCTTCCCTTGGAAATCTTTCTTAGGATTTAATACCAGCTCCTTAAGGGTGTTTAGAAGATTAAATATGTCTAGGGATCTGGGATTCAATTGCACGTACAGAGTCTACATGTTAAGTATCATTAGGAGAAAAAAAAAAAAGTCTTTTTAATCAGCAGTAATTCCTTTGTGGAAAATCAAATTGAAAACTTGATATAACTCTCTGAAGAATCTTTAAAGCATTAGACATAGTAAAATTAAAAGCTCAAGGCTTTTGCTATAGTTAATGAAACAGTGTTTGTGTATTAATTTTGCCATGGTGAGTACCTTTTCACTGAAGGCCAGTGCCACCCTCCCAGGAAGGCATTTTCACACAGGTGATTGCCAGTGGCACTGGCTTCTCCCCATCCCTGACACCGACTGCTTTGGGTCATAAATAGTCACTGCATATCTATTCCAAGGGAGCTGGTGGTGAGTCTCTGTAATTCAAACCATGGGTTTGATCTGGCACAGCTCAATACAGGTGTTGATCCCAATAGGTTGATACCTTCAGTTATGGGTTAGGAATGATTTTAATTTATTTTATTTTTTCACTTTCTTAATCTCACTGTTTTCATAATATATGTCGTGGAACATCTCCTGGTGGTAATTTATCTGTAAATTTTTCTGTAACTGTAGCATCCGTTTGTGTGCATTCAGAGTTCCTAAGTGTTGGCGAGTTTACCATATCTATTTGTAAGCTGTTCCAGTGGTGAATTCCAGGCTTTAAGAAAATGCTATTTCCATTCCATTTTTCTAATTTAGATATCTGATCATAGGATTATTTTGTACTTTATTCTGCAAGATTATGTTGCCATGGCTACTTGTTAGAATTGGTATAGCTACTTCAGTAGAAGGGAAATTGGAGGAAACAGTAGTTCAAGAGAGTAACAGCATATGTAAATGAACAAAATACGATGGGAACAAAGCTGTCTCAGTACTGCATGGGAGACTGGCTTTCAGAGTTGGAAAAAATTCTACAAGCATCTCAGAAAAATAGTTCGTGAAGAAGGGATGCTAGCAGTGTTTCTAGAGCATACAGTAAGTCTTTTAACTATATATCATATAGGTTTGTGAGTAGCCTATAACATGCAGTTTTGTTGGCCTTGTTGTGTTGAGTGGAGGTGAGTGAGATTCATCTCTCTTACTCCCTCCTGACCCTCCCTTGGTCTCACTACAGCAGCTGTAGCTGTTGTAAAGTGAGTTTCGCTTGATTGGCTATGTCACTTCTCTAAACCTTAACCTATGTGGAGCAGAGAAAAATGCTGCTCTCAGCATAAGGTGTGTTTATGTTAAGGGTCTTTGCCAGGACATCTGTACTTAGAGCAATCAGGGAGCACATCATACTATTGTGGGGATTAGGAAGAGCTAGGATTCTGCATAGTGGGAATAAATAGTCTGTTTTGGCAGGGGCACAAAGCCCATTGTAGAGATGGGAAGGTGAGTGGCAGCATTTGGGATACTCCTTCAGGATCATCACTTCAGGGAGGGAGTTAGGAGATGTTTGAGGTGAGCTGGTTTGGGCAAGAGAAGTTTGTGAGAAACTGCAAGGTATGTAGAAAGTGCAGAGTGATACTTGTCCCTCATGCTACCTGCTGGAAGGTGTGTTATGAGTTTGCTTCATGCTTTTCAGTAAGTGGCAGTGAGCTGCTATTTTGAAGAACCAAGAAAGCTACTCTATGAGGCTTGGTCTCCATGCTTTAAAAGGTAGATAATGGCCCAGTGTTCTCTGATCCTTACCTCTGTAAGATTAAGATTTCAATGAAATTATGGCATCCAGCATCTTGACAATGTCTCAGAGTGAATAATGGACAGAATAATGGACTAGGACACAGAAGTTTTTTACCTGATTCTGCTTACAGGAGAGGTTGGGGAAGAGACGAAATTGGTTTGTCCATCATCCACTTAGCTATCAAAGCACACTTTTCTCCAGGACATAAGTTAACAAACTTGCTTACAAAGGTTTAATCAACTGTTACTATTTGTTCAAATTGCTTTACCACTAGATATTACCTTGCTGTTGGGTTAAGTTTGTTCCTTCATGTTCCTTAATTTAATTTACATAATTTATGCATAACTCTTTGGCGGCAGGCTTGAATTTCTAACTGCTGCTACTGTGCACTTCTGTTACAGTCGGGCTTTAATTTTGTCTAGAACTTGAACTACTGAACGGGTTACAGCTTTCACTGAGCATATACTAAGGGCAAGACAGAGTAGGTCACTGCCAAAGCATCACATAGGTATTGTAGTTAATGGGTAAAACAGAGTTCTTAATTGTAAGGACATGAGCCAGAACAGTAGATGTGGAGAAACTGTTTCTGATTAGAAATGATTAACATAGAGCACACCCCTTCTAAAAATGTTTTGCAGCTTTTTGCTGAACTGTTGGAAGTTGCGCTTGTTGGCAGAGCTCTAAAAGTCATCGAAACTAAGGCTGTGGCTTTGTTTATTCCTCACTGTTCAGGGATGTTTCCATCTAAAGATGACATGTATTTGAGCAGTGAGTCTGCTTCAGGCAGCACGCAGATGAGTAACTCTTGTGTGTACATCTGTGTGAATAGCTTTTGTTCGCTTTAATAGCATGCTAAAAAATGGTAAATTTCTGGTATGGAGCAGTCTGAGAAACAGGATCCTTCTTCCAAGTGCCTGAAAATTAGAGACATATAACATAAAAATAAAATTTAAAAGCTTGTTTTAAAGGACAGTATCAGAATATATAAATTGTCTTCTGGGAAAGGAGGGACAATTTAACTGATTTGCTCCAACAGATAACCTGACCTCATGGGACTATTTATCAGCCTCACGTGCCCTTTCAGGGAAATAGGGCCATTAGTTAAGCTTTATGTTCCATTTGCCACAGGCATATTCTGCTGGTATGAGACCTGTTTTGGCTTTTAACATAATCAAATACTTACAAAAGAGAGTATTGGAAGTTATACCATGGAAATAACATATCTTCACTCTTGTCTGACTTATTGAAATAATAGCTGTTTCCAGGATGATTTACTCTTCTAACATGTCTGTTTTAACTGCCATTGGCTCTGATTCTGCGAGAGGAGCAAGAGGCAGCTGTGGGAAGGTGAAGATGCTGGAGAGGTTTAGTGTTACCCAGCATGTAGCTTATGAGGCTGCTTTATGCTAATAGTTTTAATTCAGGCAGTAATAGTTTATCTGTTTATCACAGTGTTTGGGCTTCACATCACTGCAAAAGGGCCAGAGCTGGTAGTGGAGCTGGCAGGACAGAAGTGGCAGATGTGATTTCCCTCCTAGCAGGCGGCTTCCTGTCGGTCTTGCTCTTGCTGGGCAGGAGCCAGCGGGATTCTTCACATCTTGCTGATGTGAAGCCAAAGGAGGGATTTAATTATTGGATGTTCAGGAGTATTTTCAAGAATGAGGTGAGGCGGATTTGCCTTCAGTACTTGCTACCTGAGTTTTTTGTGGATTTTTTTTTTTTGGTATCATTTTAGTTTGTTGGAAATGCTGTGGACAGAAAAAAAGGCTTCTAAATTACCACTTCTTCCCAAAAAATGTGGCACCATTAGAAACTTTTTGCCCTTTTTGACTTACTTGTCCTGTCTCATGCAGTGTCAGACTGTCCTGGTACACAGCCTTCCCCATCAGCCATGTGTGGCTGGGTTGGAGGGGTGTCTCCAGAGAACCAGCAGGATTCTTGTAGGATTACCTGCTCTATAAATATATACCTAGGCACACAGACACACATGGTAAGATGTATTTATATACATACTTCTGTAATGAACAGCCCCATCAACAGGCATTCCTTGTTTGGGGCTTGACCTTCAAATGTGCTCGAGGCCAACATGGCTGCTGGGGCTTTGCCATCTCTGGAGAGGCTGAACTGATGCCTGTTACCCATTGGCGCTCTCTGCTGCGAGGACAGTGTGGCTGTCCTGGCTCAACACTGCGTGGAGAGGCTTTATATGTTGCACCCCTGGGAGACCTCTTCCAGAGCAGGGACTCTGACATTGTGAGCTCTGTCAAATATAGAAGGAAGATGTGTTTACTGCAATAAAAGAGGAGCAAGACTCAAGCTAGAATGACGTGGATGATGACAGCAGGCTCTTTGTGAAGAGCTCCCATGTGTTATTACTGTGCTTTGCCTAAATTAAATCCACCCAGATTTTGGAAGCTCAGGTAAATGGCTGGTCAAAGGATTAACATAACTGAAATTCTTCAGACAGCTGAGGCAGTCCTGAGCGCACTGGCAGAGAGAGCCACAGTTAATCTTGAAGCCACTGTTGCTCTCATGGCCTTTGCTTCCTCCTTCTTTGCAGGAGTAGGTTTGGTTGCTAGCTGATGCCAAGGTGTTTGTAGACATGGCTCTTGCCAAGCCCTGAGGAGGAAAGCTGTATTCCTAACTTTAAAAAAGATATAAAAATCTCATAGTAACTTAAGTCTTCATCTTTGTGGAACACTGGAGAAGTGTCCAGCCAAAAGGCAATAAAAGAAAACAGCATTTTAATTCAGAAAGAATGCAAGTGAAAGCAACTAGTTTTGATGAGGACTGGGAAGTCCATTCAGTGAATGGCTGTCTGTAAATAAGCCATACCTAAATGATGTACGAAGGCAGGTCATAAAGAAAACAGTGCAGTAACGAACTAGTGGAATTTGCACTTAACACATTAAAATCAATCCTGAAAGGCTCCATTATGAAAACCCATAAATAGAAGTTCTAAGAGATGGTGTATAAAATATCCCTGAGACTAAAAATGGTCCTCTGTCAGTTTTATGTTTTCCTTTCACTGTGTTATATCTATTTTAATAAA
This sequence comes from Chloroceryle aenea, assembly GCA_013399075.1. Classification (NCBI taxonomy): domain Eukaryota; kingdom Metazoa; phylum Chordata; class Aves; order Coraciiformes; family Cerylidae; genus Chloroceryle; species Chloroceryle aenea. The sequence goes on from VWZY01003161.1 coordinate 606,372, forward strand.
CATGTGGGATAGACTATCAAAAGAGCAGCACTTTATCTGTGAAGCTTTGAGGAAATAAATACTGAGTCTGGGCATATTATATATTTCATCCAATAAAAATAAACTTAAATTGATTCTGGGCTTTGCCTGCATAACGACTGCTATGCTAGGACCATTCTGTGTTGATCTTGTTTTATATAGATATTGAACTTTTCTGCTAGGCATACCTTGAAATGTTAGTATTTAATGTTTAAGTTTTCATTCAAGTACTGCCAGAGCTTTCAGTCTATACACATAAATAGTATTAAGACCTTAGAAAGATTTCAAGGTTGACTCCCTTAACAAAATATTGAGGAACAAGTATCATTTGGCTTTTGAGGAATGAGAGGTTGACTTGAAAAGCCACATTTTTGTGGGAGTCTTTATGATGTTTTAATTTGAAGTGGCATTTTATATTTAAAAGAAAGCAATTTACTTTCCAAAGGCTCATTTGAACTTGCTTTTAAAAACTTAGTTGAATTTTCTGTGTGACATAACAGAGAATTACCCCATGTACCTTCTCTTCATGGTACAACAGAAGATTTTCATGGCCAAAAAGTTCTGACCAACTCAGCGAAGTGGTTTTATTTCCCATCTTGTTACAATATGTAGTTCATTTCTCTAAGTGCAGGTATATTTATTCTGTTCTTTGGAAACTTTAGACATGCTGTTCCCCTTAATCACTTAATTCTGTTACTTCTCTACCAATATGCACATTGTACAAAGTGGATAAAGATGTATATTTGGTATGAGCCAAGATAGATATCCTTCCAGTGGATAAGTCACAAGTGATATATTGCATGAATTCCTGCAAGGCATTTATGTTTGATCTTTTCAGTTAGTCATAGTTCTGGGGGTGCACCTCCTTGTTTCTGTGAAACTCACATGAGAAGCCTTGAATACAGAGGAAAATGAGGAAGAAACTTTTTGAGTTTCTAAAACTTGCCTAAAATAACTCTTCTAGGTGTAATTTCAATATCACCTCAAGGCAGCTGTAAATTAAAATGGCCCACTACCTTTTTAGTTTTTGTTCTGTTAGAGACTCTGTGTAGAACTGTGTGTATATGAAGGAACCAAGAAGTGCTCATGAAATCATAAAGGGTGGGAAATTATTTCTGGGAGGGAATATGCAATTAATTGCACGTTTCTTTATTTTCCCTTTCCTTTCTTTCTGTACACTTGCTGTCTAGGCTGGTGTTGGTTTAGGAATGCTTTTAAATGCAGCTCTTTGATTCCAGAGCTGACCTAGCCCTGGTGTGGGCACAGATATAAATGTCTATCAGCAATATTACACGGGCACAAGGTACAAGTGGGTATACATGCATAATGTAGGCCACGAGCTTGCATGCATGTTGTGCAGTGTTTGCTCATATCTGAGACAGAATTTGTTTGTTGTCAGTGCTTATGTAGATTAAGTTAATTGTTCTATGAAAATTAAGTTAATTGTTCTATGCAGGAAATTAAATAATCTTGATTATACCTGCACTGAAGGAGTCTCTGTGTTGATTCATTTGCTGGAGTGCTTCACAGGATGCTGCACCTACAATTTTGGTTTTTTCTCAGGGTCTGAGTTCTGCACCCAGACCTCACTGTCAGTATCCAGCTGGCTGTGTCAAAGACTCCAGTGTTGAACAGGCAATGGCCAGCCTAGTGGGGACAACTTGCTGCCTGCTGGAGAGTGTCAAGAAAGGGGAGTAAACATGGTGGGGTGGGAGAGCAAAAGCTGCCTCCTCGTCAAGCTGGCATGAATTTTCCCATTGACTTCAGTGGGATTAGGATTTTTTTTTGGCAATAGTGGCATAAATGGGAAAAAAATCTACAGATGGGGGAGGGAAGGATGATGATGCAGCTTTCTGCTGTCTCTGATACCTACTGCATTACTTCTTAAAAATAACAGGGACCAATCTTTGATCCTTGCTGGGTGAGTCACGTTGCTGGCTTCCTGCTTCCTCACAAGCTTCTCAGTTGGGGCTCTACGATAACATGCTGCTTTACCATGCCTGGCAAGCCTGATTCTGTCCTCGCCCCCCACAACCCGTTCAGCTTGTCCTTCTCACCTTCCTGCTCCCGCAAAGACCGATGATCAAAACTATTGTAAAATAGATGTGGCAGCAGTTCAGTCTCTGGGTCCAGTAATTTTGTGAAATTATAATAGATTAAACTATTTCTATTTCTTAATCTGCTGTTCAGTGCTGATCTCAAAAGTTGAATAATTCAGTGCAAATCTGTTCCTGAGCTGTGGGTCCTTGTCTCAAAGTAGAAAAGTATCAAAACATTACTTCTGCAAACCTCCGGAGTTTCTTTTAAATTCCAAGGTGACAGATACAGTATCAACAGTTTTTCAAAGGATGTTTCAGGTTTTCTTTCTTGTTCAGAGCTAAGCTTTGACCTCTGCAACAACAGAGACACACTAAAAATAGTGTTCAACTGGAGCAGGAAGCAGTCATTGTTTTTGAAGACAACAAAAAGATGTAGTTTCAGGTGAAGGCTGGTATGTAGAGTTATGTCTTCTCCAAAAAGCTACAGCTAGCAGAAATGAGACCTCTTTCATACTGAATGGGAAATTTGTAAGTGCTCTGCCACCCTCTCTGTAGCACTGTCAAAGCATAGATGGTTTTACAGGATAAATTAGAGTTTGCTGCTACCTTGGTGCCACTGGAGTGTATACTGCCAGATTGTGACAGTTATCAGAGATGATATACATTTGCAGAGCACACCAAGCCCACAGTCTCATGTCTTGCCCCTGGCCTGACAATGCAATGCTCTTCTCCCCCCTCTGAATTTTCTGGATATCATTTGCCTTTTTTCTGGTTTCTGACTGCATCATTCAGCATGCAAGGCAACATCAGAAAAAGTTTTGATGTTTATCATTCTGATTATGCAGGAGAACCTGCGGTTGTAGCTGAACAAGTAATTGCATAATCAAAATGTTGTCTTGCTGACTTTATCCTGGCTGGCTGCTTTGTGTATCTGAATGCTGCTGGCAGATCCCTACTGGGGATGAACACTGTGCCCGGGCAGGCAACATCAGCTGCTCATGGTCACCTGGCTAACAGCCAAACCTGATGATTTTCTTTATCTCTAAAGAGGTGCAGAGTTGCAGCTGCAGTTTGAGTGATTGAAAAGTGGCAAAACTGGTATAATCTCAGGATGGTACATAAACTGTGAGTCTGCTGTATTTCATCTCTGAGGTCTTGGGAGAATTTAGGTCCCGAGGTCTCCAGGCCTAGAATGCAACCCAATTACCTTGTATTTTCTTTTAAATATAGGCATCATTAGAAGATACAGCAAATTGAAACTAATTTCTAGTCTTAAAGCTGTAATCATAGCTTTGGAAGAGTCTTTCAAAGAAAGCTTTTACAGGGTATTACATGGAGACTACTCAGTTAAAGTACAGTAACTGATTTGGAAAAGTCAAGTGAGACACAACTCTGCAATAAGTCGGTGCCTTTTGAATATTATTTCCTTGATAAATGCTAAGGAAAAAAAATAGTAAAAAAAGTCTGGTTTAGCAGGCACTTCAGCTGCAGTGCCCCTGGCATCAGCTTCTCTTGGGTTCAGTTCTGGCTGAAGGACCCACATGGTGCAGCCTGAGCCCTCTGAACAGTCCTGTCAAAGGACATTGTATGAGCCACAGTGGTCAGGAAGTCTGGAGGAAAGAGAGCCTGTTAGTGTCAGCTTGCTCAAGGGGGAGGTTTGCTTTTGTTAAGTATGGGGAATAGTGGAGGGGACTAAGACATGAGGGGCACTGGCAGGCTCCCCAGACCAGATTTCCTCATGCTTGCCTTGTGCTAGAGGATCCCTGTGGCTGGATCCATGGCTCCTATGCACAGGTACACCCTGAAAGTGCTTGCAAAGCAGAAGTAGGTCACACTGTCTCTTCAGCCTCTAAATAAATATTGTATAATAACAATAGATGGAAATAACACTAGATGAAAGTACCCCACTTTTCAGGCTGAAACGGGGTGGACAGGCAGCACAGTCAGGCAGAACACCCTACCCAGCTCTTGGCCTCTTGGCAGTGTGTGTATATAGGCTGAAGTTTAAGTGTGTACAGCTCCTCTCTCTATGCCCTGATCCTATAACTACATAGAGGAGGATGATCTTTGATTTCATTGAAGCTAAGTTTGGTTAAGGCTATGCAAGGCTAAACACCAGGATTTTGTTTTTCCTCTCCTATGGGCACATGAGTGCTGATTGCACTATATAAAGCTCCTTGATGTTGAGCCTGTCACCATTCAAGGTGAGGAGAAAAAGTGTTCTTGTTTTTATCATTCCTCCCTCCCAACCTACACTGCACCAAAACAAACAAGCAAATCATAGCAATTGCCAAGGAGGAGAGAACTGTTTTACAGATCATAGCTTTTTCTGATGGAAAAAATGTAGCCAGGTTTAACTTCTTTTAAAAGAGCAGCAATTTTGAATATACAAAACTCCTATTTACACAGTTGAGATTTTCATGAGCACTTCATACAAATATTCTCAAGGTGTAACATTATGAAATCATGACATTTGCAAGGAACAGTGTTCAGGGAAATGGGACAGAGCTTGTGTTTTTACCCTTCCCCCTTCGATGACAGCCTGTGTCAGACCAGTGATGGGAGCCAGGCAGGAGGACTGCAGCCAGCTCTGAACAGATCAGCCTTTGTGTCCCGAGTACAAATGTCCCTCTTCTTTCTGAGGGAATGGGCAAAACGGGTTCTGACCCAGCACGACCGGCTGTTTGTGGCTCATCCATCAGCAGGAGAGAAAGTACCTCCTGTGTGTCCTTATTAAAATGCTGCTGTGGAGTGAACTGTCAGGCAAGCAGGCAAACAGTTCGAATCTTTATAAGGTGAAGTTTAACACTGGCCATGAGGTACTTCAGCTGTGTCACAAGACTGCTCAAGTTGGTCTGCAGAGGTTTTCTCCTCCGATTAGAAGCTCAGCACTGCTTTGCTGCCCTGGAGCATAGAGCAGTGCAGAGGTACACTGGTACCCAGCACAGCTGCTGCTGGCTGTTTCTTTTTATGGCAGCTTAAGTCTTCAGGTGTTTAGTGGGAATACCTCTTGTGGAAACAAGTTAGCAATGGCAAAGATCAGTAATAATGTCTCCTATTGTTAGACTTTGGAAGGTGTGCCCTTGTGAAATTTAGGAGGACAGATGAAGTTGATGTAAACAGTCTAGTTCTACCCTTTTTGTTTGTATGATACCCTCCACAGATACTATTCAAATGCTTGATATTTTTACTAGTCCTAAGTAGACTCTGTTCAGCTTCAGTTATTTTCCAGAGCCCCAGAGCTGTTTTTTCCTGATGATGATGTAGCTTGTAGCACCTCTTACCTTCATCATCGGAGAGGTGGGATGTCTGGGACTGTAGTTTCAGGCTTTGCTGGTGCTGTTGGTATGACTCCTTTGGCTTTATCTGAAATTATCCATCAGAGGATGAGAAGGAAGACATTTAAAAGCCATTTCTATCCAGAGCACTGCTCAACTGCTGCATCAGCTGGGATCTCCACTTCTTGTCCTCCACACTCAGCCTGGCACACTGTAAGCTACTGAGGTTAATTGGGCTGAACCTATCTGTAGCAAAGTGTGGAGTGTTTCCATCACCAGGGCCAATGCTTCTTACACACTGCCTGATGTATAGGGAGTGTGCTCTGATTTCTGTGTTTGCTGGTTGTGCTCCAGATCTTTCTACCTCAGTTAATGGCATGGAGCCAGGCTTGGGACATGGGCAGCTGTGAAGCTGGAGCCTGCAGGAGATGAGTACATCACCTCCAAGAGTTCTGTCTTTTCTGTTGCAGCAGTGGTGATGGACTCGGAGAGGTGGGCCCAGCGGCTGGCTGCCAGGATAGGCAGTAGTATTATTAATGTCTAGTAACACTGGTTAGAAATTGAGTGCTGAAGAAGCTTTGTGCTGGAGCCAAAGTCCATTCTTTGTTCATCTAGCTCACTTGTTAGAGTCTGATACTGCTCTGCTGCTCTGTGGTTGTGGTCTGGGGCCGGGGCTCAGCAAATAGAGCCAAGCGAAACATGTCTTTTCAGGCCTGGTTAACTGGTGTGTTTGCTTCTGGATTGTGGTTTTTAATGCTCATTCTGTAGAGGTAACAACAGAGGGAAAATGCAGTCATGATGACTTGGCATGTGGGGTCCTGGCATGGTCTTCCCTCTGGAGCAGAGGAGCACTGAGCCATTAGAGCGTGAGACTATTGTAGCTGGGATGCTATAATCATCCACTGATGTTTATTATACCCCTGGGGCAGGATGGAAAATGCCCCTCTAATACCATCCCTGCACTACAACTGCCAGAGAAATCTCCTGCATAGTTTCAGAACTTGCTGGGTTCCCCAACAGCACTCTGCAGCCAGACTGCAGCCGGAGCTTTTACACAGAATTTAATTTGCTATCAAGAACATTCATATTAATGGCTTTTTTTGTTTTGTTAAAGGAGCTATGAAGAGAATGTCGTTGTTTTAGCACTCAGAGTGCAGAAAATAGCCCTTTACCTGCTAAATTTTTGACGTTCTTGAGTAACTGTGAGATATACTAAGAGGGAATGTTTTAACAAGGATGCAGAGCTAGAGGCCACATGAAATGAAATTTTAATCTAGGCTCCTGTCAAGCTGTAAAAAGGCATTTGACATTGTTTTGAGGAATAATGTATGGAATACAGTCTTTGCTCTTAAGGAACATTATCTATTTGGTTTAGGCTTTTGATTAAAAGGATAAATCATTCTCCCTTTTTTGTTAATTATTTTTTATTTATAAAATGGACTTGCTTGTATTTTTGAGTGCTACCTTTTGCTGGATTTTATACTCTGCTTTTTTACTGATTGTGCAGTGACTTTTGCCATCCCCAAAATCTTAACTGCTGATTGTAATAGGCAGAGAAGTGTGCTTGTGATTTTGCTTTTGTTTTCCCCTTTCTCAGGGGTGTTCAGACCTTTAGAGAGGATTCTTTTTATGTTAGGCTATGCTCAGCATCCCTGCTCTCAGGATGGGCAGCAGAGAAAGGAACCTTGGTCCTTGGGGTAAGCCACTCTTCCTCCTCACTTACTACAGGGATACTAGCTTGGCTTCCAGTTACACAATTAGGTGATTAAATTTATGTGATGTAGATCCCTCCTTTATAATGCGTTTCCAGCTTCTTCTTTGTGACCCAAGGACAGTTCTTCATTTCTCATTTTCAGTTACATTTTTCTCCAGAATTGGTATTTTGAGGGTGATAGAGAATTTGTGCAGAGCAGGATACAATCCAAAGAGCAGAAAGTGCTACATATCTTTATTGTGAGTAATATAAACCAAGTATAGATACTGTTTGAGAATAGTAGCATGTAATTGTGTTGTATGTTGGCCTTGGCAAGAAACTTGCATTAGAAAAGTCCATCCCTGCATTGCACCTTTTTGTGGTTGCACTGATTTAACTGTGTGCAATGGCATGCCAGAAGCAGATTTTGAAAAAAATTACGTGGGCTAAATGTATGCTTCAGGAGAAAAAACATCATCTCTAATGCTTGTTTTTCGGTGATGGAGTTTACAGAGCAGGCTCAAAAGCATTTTTACTGGCAGAAGGGAGCCATGGACTGCAGCACAAGGTGGGAGAAGCGCTGAGGCTGGAGGAGGAAGCCAGTGAAGTGATTATGTCACTGAAGCCAGCATGTTGTGAAACTGCAGCATGACCTGACTGGGACTTTCCTGCCCTCCTCCTGGTCTCTGCAGCTCATTCATGCTCCTCCACCAGAGCTCTGACAACTGCTTCCCTGTGGCCATGCTGTGAGTTGGCATGCTTCAGGTCTCCAAGTCAGTTGCCCGGGTGGCAGCAAGGTCAGGGGAAGCTTGAGTCATTACAGGTCCCTTTTGGGGGGCAGCTCATGTTTAAGATCCTTGTAAAGCCACTGTGAAATGGCATCCATCATGCTGAGGCTTGTCTTGTTATTGTCAACATGCAGTGGATAAAATCTGGCTCTGTTTAACCCAACTTCAAGCACTCAGTGATGGATCAGGGCCAGGATCTCCCTTAGTGCTGTGAATTGTGCCACACCTGAGAAAAAGAAACTTTTTTTTTTTTGAAAGCATTAGACTGCTGTGTGACAGTCTTGAAGTCTCAGCGTTAATTGTGTCACCTACAAGTTTAAGTGTGCTTCTTACCTGCTTTGTATTCTACATATCCCAGCTTTTATATAACCTTGTGTTGCTGCATAAAGGATTGATATAAATCTTTCATACAGGCTGTCTCCTGGATTGTGCGTGGGAGTGGGAAATTCTGCAGAAGTTAAAAGTATCTGTCCTGAACAACAGCTGGGTTGATTTGATGATCTTACAGTGAGGAGCAAGAGCCAGAAAATTAGACACCCCTTGATACCTCAAATGAGCGAGAAGAGGGACAGCTGAGTCTTGCCGTGCCCAGGAGCAAAGCAAAGACTCAGCTGAGACTCTGGAGCTGTGCATGTTTAAGTGTTGATTTGGATTAAGACAAGAAAGGAGACTGAAACACAGCAGCTTTACTTCTATGCACCTTGCTTAGGGAATAAATAAATTTTACGAATGTGTTTATGTACAGATAATCCCTTAGTTTCATGCTGTTGTTAGCCATGCATAGACATGTTTTAAAAGCCTCAAATTCACTATGTTCCTGGCTATTCTAAATTTGGTTCATACTGTGCAGCGGATTAGACTGTTAAGTATGGGAATCCTGTGATTTATTTTATTGTGGTGGGGTTTTTTTTTGTTTGTTTGGGTCTTTTTTGGTAGGTGTGAGGTTTGTTTGTTTGTTTGGTTTTTTGTTGTTTGTTTGGGGGGGTTTGTTGTTTGTTTGGGGGTTTTGTTGTTTGTTTGGGGTTTGGTTTTTGATTTTTTTTTTTTGTGCTTGCCTGGGTCTCAGAAGATGTAGGTGACTTTTTCTGTACTAACCCTAGCCATACTGCATTTACTCTGCCTTGAGGCCATTTAATTACATTGACTTTCCTACCTACTTTGCAGAACTTTTAGCTGTTTAGCTGTTTAGCTGCTTTCTGAGCTCTGCAACCTTTCCCAGTGCTCTAGTTTATGTAATATTTTTTAGCATACTATTTCCTTCTGTATTTAGTCCCTGTCCTATTAGTAACCAGTTTAGGTTTTTTTAACTTGTTGCTTATCACTGCTGTTGTTACCTTCTTCATTCAGAATCTTGGTGACTCCAATCTAAGTGTGCTGGTTCTTTGCACTTCCACCAGGATTTTGCTCTATTGTATGCTCTTCCAACATATAAATTAATCTGGCAATGCTACTCAGAATACCATGTCTTTGAATGCTTTAAGAATTCCTTTCTTGGAAAAAAAAATATTTAAAACAAACAAAAAGAATCACAAAACATCCCCAGAATTGTAAGAAGTAAATTAGAATATTGTGAATCATTGCAAAGATACGAGAGAAACACAAAACAAACGGAAAAAAATATGGGATTAACAGGCTCTGAAAGGATCTTGTGAATTTGACTCACTACTCTGACTGTGCAAAAGGGTAACAACCCTTAGGTTTGGTTGTAAGACTGACTGCTTTATGCCTGCATGAGGTTCCTTTCCAGGCCCTTGCTGTGGCTCTTTGAGGAGATTGAGTGCTGCAGCATGGAAATGCAATTTTGCGTGATCAAGAGACTGTAGTGTATTGGTCTAGAGTGAGTTAATGCACACTGGAGAGCTTGGGATGTGGTTGCATTATGCTTAAAACTTTTCTACATGGTTGGTGCTTTGGTGCTGACATCCCTCCACCCTCAGCTCTGTGTTCCTGCCTCTTCTTGGCATGGCTCAGGCATTTATCTGAGTTTCTAGGGGTCCCGTTCAGAGAATTAAATCAGCAATTAAACTGAATCTGTTGCACTGATGATGCAGCCCTAAACTGTCCCTTAGATGAATACTGATGGTTTTGTAATCAGGCTGGGAGTTGGTTCACCCAGCTGAACATGAGGAGTATGTTTTTGTACTGTTTCATCAACAGGTTGAAAAAGATTCCCTGCCTGGGCATCAATTCTAATCCCTTTGCTGGCTCCAGCCCCACTTGCTCTGTGGTCAGAGCTACTGAATTGCATCTGACTGTTTAGACTTGGACAAGTTCATATCATCCCTTCTATAGTTTCTCCCTCAACACAGGGCCTATAGCACATCAGAGGGTGTGTCAAACAGTGATTCGTGGATAGGACCAAGAAATGTGCCTAGCCCTTTCTCTGCTAAAGAAACCATGATTACACACTAACCAGTTTCAGCTTGCAACTGGAAAGCATGGTTTGGGAGCAGGCACTGAACATATTGCTTTGCACGGCTGCAGCCTCTTTCACATACTCATCTGTTGTTCTGGTTGGGTGGTGTTTTTTCTTTCCCCTTAACTGATATGTTTTAGTGTAATATCAGCATACCTGAAACTTTCAAATTCTGGCAAAGTATGAGAACCAGTGTCCGAAATAGTGACTAACCCCATTTTTTGGAGGTTATTTGAATTAATAGACATAACTAAAAAAGCACTAGAATGGGGAGTCCATTTTCCAAACTCGCTGTGTGGGCAGACAGATTGCAACACCTCATGTGTCTCTCCGTGGTATTTTATCACAGTTTTTGAGAAATACATGCAAAAGCTTCCCGTTTGGGAGAGGACTGAACTGCATCAGCCCTTTTCAGAGATGACCTCAGTGAGGAACTGGCCATTTTTGGAGGTATTCTGTGAAGACACAGACAACAGTGAAGGCAGCAAGCCTGGAGATCAGCATGGCTACATGAGTTCCCGGACTCTAGGTTACCTTTTAAAAATCCCTAAACAATGTTAGCTCAAGTGCCCACAAGAAAATACAGCAGAGGCAGTCAGAAAACATTTAGGGAGTTTTGGAGAGCAGATGAATGCTGCCACTGTGGCAGTTTATTTTAACACTTGATACAGTAAAATCACCCTTCACTCTTTGCCTTCTCCTCCTCTTCCTGCTCCCCAGTGGCTGGTGTGAGCTTGCCACCATCTTTTTTGTTGAGAGGTGCTGTGGAGTGGTGCTGGTGATGCTGGGATGGAGAACGTGGTACAGGGTAAATGTAAAGGACCAGGCTGTATAGTTGTGCTTTATGCACCCTTAAGGATTTTTTTTTTCTTTTCTTTTCCTTTGTATGTATCAGATCTTTCACACTGCATCTCTACATGTATTCATGTAATTGTTCTTGCTCTTCCAAGCTCTTTTACCTTAAGGCTCCTCATGCTAATTTCTCAAGACCTCACAAGCATTATCTATCAACCCTTCTTCTCCCTGAAACTTTGTTTTTTTTCTTTCTTTTTCTTCTCTTTAAGCTAGCACTAAGTCTAGGTGCCTACGTGGCAATTTTTGATACGAATCTTTGTTTCTTGGCTTTCCTGAAGTTGCACCCTCCCTGAAATGTGATTTGGGTTGATGAAGGTCTGTGCCCTTTCCTGAAGCAGGAGCAGCTCTTTGGCAAAGCCTTTCTTGGTTTGTGAACTTTGTGCGTGAGTTACAGAAACTCCTTGGCTTTAGTGAGGGCAAATCTCTATCTCAGCTGCACCTTTCTCAGTTCCCCGGAGACAATAAAGCTATTGAAAGTTCAACATTTCAGAGCCTCTCAGTTTTGCACAGGACAGAGGAGGTGGGAGGATTAGGCATCTTTCTTGCAACAGCAAAGGCAGCAGGAGGTGCAAAATGGTAGTTTGAGACTCAGAACATTTTTTTAATTTATCTTAATTAAGCTGAATCTGGAAAAGAATTAAGGCATTGGTCTGCCTTAAATTATTTCGGGAAAAGTGGAAGCCCCTTTTACATGAGTAATGTTCCTGGAGGAACAGGATGCACCTCAAACAGTACAGCTTCATGTGCCATAACAGTTTGAATCTCTCAGTTTTGGGGTGAGCAAGTTTATTAGCAGATCTGCTAATAAATGTGTCCAATATCGAAATTTTTGTAAGTATTGATGTCTACTCCTGATGATAAATCTAGAAATCTTCTCCTTAACTGAAGGTGCAGGTGGAGAGGTAGTGAATGTACTCTTTATACAGAGAAGCGTCTCTGAGAAAGTAAGAAAACACGTCTCCAAAACCAATAGGAATTAGAGATGAGGAATCATCTGCCATCTAATCCTGGGAACCTGCCAGAGAACAGCGGTGGAGTTAGTGGCCCTCACTTCACTTCAGAATTTCTGATGATTTATGCCTGACAATACCATTCTTAATTTCCATGACAGAAGAATATAGAGTTTCACAAATGTTTCCAATTCACACATAAAAATAGATAAATGGAAATTTTTACCATCTACTAAAGCTTCAAAGGAAGTAGTTATGTTTAGATAATTAGTTTTGCTGTTTAAATATCTGCAATCCGTCCTTTCCTGGTTTACAGATTTAGTGAAGAATCCATTACAGAAATAGCCTGGAGGGAGCATATCTGCCCTGTAAACCCTTTTAGCTGATCAGTATTACAAATATATGTGAAATGTCAGCTTTGTTCAGATGCGGGAATAAAGAATGCTTTTCTAATGTGCATTCTCTTAATCTGGTGCTCGATCAGAGGTTTTGGCTTCAGAAACCAAAGCAGTAGAAAGGGTGAACAGGAAACTGTAGAAAACAAAAAGGAGCCAAAGCATGTTCTTTGCAAAAGAAATGAGGCTGCTGCCTGGAGAGTTCAGCGGCGAGGGTGCGTGGTGAGCCTGACATACCATTTCTTCACTTGATCTGTCTGCATCTGTGAAACACTCTATGAAATGAGCCTGCATCCATGTGCAAGAGGAGCCCAACAATTCTCTGTTTGCCATTTCTCTCTGCTGTCATATCTCTTGGGTTATCATTGTTCACATGTTTCTTTTTCTGGTTCCCTCTACTACGTGTCACCTGGTTCAGCATCCTCACTGCTGCAAGCCCTCAGCACCTCTTCCACTCTCAGAGATGATTAAGCAGCCTCCAAGGTTTGGGGAAGTTCTTTGCTCAAATACATCGAAGCTGTTGTTTGGTGGATTTATTTATTTATTTATTTACTCAGAAGTTGAACTACTTAAAACACTTATTATTTTGGCCCTACAATTTCAGTTAGGAATTTTCTTGCTATTTCTGTGCTATATCTGCTTCACAGTAAATAGGTGGTCATCTTGCTTTTCACAGACCTACAAAAAGTGTAGTTTAAGGACCCAGACCATGTTTAGGGATTTGGTCCATTGCAAGCTGGCTAACAAAACTGTCCTCATATTCAGGGCAGTGGTATTTTGTACTTTTTTTTTTTATCCCCCTTGTATCTCAGTTGCTGAAAAAAATGGGAGAAATGTCTCCATCAAGGCCAGAGTTGTGCATACAGACATTTGTTCATTTCTGTGCACAGTTTAACAGCTTCAAAGCTGAGCAACAGAAATTTCCTTCATTTTAAAATCAGCAGTCACTTTCAAAGATGTTGATTTTAATCGCAGTAAAGGACATTGGTGTTCTCTGGTGGAAAATGGAAGCAAGAAATAAAGTCCACAGAAGTCATTCTGGGGAATGCTGTGGATGTGGTCTATCTGGACTTCAGCAAGGCCTTTGATACTGTCTCCCATAATATACTCCTGGAAAAGCTGGCAGCCCATGGCTTGGACAGGGGCACTCTGTGCTGGGTGAGAAACTGGCTGGAGGGCCGGGCCCAGAGAGTGTTGGTGAACAGGGCTGCATCCAGCTGGCGGCCGGTCACTAGTGGTGTCCCCCAGGGATCAGTGCTGGGCCCAGTCCTGTTTAACATCTTTATCAATGATCTGGATGAGGGGATTGAGTCCACCATCAGCAAATTTGCTGATGACACCAAGCTGGGAGGGAGTGTCGACCTACCGGAGGGCAGGAGGGCTCTGCAGAGGGATCTGGATAGACTGGAGAGTTGGGCTGACTCCAATGGAATGAAGTTCAACAAGGCCAAGTGCCGGGTCCTGCACTTTGGCCACAACAACCCCATGCAGCGCTACNGAAAACAAAACATTCAGACAATTTTGTTCTCATTACAGATATGCAAACACAAATAATCTATGGCATTGGATTTATGCCTACACATTTCTATGCATTTTGATTTTCATTTGAGTCATTAGGACACAAATAAGATTTTAATTGTGTGACTATGTTTGCACTCTTCAGGTAAGTACCTTAGCTAATGAATAGAATGTTGTACCTTTTATTCTTGTGGCCTCCAAATGGACTGTTGGGAGCACGACACCCCAGTTCCTTGGCAGGTGGAGTGCTCTGAACATCTAATCCGAAGACCTTGTGAGGCTCTTCCTTATTTGTGCAGCTCTTAAAGTGAAGTGAGTTTTGAACAGCTGAACTTCCTCTATTTACTCAAGAAAAGCTTTCTTTGGGAAGTAGCCTGTCTTTGTGTGGCTACTAAGGTTATTGATATTTCAATCATCTTTACATTGCCTACAAGAATACCAATTGTGGGACCAGTTTGATTGATCTTGTCAGTATTTTTTCATTACTTGAAGTAACAACAGCTTATTTATGGATGTAGATGGACTAAGAGAAAAATGTCCTGCCTTGCAATAGTTTTCACTGCTGCTGGGAGATTCAGTGTGTTTTGTTGACCAAGCCCATCAGACAGAGCAGAGATGTATTTTGTCTTGATCTCGTTATTGTGAAGGTATGAGATTACCTCTGAGAGGAGGAGAGCTAGAGAGAAAATTAGTCTTGGGGCTTCTTAGCCAGTCTATCTCTAGCTGAGTCATTTATATTTGTCAGTACAGTGTTGCCTTGGGGTTTTTTTTGCACTTGTTAAAAATAAAGACAAACCCCAGGGGGGTGGGGAATCTGGACAGCATCGCACAGGGGTGTGGGAACAGCGTGGGCATTTGGCCTCCTTGCAGTTTGACATCCTGTTTCCCCAAGTTATCACAGCAAGTCTGTGCTCCTTTTCCAGCCTGGCTTCCTGAGTCCCTCCTCTCACCATGCCCTCCCACCTTTAACTCTTTTTCTTCCTACCTTTGCTAGGAAGGAGGAGGATTTGACTGCTTTGTGCGAGGCTGTTTTTGCTGCTGTTCTGTGGGAAGCTGGGGAATGGAGATTGATGACCTTACCTGGTGTGAATCCAGAAGATGGTGGCTGGGTCAGGCCACTACCAAAGCATAGGTCTCTGGAGGAAGGTCTCTCCTGCAACTTTGCTTGCTGTTGGCATCACATCTTTCTAGGGGACAGCAGTTGACAAGCATCCCTGCAGAATCTCAGGGAGCGAGCAGTTCTTCCCTGACCTAGGATGAATTGATGAGCACATCTCCAGCTGCTGGACACTTTCTGAACTGTATTGACAGTGGGTAGGAATTGTACAGGGCTGCTGCTGACGAGCAACCTGCTTTCCAAGGCTGCGCGGAAGGTGTCCTTGTCCCTCAGTTCCCCCAGGGCTGGGATCACCCTTAGATAGCTTTGTTGCCATGTGTGAACATAAACATCCATATGGATATGGCTGGTTGTCTGCCACCCCAGGATCCTCTCTCTTACCCTGGCCTTACTGTAAACAGGTATTTAGAGAGGAAAAATATAAACGTATGCCTAAGAGTAAGGTGGCCATTCTCTTGGTATCCCCTTCTGTCTCTGAGCAGTTTGCAGCTTGGAGCTTCTGGAGCCAAGCATTGTGCCCCAACCACTGCATGTCATAGCCACCACTGAGCTAACCCTCATGGATGTGTTTGAGACCTTTTTTTAAGCCCTGGCCAAATCTATGCCAGCAATATCTTGCAGCAAGCTGCAAGATATTACTTGAATATATTCAAGTTATTACTTGAATATTCAAGATATTACTTGAATATATTACTGGAAAAAAAAGAAACAAAAACCACTTCTCTTTTAAGCAGGCAAGCTGGTAATTTCACAGCATGCTCATTAGTTCTCTAGTAGGAAAAATGATTAATGCTTACTGTTTTCTCTGTCATTTCTCTTCATCAAACACATTTTTTCAACTGTCCTGGTATATTTAGTCTCCTGGTATGTCTGGAAGCTGGCACACACTTG
This sequence comes from Chloroceryle aenea, assembly GCA_013399075.1. NCBI lineage: Eukaryota > Metazoa > Chordata > Aves > Coraciiformes > Cerylidae > Chloroceryle > Chloroceryle aenea. Next base: position 622,330 of record VWZY01003161.1, read on the forward strand.
GAGGCATCCTTTTTATCTTTCTCAGTGCCTTTTCTTGTTTTTCCAAATCCTTCTTGATACAGGTTGACCAAGAGTAAATGCAGTGTTGGAGATGTGAGCACACTATCAATGTATTTATCGCTCTTCTTGTCCCTGGTTCTGATGTTCTGAGCCTTTTGCCCTATCATATTTAGATTTCTTCACAGAGTTGTATAAGCTAATGCTCATCTCATCAGTAATCCCTTACAGGACTATCTTGATGACCCTCCAGATTGGTTTAAAATAACCTTGAAAGACTTTTTGTCCAGCATAGAACTAACTTGGAGGCCGACAGCATCACCATGAAAAGCTGAAATACCAGAAATACCAGAGTCTCTGCTTCTGGCAAAGCAGGTGGGGATTAAGAGATGGGTGAATTTGACTGTCTTGTGAGGAACTGCTGCCAGCTTTGCTTGATACAAATGCCTGAAATAATACATTTTTCACTCCAATCCAGGAGCAGCTCCAGTGGCCATGGTGTAAGGCATGTGGGAGAGTATGTAGCTCTCCGTGACACCCTGACATACTTCTATCAGTGATTCCTCAGCTCAGCCCTTCTACCTCTGACCAGATCCTTAAGCCCTGACAAAAGCCCATTCCCTGATGATATGGCAATGCATTTGTCCTTCAACTGTATTTGAGCATCTAAATTACACTGAGAAGGAACTGCTCTTGAATTCATTGAGTTTCATGGCACAATTTCACCTTCTGTGTCTGATTTTCACGGGGGACAAGGATGGAGTAAGAGGCATCCTTCAGCAGACAAATTGAAACCTTCTGAGTTGGGGGTCAGGTCATGAGGGCTGCTGTCTGCTTTAATCTGCCAGCTGATTTCCAAGTACAACCCCAAGTTCAATGACTTTGAGGGTGTTTTCTTTAAGCCTCCTATAATTTAGGTTTTTAATTAATCTCTTAATCTAACTGGAGGGAAGGGGAGGAGATACAGGGCTGGAGGTTGAAGGGTGGGAGTAGAATGGCCTCAGTGGAGCTCGAGGTGTGTGCAGAGGCTGGTTAAGTGAAGTTGCTCTTTATTTAATTGGAACAGGATTTTTTTCTTCTTTTATTTGAACTTCTTTTGAAAATGCATAATTAAAATAGGAATCCCAAAAATTGGCAGTGAATGCTTTCTGCAGAAGTTTGAAGGAAACTCAAACTGCTGAAGTGGGTGGTGGTTGCTGACTTAGAAACCACACACAAATCAGATGCTGAAAGCATGTCCCTTTTAGGGTGACTGCACTATTATGTAGAGCCTTGCTTTTTTCATTTGTCATTGGATCCTCTTTGCCAACCAAGTAGAGTGACAGAAATAATTAATTTTAATAATTAGAATATTTATTCTATATCTGTTTATCTTCATAAAAGGACAAATGTACCCAATGCAGCTGAAGCTGCGTGCTGATATATTTGGATAATTTAATGCCCACTGATAGATAGCTTTCTTTAAGAAAACAAAAAAGTTGAAAGAAAAAAAAATTAAAAATAGAGAAAATTTGTGATGTTCTTTTAAATCAGGGCTTCCCACTGCCTTCATTGTGCCAATGCCCACATCAGCCTCTTCCTGTCTTCTCAGCTGGTTGAGTGTAATAATCTTTAAGCTTGTGAACAAACCATGCTAGCTTATTTGCAAGCTCTTACTACCTTGGACTAGTTTGTTTCTGTTGTTTAGTAACATCCCTTAATTAATGAGTAAACCCTTTGAAGAGACTCGCTAACTTATCTACTGCCTAAATTCTGCCCCTGTCTGGCAGCATGGCCTGCCCTGTTTGGGTTATGGCACATGCCTAAAAAACCCAGTGAAGGTTGGAGTGTTGGCATGCAAATGTAGGGAGGAGGAGAATCCTTTCTTCAAAGTGCCCGTAGTCTATCTCTTTTATTGGAAGAGACCTGTGAGGGAGAGGGGAAAAGAACAGAGCAGTATGTGCTAATACTGTGTTAGCTCCACAACTTTTCTTTTTTTAGTCCTCATTTTATGGCTTTGCCCTTGAAATAACAGACTGCAGGAGCCCACGTAGCAGCCGGCGCTCCAGCTGCAGCTTTTATGGGAACAGGTAAGGCCACAGGTGGTGCAGTGCCTGCAAACCAGGAGGCTGTCACCTTTCTCCTTCTCTTTTGGCTGATGCACGCAGCACATATCTACTTGCAGTGACTGGGACTTTGCAGAAGAACCAGATGCTTCCTTTTCTGTTCAAGTCATGTGGGCTCATTACTGGGCAGACAGTGCTGGTGGTGGAATTATCTCTGGGTTGGTTTTTCCTCCCCACATTTCCCTTTTCAGCGATTACAAAGTAATGGTTTGAAAACTGCGTCTTCTAAAAACAGCCCTTTTCCTTGTAAAAATGCTAATGAGAGAAACTTGGAAGTAAGCATTCCAATCCCTGCTCCCAGGACTTTCTGCAATTGCAGCATGTAAATAAACTCTTCAGATGCACTCTTGGGCACTAAATAAGGTAACACTAGCAGCTCTACTCCACTCCTATTTCTCTCAATGTTAATTCATCTAATCTTGCTTTTACTCACAACTGGCAATTATATTTTTCTTCATGGGAATCCTGCTGTTCTGGTGACCGTGTCTGTTTGGGAGGGTCTGTCAAAAGTAGAAACTTGGGTGTTATGTAAGGATGGTGCCTTATCCCAACCTCTCCCAGAAGACTTGTGAGGGTTGAGTAGAGGACTCAGACTAAAAGGTGCCTGAGTATCTGCTTGCAAACAGTGCTAATTAGACAGCTCCAGAAGATGAGAAATGTTACCCCAAGAATGGTATGTTATGGTAATGTCTTCAGATTTTTCCCTTTAATGTACTGCAGACCTCATGTCCCTTAATCCAAAAAGTATCCCCTGTTCAGTTCTGAGCACACCAGCAACCTTGAGAGCCTTTGGTGGTTTGGTCATGAAATAACGAATACAAAAATAAAGCCTTCCACTGCTGGTGTTTGAAATTCAGTCCATGTCAGTAGCAACTGAATCTTGTTATCTGATGGTTGTTCAGTGACCTTCACAAATTAATAGCTCATTTGGTTTCCTTGTAGTTCTCAGTGGATAAATACTTACGTTACAGGAGCTGCTCACTTATGATACTTTTCTGATTTGTCTTGGGGTGCTGGGGTGTGTGGTTTGATTTTCTTTTTCCTTCCTGAGGGATTTTACCTATTTTGTATTTCTGGAGAGAAATGATTATTTAATTCAGTTTTAGGAAGAGCCTCTCTACATGTGCTGAGCCATAACAAGGGAATCCTTGCTGAAGTGTTAGGTCCATTAGTAGGGAGGAGCTGGTGTTTATTAAAGATGTGACAGCTAATGCAAAAATATCATCAGGCTGAGCACAGGAAGGGTGAGGGACAGTACCAAATCCCAAATCTTTGGCTAAGGAGAGTTTAATTAAAGTTATGTTCAAATACTCTGTGCTGGTTTAGAGACAGCTAAAGTGGTCTGTGTGAGACAGAGAGGGCTTTCTTTTTTTTACTTTTGGACAGGACCACAGTGGGGATTTGATTCTCATGACCTTTTTTATCCTGCCAGTTGCAGACGTGCAGCTTTTTTCCTGTCTTTCAGAATGCGGGAGATGGCCAAACGCGTGGGTCCTCTTCCAGTTCTGTTTGCAGCCTGTCTGCTGCCTGCACCAGCTCCCTGCTCCTAGGCTTCTTGCTGGATTATTCAGAGCACAGAAAAGCCCTGTTGTTGAAGCATAACAGGTTATGTAAGGGTTTTGAAAGTACACCCTCTAGCACTTAAAGTCTTTAAAGTGTTTAAAAAAAAAAAAGAAATTAAAAAATACAGACTGGCTGGTTTTTCCTGCCGGGGCCTTTTGTATACAAAAGGGTAGGATCCCTGGTAACATTATGTCCTGCCCTCCCAGAAGGTGAGTGGCCAAGCTCTTTCTGCTGCATTTATCAGTGGTTTCTATTATTCTATTCTATCGGTACTATTACAGGTGCTGGATAACTTGGATATGAATCACTTAGATATGGAATGAGCTGACAGATTTAGCTTTTTTATTTTGAAGCAAAATTGGAAATACAAAAACGAATCACACAGAATTGCTATGGTTGGAAAAGACCTTTAAGATCATAAAGTCCAACCATTAATAAGAACTAAGTATAAGAAGAACAACTAAGTGTAAGAATAAAATTTTTCACCATGAGAACAATTATATATTGGAATAATCTCCCAAGGGAAATGGTAGATTCCCCTACCATGAACACTTTTAAGACTCAGATTGACAGGGTGCCGGGGCATCTCATTGAAACTAGATGATCCTTTAGGTCTCTTCCAACCTGGTATTCCACGATTCTGTGGTATTCTACAAAGAACTGCAGGTTGTGTTTCTGACTGAGACACACAAGTTTGGGAGGAAATAAACTACTTTAAAACCACCTGCCAATAATAATAATAACATTTGTAACAACAATAATAATGTCTTTCAAAACTGTTTTAGTCATTTGTTTACCTGCTGTGTATTTGATGTTTTATTCATTTTTTTATTCAGAATCTTCCTTTCTCAAGCAGCAGTTGATTGCACTCATGCCCTGGCTTGGCAAATTAACCTCCTAGATTTTGGTGTCTTCTATCACTATTTTATACATAGTTCTAAGGCTTTTCCTATGAGCTGGTAATAGTAAGAGAGCATCAATGTATGTGTCAAAATGGTCCACTTTCTCAGTTCTGTGAGGCCAGATGGGCATGATGAACAGTAATCATAAAGTCAAATTGCCTGTGGTGGCCATAGATTTTTCAAAATCACGTGTGCCCTGTGAATTTGTAGGTCTTAGTGGATGACAAAATGCATCTGTTAATGTGATTGAGGGACGGAGAAATCCAGGAGTTGCTTGTTGCATGGAGGTTGTGTTTTCCCTGTATTGCTTGGACATGTGTATTTCTCCCTTTTTCCTGCTTTTCTGTTCCTGCTGATAAGATATAGGTTCAGAGAGAAGAACCTTACCTGTATAGATTCACAGTGTGTTCTGGCAACTTAATGATAATAAAATTGAGCATTTTTGTCATATTACCACCTAATAGTTGCTGTAGATCTATCATAAGCTTTGTGTACCTCAGTAATCTGATACCATGAGGTGAATTTTTCATAAAGATTAGAACAAGTCCCACATTCATGATTGGTATTCCCCAAGAGTCTTGTTTTGCAACTTCAAATTATCAGTTGGCCTGCTTGTAATCCACCATGTCCATTTGTCTTGTTGTGAAGATTCACCAAGATAACTATAATGAAGTTTGATATCATGAAGAACAATACAAGAGATCTCAAGAATTAAGACCACCAAAAGCCAATAATTGGCATGTTTTTCATACTAAAGACTGTGTCTTGCCATTCATCTTTGCCTTTTATCATAAGCTTGAGAAGTTTTCTTGAAGGCATTCATGTCTTTGCTGCAGAAGTTTGAATGAAGGTCTTCAGCATGTCTGTTTATTCTGCACATGCTTCTACTTCTGTTTCATCTTAAGGGTGAACTCAGGGACTTGTCTGCATTTAAAAACACATTTGTTTACAAATACATCTTAACTGGAATAAGAAATCTAGATTTAGGCAGTCATACCTTTGCAGGTCAAAGACAGGTTGGTGCTGTTACTCTGGTATTGTTGGAGTTCTCTGATAAAACATATGGCAGGACCTGCACACACTGGCAAATGACTTTCCTGCAGAGGAGGAAATGTCTTTATGCTGTTATAGAAAAGGAGACTGTGGCCACTACTGAGCTGCCAGAGTGACCTAATCAGGCTTTATCAACTAAGTACTGGAGAGAAGGCTTTTGGGTTTTGATTTTCTGTTTTGTAGGTGAATATAGATGTCATTTTTGCTTCAGTAAACAGTGTGACCGAGCTGACTGATCTATTTAAAGTTTCTTCTAAAAATGACTGTCTGGTCTGACTGATCTCTAACAGAGACAACTGAAAGGAAAAAAATTAAAATCATATCACATCACATTCAACCTAAGTGTACAATTCAAGACTTGTACTAGGCTTTCCTGATGGGAACGAAGGAAGGAACAAACTTTCTACAGCTGATTTATACAAACTGGTATATACAGTTTATACATCTGACTATCTTCTGCTTTGGGAGATAGCTTTTAAGATTGTCTTGCTTATTTTTGTCCTTTTTGCAATGATGACAAATCTACCATTTTTTTTAAGAAATAGAATTGTCAGATGACATTGTCTTATGATAAAAATATACTGGCGTATTTTACTTGGGTCAGTATTACATCAGAAATTATCAGCAAGCTGTAGACCTGATACCTTCTGATATCCAGGAAACACTTGGCTTGCAGCCTGCATTATTAAACAAAACTTTTGAAAATGTTCAGACCAACTCAAACATTTTTTTTTCTGTCTGTCGTGCTGCTGACCAAAGTTTATTTGCTTTCCTTTTATATTTGGCTTTTTAAAACAAGAAAGTTCTGCAGATGAAAAGAGAAACATCAGGGACAAATTTAATGGCGCAAGCAATGCAAAAGCATTTCCTGAGCTATTTCATTGCATCTGGTAATTCTTCGCATAATCTTCTTTTCAGAAATCTTATCTAACCAATGGTATCCAGGCAACGTGTTTTGAGCCTTTAATCTTCAAAATCCACAGCGTGTGAAACTTCAAAATTTTCCAAAGAGTGTATTAATGGTAGAGTTTGATACAGATGCAAACAAAGTAGATGCTTCTCACGGCACCGACTTAGGCTTCAGACTAGAGCCATGGTCAGAAGCTCCCCACACCCTTGGCCAAAATACCCGGATTATCTGTAGGAAAAATGGGAATGCCCATGCGTGTTTGTATCCTCTACTTACCTTAGTAGCCAGTGGATGTGGACTTCATCCAAGTCCTTTTTTTAGCTTAGTTCTACTTTCCCGTCTCTGTGCTTGAAGAGTTGGGATTTGCTATCGCTTGCAGTTCTTAAGGCTTCAAATTGCCTGTAGTTGATATATTTTTTTAATTTTACAAGTTGAAACAAGGGAAATTCCAATTCAATAAAAGTCAGAAAATCTTCAGAATGTGAGGTCAAACACTGGGATGAGTTGCCCGGAGAGTCTGTATAATTGCCATCCCCAGAGGAATTCAAAACGTGCCTGGGCAAGGACCTGAGCAGCTGGCTGTTGACTTTTAGGTTGGTCCTACTCTGAGCAGGGGCTGGACCAGGAAACTTCCACATGTTCCTTCCAACCTACAGTTTTGTAACCTTTTGTTCAGCAATTAATTACAATTTTCTGAAGGCAGGCAAAATGAGCCCAGGACAAGGAATGTGAACATAGATTCTTTGGATTCATTTACCAGTACTTATATAAAAAATTGCACATCTTACCACCAGTCAGAGAAGACATTTTCAAAGAAATGTGAAGAAGGCAGAAATTGGTAAAAGGGAAAGTTTTTATTTTGGTAATTTACTGGTAACCACAGAATATTACTGCAAATATTGCAAAGCCAGAGAAAAAGACTAATTTATCTGCTTAGAGGAACTTGGTTTTTTTCAGTCTGTTCTTGGGTTTGGAAGTGTTTCTGTAATTAGATTCTGTATGTCCAGGCCATTCTTTATGTCTCTGATTTTGGTAAGCAAACTCATGCCTGGGAGCAGCTTGCCCATTGTACATCCTTAGCAAAGCCTGCATCAAGAGGATATTCAAAGTCTTTAATCTTGTAAAGGAGTAGCTTACAAATGCATGCCCAAGAATTCCTGCATGAACTGGCAGCATTTCCCTGCAGGCTCATTTGTTTGTGGCAGCTCAGCTGAGTTCTTTCAGCTCTGGCTATGACAAAGGTCTTTGTATTAGAAACATATATGGTTATTATGTGACCTTCTCTGGGATTAGTCTGTCTTATTTATTTATTTATTTATTTCCCCCATGCTGTGTACACCAGTTTCATGTTATTGTCTTTGAATAGATTCAGGGTGACTTTCTAAGCCTGAAAAGTTTAAGGAAGAAGTCAAAGCAGACTGTATTGAAACTACAGAGTTGTATACCTATACTGTACCTTCCTTTCTCCACCTGGACAAGGTGATAAAGTTGTCTTTGTTAATTCTGGAACTGAATTTGGCCTTTCCTTCTCTTGCAATTCTCTTAAAAGGAGGAGTGGGCAAAATTCAGTCATCTGCTGACTGATCAGTCGTCAAATGACAATTCAATAACCAATGACCACATTAACTGGCTGTGTAACTCTGGGTGGCTGTAAGAGTTGGAACAAAGCAGAAGAGAACACAAACAGAGCACAGGCTGTCCATAATCAACTCTTAACAGCTCCAAAACTAAATGTGCCCCTATAAAATGACACTACATCCACGAGCACAAAGGCTAACCAAATCAGAGATGGTGAATTAATTTTGGTTCAACCTCAGCAGCCCTATTGCATCCTCATAACTAATGCTTGGTCAGCTCTGCTGTTGTCAGCAGGGCTTTCAGAGAGAGCACCAGGAAGGGGTGTAAATTTTGATTTAGCCAAGGCATGTAGCTCTCTGTTGGAGATTAACTGAGATCTTGTTTCTATTGTAACTAAGAGACTGTTTCAATAGAGGGGCTGTCTGGGCACAGAGCACATTTGCTTTATTGTTTGAACAACTTGTGGCCCCTGAGTCTCTCCCCTGCAGCTACTAAATAAATTCCTTGGAGCTCTGCATTGATGACCATTATTTTTATCACCCATCCTTGACTGAGATTATGGTAGAGAGGTCAGTGCCCTGGTTTACTGCCAGGAAATAAAAAAAGTTTTCTATGCAAACTAAAATGTGTACATTCAAACTATGGTCAGATTAGACCTCTATATGCTTTTGAGTGTAGAGTTGGAAAATTTTGGATTTTCTATTGGTTTTATTGATGCTTTAAGGTAAATTTTCTGAGTATTTTTCCTATAACTTCAGATTTTTTACTTGTTAAGCACCCATGTAACTCTGACATTTGAAAAATGAGTTCTGTGCTCTCCCCTTCTACATACCATTTTTAGCATTTGGAAATTAATGTGAAAACCCTCAAAATTCCATGAGAGATTTCAAAGGAGAAGAGAGCATTGCTGTAGGGGGTGTATGTGGTGTGGTGGTTCCTGATCATCTAGATACTTCAGAATGATAGGAAGAATAATCCCCTCACAGTCCAGGAAATAGTAGTGAAAGACCTGTTAAGCCAACTGGACACCTATAAGTTATGGGGCCAGATGGGATCGACCTGAGGGTGCTGAGGCAGCTGGTGTAGGANGTGTGGCACCTCACCAACCCTCTCTCCATCCTGGTCACCTGGGGAAGTCCCAGATGACTGGAGACTTACCAACATGACGACCATCTACAGGAAGGGCAGGAGGAGGATCTGGGGAACTACAGACCTGTCAGCCTCACCTCAGTTCCGGGGAAGATTATGGAACAGGTCATCTTGGGGGAGATCATGCAGCAAGTTCAGAACAACAGGGGGATCAGGCCCAGCCAACATGGGTTCATGAAGGGCAGGTCCTGTTTAACCAACCTGATCTCCTTCTAGGATCAGGTGACCCGCCTAGTGGATGAGGGAAGAGTGGTGGATGTTGTCTACCTGGACTTCAGTCAGGCATTTGACACCATTAACCACAGCATTCTGGAGAAGCTGGCAGCTCATGGCTTGGACAGGAGGATTCTTTGCTGGGTTAGAAACTGGCTGGATGGTTGAGCCCAGAGAGTGGTGGCAAACGGAGTTAAGTCCAGTTGGTGACTGGACTTAACACACAAGCGGTGTCCCCCAGGGCTCTGTTTTGGGACCAATCTCGTTTAATATCTTTATCGAGGACCTGGATGAGGGGATCAAATGCACCCTCAGTAAATTTGCAGATGACATGAAATTAAGTGGGAGTGTCGATCTGCTTGAGGGTAGGAAGGCTTTGCAGAGGGATTTGGACAGGCTGGAGCGATGGGATGAGGTCAGTGGGATGGGGTTTAACAAGGCCAAGTGCTGGGTCATTCACTTTGATCACAACAACAACAGGCAATGCTACAGGCTTGGGGAGGAGTGTCTGGAGAGCTGCCTGGTGGAAAGGGACCTGGGGGTGCTGGTAGACAGCCAGCTGAACATGAGCCAGCAGTGTGCCCAGGTGGCCAAGAAGGCCAACAGCATCCTGGCCTGTGTCAGAAATGGTGTGACCATCAGGAGTAGGGAGGTGATCATGCCCCCTGTACTTGGCACTCGTGAGAATACTGTGTCCAGTTTTGGGCACCACAGTACAAGAAGGACATTGAGGTGCTGGAATGGGTGCAGAGAAGGTCTTTAACATGGTCTGGAAAGCATGCCTTATGAGGAGATGCTGAGGGAACTGGGGTTATTTAGTCTAGAGAAGAGGAGACTGAGAAGAGACCTTATTGCTTCCTACAGCTACCTAAAAGCATGTTGTAGCGAGGCTGTTGTTGGTCTCTTCTCCCAAATTACTAATGATAAAATGAGAGGAAATGGACTCAAGTTGCATCAGGGGAGGTTTAGATTGGATACTAGGAAGAAATTCTTCACTGAGAGAGGTGAGGCACTGGAACAGGCTGCCCAGGGAGGTGGTGGAGTCATCATCCCTGGAGGCATTTAGAAAACAAGTGGATGTAGCACTTGAGGCTATGGTCTAATGGATAAATAGATGTTAGGATGAAGGTTGGACTGGATGATCCTAGAGGTCTTTTCCAACCCTAAAGATTCTATGATTCTATGCCTGTTGAGTGGTGTAGTACATTACTTGGTGATAGGGATGTAGCGTTGTGTAACTCTAAGAAAGAGGAGAATACATTCTTTGATGGTCATGATCTTTTCAATTTCTTTCTATTTAGTTTTGCCTCATACAGATAGTTACTTTAAAAGATCATTCAATTTCACACCTGCTGAGAAAAGTGAGGTTTTTTTTGATCATCTGTCCCTCATTATCTGTGCAAGATGACATCAAAATAAGCCTGCCTGGAAGAATTCCTAAATGTCTGTGTCCTATCTCTGATATCCAGGCCCCATGTTGCAAACAGGGTAATCTGCACCCTCGGTTTGGAATAGATTTGGGGAGGGGATGGTAAAAGGTGGGATGGATGGATTCAAGCTACCTTTTTTTAAGATCTGTTAGTGGGGACTCAAGAAACATAGGGAACTGTCTTGCCGTCTTTGATTATGGTTTGCAGTTAAAAGAATAATGTATATGCATGTGATTTGGGTATGGTAATGTAATCAAAAAAAACCTTATGGCAACTCCAGAGCATTTAATTCACTCTTATTTTCCTGTATCCCAAGTCTTTGCAGTACCACTTAAGCATCTACAAATTATAATTAAATGATGTGACCTTGGATTTAAAATACTGAATTTGATGCAAAATCGAACATGCATTGCTCAAGTGGGGTCCCTTGGTCTTTTGGGTGCAATTTATCCCTCTGAACTTTAGCTAAGTGCTTGACAGCTAGCTGAGACAGGGTACTGACTCTTCCATGTTGTTAACAGAGAAAAAGAGAGAACCTGGCAACTCCAAAAGCTGATTTCTTCCACTTTACAATAACTGCTGCATGAATTGCCCTCTTGAGAGGTCTATTTATCTCTGAACTATAGAGATTGCCAGTTTCTAAGGTAGTAGTTTAAACTCAGTAGATACCTCCCTTTATGTCACATTGTTGGCTGTTCATTTTATATTTTAAATTGTGTTAGATCACATTAAAGGCCTCCTTCTCCCTCACAGACTTATCATTTTTAGTCATTTGATTTTGCCGACTTGATCACCAAGGGAATAGCAGCAGCGTGTATCTACCAAAAGCTAACTGTGCCAAAGCAGCAGAGACAATTAAATCATCTCCTGAAGTCTTGGGAGCTCAGCCAGCGCCTGGTTTCTGCTGTACAAGGAGAACTGCTTGTATTTTTTGTCTTAAAAGACCAATGTCACCATGCTTGGTTAAGCATGGGGATTGATGACATTGGTGACTCGAATCCTGTAGCATGTTAGGGCCAGCTGCTGCACTGGATGCTTGTGATGCCCAGCTATTGCTGTGCCTCTGAACCGAAGGGCTGTTGTAAACAGAAGGTGGTTTTATGGCTCTTCAGGTTTCAGTTAACTACTCCGCTTCCACTGAGGGCTCCATCTGGCCCAGTCTGAGCATTGCTAAGTGGGGATCACTCTTTGGTTATGGGTACTTCTGGTGAGGACTTGACACAAGCTGAAAGCTGCCACACGTCTCATACACATCAGACTCTTTCCATTGTGAGGGAACAGCTTCCTGCTCAGACAAACTGTTATTTGGGGCTGTTAATTCTTTCAGCAATCCAATTTTCTGTTATTTTTCTGGTCTTGTAATTGGACTTCCTAATTATTTGCAAAAAACCCTCTGACAGACCCAGAATTAATGGAGCCTGGCTTGCAGTGAATCCTGTTTTGTGGTTGATTGACTTCTTAACCTAATTAATCAAGGAGAAATATTATAAGACTGTGGTGGGAACTGCCTTGCAAACATCAGAGTCCAGAACAAGAATGATATTTGTGATGTCCTAACACAGGAAAAGTTTTGCTGAGCCTTTAGATCTCTTTATCAAAGAATCTGCACAGGGGAGAAAATATTTCATACCGTTTCTCTTCTGTAGATCTTCTGGTGTCTAAGAAAGGTTTGTGTCCAGTTATTTCCTTTAAGCCACTGATGAAGTCACTTTACTCTGCTGCATTTGAGATTGTATCTGCCAATCTCAGTCATCTTCGATCAAAATAGATCAGTGAATACTGTTATCAGGAGGGGCCGTTACAGGGTGACTGCACAAACTCTCCTTTCATGCAGTACCATCTTAAATAAAGGCAGATTTTTTGCCATAGACCTTTCTGGTCATTCCACAGCAGCTTTTGTTTGCCATGAGTGCTGCAGTGCTCGCTGTCCTTTCTGCTCTCTGCCATAGGAGTGGGCCATCTGGTTAGAGACAGTATAGTGCCAGGAATGAAGCGGAAGAGAGGGGGACCTTTACAAGTTCAGTGTCATGCAACTTAGTCACATACGTGGCTGCTCTGGGGCCAATAAAGGAAGAGCCTGCTGTGCTCTGTCAAAATGTGAAGGTTTCCAGCTTCTCTGTCTTCACTGCTCTAGCATCTTGTCTACTTTCTGCTCGCGAGACAAAACTTGTGATTCCTTCCGAGACCAGGTGGTTTGAGGGATTTTATTCAGTCTTCCCACTAGCAAGTGTTCTCCCAGGAGAGTATGTCATAAAGAATACTACAGGTTCTACTCTCTCTCTTTCCCCAGGTTTAGAAATCTTCACAAGAAGCACCTTGTACCTCTGTTGGACCTCTTAGTTTCACTTTTACACTGATTCTTACAGTACGTCTCTGAATTTTAGGTTGTACACCTAAGACTTTCCAGCATCTTGAGTACCCGAGACAGGACTTGATTTCAGGGGCAAACTTAGAGCAAGACCTAGGTTGCGTCAGGTAATGATCAGGTAATCAAAGTCCTGTCTGCACCATCTCATAGTGTGCAACAGTTCTGCAGTTTTCTTCATTTAATGGTTGCTTCACAGCCACGTGTATTGAAGGTAGACACTGTAGTGTGTAGGTCTACAATTCTGTACTTCTCATCTCTAAGTAGAAGGTACAGTTTAAAATAGCCTATACCCAAAATGCAGTGCATTTTCAAGAATGTATTATTTCTATATAGACCTCAACTTTTTTGATCTGGTTATTCTCAGGGTAAAATCTGAAGAACATGTTTTCATGGGCTCAGATTCCAGGGTTATAAACTATGTCTGGGATCTTTAAATATTATTGATATATTGAATTCTTTACTTTGATGATGAGTAGAAATACCTATGTAGGAATATGCCGGCAGAATTTGGTAATGTAGTTTTTCTCTTAACACACTGAGAAGAAATTATCTAAACTTTTCTACTGCAGAGTATTTGGAGCCTCTGTGTGCTTTTCTAAGAGAAACAGATTTTGTAATTGATATTGTGAAGAATTTGAATTCAGATGCATTTTTTCCTCACTAGGTCCAAAGTGAGAACATAAACTCTCAAAAGTCTCCTCCTCCCATCTCTCACCTTCCCTGCTCCTCCCTCCAAATTTACTTGCATTAGATTTAGGTCAGATTTTTTTCTGGTTTAGTTGGTTTCATTCACTGTGGTGGGAATTAGACTGCCTTCATCAAAAGCTAACTTTATCCTCTGATATTTATCACAGGAAGAACAGGTAGGCTAAAATTAATAGTCGTCTGAGTTTTGTGATGGACCATGTGGCTATCGACTTTGTGATGCAGAAATGGAAATTTAATGTCATAGTACTCAAGCTTCTGGTTGTTCTCATTTATTTTTCTCATAATTTTACTCAGCTATCTGGGATACATTTAATATCCCATGGAAATGCTGAAGGAAGAGCATGAAGGAAACAGGCCAGGACTAACAGCAATGGTCTCAGGATCACCTGTGTTGGAGGCTGGATCATATCGTACTGGTATCACCTGGCAACAGGCTGACTGTACTGCCCTTACACTGGAGGAAGAGCAAAGTTTGTGGAGCACATCTGGAGGCTCTGCTCTCTTTGCTATGCAGTGCATTGCCATTGAATCGGGCCTCCTGTTGGCTCTTTCCAAGGTGGTGCAGTATATTGTCCAAGGCTCAAGTGTGTTTTCCTTCTTCCTGCCTCCCCAGCTTTCAGTGGCGTTGCTTGGGCAGCTGTAGTGCTTGCAATGCAAAAGCAAGACAGACTTTTTTTCAACATAGCAAACCTCAGGATCGTATCCCTGCGATGCTGGGCAATGCAGAAGGAAGCCAGTGGAGACAGTGCTTTGCTTGAAGATAGCAACATTTAAAGATGAGGTGTGATGTGTGTGTATAACTCCTAAAGGGAGCAAAATAGGGATGAAAGGTGAGAATAACGGTGGAAGATAATGAGCAAGCAATTACATGGACTTAGTTTTGTGGAATTGCTCAGCCCTGGCCTACCTAATTGATTGATCATAGGCAACAGATGAGATTATATAATAGAGCTAATCTCTGTTCTTCCCCCCCCTTAGCAGTTATCAGCTGGGAAGACCCTGTAGGTTTTGTGGTAGAAGTGGAACGAAGCCACAAAGGGATGTGCTTAGAAAGGAATATAGTCAGAGAAAAAGATTGTTTCAATCAAATGCTTGTTTGAGGCTGCTGAAGGACTTGCAGAGTATTAAATAGTGCATTGTGTAGGAGAACAAATAGGAAGAAAATCAATGTTTGTGTGTCTATTTCTGATCTGCTATTTTTGTATGTGACAGACGACTGGAACATGCAGTGTTAATGAGCATGCTTCTATTGTGTGAGTAGTTGGGGCTCTTCTCTGTGGGTGCCCAGGGCAGTGGGCAGGAAATCTGAGTGGACCCAGGAAGTGTGGTGTGAGTGTGCCAAACACATTTCCTCCTGCTTGAGGGGCTACTGTTGGGCTTAAAGAAAAACAATGGTGCTTCTAAATGTGGTAGCCTATGCCAAAGGAGCCTGATTTTCATCACAGTATGGATTCAGATGCTTGACTTCAGACAGCTGTAATTACAGCACAGGGATGAGGGGGGACTGGGACAGTGGAGCAGAGCCTCTCAGTCCCTATGTTCTTGGGCCTTCATTCTTTGCCTGTCCTCCGGAGGTCTTGGTGCTGCAGGAACATTTTATGAGATTTGGAAAATGGCTTTTAGTGAGAAGTACAGGGCTGAGACTATAGCACATCTCATTTCGCCATAGCCCTGTTGTTCAGGAGGATCACATCTACCAAGAAGAGTGTGGTCACAAATTTTGTGGTACGGCAGGTGTCAGCCAAATGTTCCTGGTATATAGTTTAAAAACTGAGTATATCTGATCATAAGAAGAAAACAGCAAGATCATTAGAGGTGCCACAAGAGTGGGGATACGCATGGCTAGGAGAGGAGCTCTTGGTGGCCCATTGGGTTTGACTTGATGGAAGGTAAAACAGAGCTTAATTACATGAGGTTTTCTGTTGCATTTTTGTTTGATTTTTTTTTTTTGTTCTCTTTCTGAAGAGCCTCTCAAACTTTCCATCTCCTGAGCACAGCAGGCATCTGCATGATTACTGCAGTGTGATGCAAGGAGATGGGGGGGAGAAAGCATCAACGGGGGGAATCACTGGGCAAACATTGTTTAAACCATTGGAGAAGTGCGGCAGATTGACTCCCTGACTGTCACTGCTGATAATGCTGCTTGTAGAGCTTGTCAACATTCCAGCTTCACATTTTTATAACCATTTAATTACAGTGCATATCGAATATAGCTGGAATTCACCATTGCAACTAACGCTCTGGAAGTGCACTGTAAGAAAGTGGAGAGTATCAAGGAGGCAACCAGGCTGTACTGAGTTTGCTCATCCTGTTAGGTAACATCTCAGTAACAGCCCCAACAGACATTCTATTTGTTCTGTATTTGGTTTTGTTTATTTATTTATTTGGGATATGGTGTCCTTCATTTGATAAAGTTTTCCATTAAATCCACAATTCTTTTCTCAAAACTTAATTTGACTGTATATTATTAAATATATTTTCTCTTTAACTTCCTTATAGCTTCCCATGCATGATGGAGGGGTGGTGGTGGACCATGCTGTGCTCTGACACAATCACCTCATTGCCATTTTTTAGAGGCTTCCCTTTGCATGGAGGGGTTGTGGAGTGGCACAGACCTGCTGCTGCATCTTTATCTGGCTGTGGTGGGTGCTGAGCTACTGTGAAGTGATTTGAAAATACTGACGTGTAGCGAACGCTTTGGATAACATGGTTTTTTTCAGGGTGGCAATATTTCTATGTAATAGTAGATAGAATTTCTGACATGAATGTGTTGGCGTCATTCACCGTAGTTCAACACGTGGCTCATGAGATGCTTCAGCCCTGGGATAGCTCCGCAAGTTGCAAATTGCAGCTTCATGCAGCACCTGCCCCAGCGCTTGGGTGCTGCCGTGGTGTGTGAGGTGCTGGGGCCCAGCAGCAGCTGCTGCACCCGCTCTGCAGCTCCCCAAAGCTGAATTGGCAAGGGCAGCCTAATCCAGCTACAGTGCTTGTCTCTGCGCCTCCACCTTTCCCTCCTTCCCCTCCTCCACAGCAGTTTAGAGGCTGCTGCTGTGGGAGTGAAAGGGGAAAAGGGAAGGTGAGGTGTTTTGGGCAGGGAGAGGAGAGGCTGGCACTTGCTGGGGTGTGTGAGAAAGGGATGTGCAGGCTGTGGTCTTGGTGAGGAGGCAGAGAAGGGGCTAAGGCAGGTTCTGGTATGAAGGGGAGACTGCTGCTGATCAGCTCTTGGCAGAGCAACAAATCCAGCTTTGGTCCCAGGGGTTGAGGGGGTAGGACCACTGTGATCAGTGGTAGCAGCGTCTGGAGGAATGGGGAGACAGAAGTCTCTAACTGTAACAGCATCCTAGGACATGGTGTGTTGAGGAGAGGCGAGTATGTATTTGCAAAGGTCTGTCTGTTGCTATATTGTATATATAGTTACTCTGTTGCTACTAAATTATCTCCTTAACACTTCTGTTTAAAAGGACGTTTTGGTCATTGATTGTTAATGTCACTGCTTGTGAAGCACAAACACTGTAAGCCGCTGAGTGTGAGCCAGGTCTAGTGGTTGGAAGCTAAACTGCGGTGCAGAGATAGTGCTGTCTATCTGGAAGAATCCCATGAGTCTTCTAGCCCTGCCTCTGAAGTTCAGAGACAGATTTTGCCCTTTGGTGGGCTGAGGCAGAGCAGTGCAACGTAACTGGGGCGAAAAACAGTCTTGAAGAAGCTGAAGTGACCTAGAAACACAGTATTTACTGGCACATACTTCTGAACTGGTCTACCCTCTTTGCAGTTAATAGGCTTGTACACTATCATGCATTCAGTAAGAGTTACAGAATAACCCTTGGTTAAACAAGGAGTGTATACAGCACTCCAGTATTCTCGGGTCCTCATCTCTAGTGGGCCATTACTTACCCACCCAGGGAATAATTTTCTAAAACTTTCTGTGGTAGAAGAGGTGTAAATTTCACAGGCATACCCCTGCCATCAGCCAGCTTAAAATCCTCTCCCAGCTCCCAGTCTTCTTTTCTTAAATGCAGTAACCAACCAGCCAGATTGGTTTTAAGGTTCTGCAAATGTTTTGCTTTAGGCTCTCGGGCTGCCACCAACTTTACTTCAGCCTCTTAGGGCCTCTGCAAGGGGAGCAACTGCAGAAGTGCTAAAGGGTTGGAGATGAGCATGGTATGAATACGGAACTGTTTATCAGTTTCTGACATTTGTTGAAATCTGGAGTTTCAAAGCTGTCCTTTAAAAACTGGAGCACAAACCTACCATGGCAAAAAGCCTAAAGGTCAGTTTACTTACTGTGAGTGATCTCTTCAGAGATATATTGATAATATTCTGATGGCCTTTGGTGTGCAAGATGAGAGTCACCCTGACTGTGAGGACGCAGACAGGCTGGTGTTTGTGATCTGCACTGAGGCATGGTCCTGTATGGCTGAAGTTAAAAGTGTGTGGGGTTGTTTTTTTTTTTTCTGGTGGTTCCATTTGGGATATCTCTTAGGGAACTGGACTTTGGTGAACTGCTACTTATGTAGCTACTTGTCAGAGTTAGTTTTCCTCCCACTTCCTATTTTTTTCCTTCTCAATAGACTATTCACATCTTCAGCTTTGACCATTAGACGTGAGCTAATTTCCACTGAAGATGAACCCAGTGACTTTGGCAGAAGTTGTACATGACCCTGAGATGAGAAGCTCTTTGAGACAAAAATTGGGTTTTACTGGTTTGTGGTTTGTTTGTTTTTATTTGTTTCTTTGGATTTCTGTTTGTTT
>VWZY01003161.1:641147-707098 GCA_013399075.1 Chloroceryle aenea
GGGGGTGCAAAATAAAAAAGGGAAAAAGCAGCAGCATTGCTATAATCTGATTCTACCCTCTGCAAATATCAAGACAGACCTGCCCTTGAACTAAATAAGCAAACACACCTCAAGTAGATACTTCTCCCTCTTGTGTATCCCCAAGTCTCTAAAAGCATAGATGATCTGGATGGGAAAGCTGTGCTTTCAGCTCCTCTTTTCAATAGTACTCCCACACTGGAGCATAAAGAAATCCAGTTATGTTAATGGAAAGAATGCACATACGGCATCCTTTGCTTTCAGTCTGCCTTCACACCACAAGCTTTTTACTTTTGCAACAGAATTATTCTCAGGACTTACAGGATAGACACATAGGGAGGTTTATTTTTCCTTTTTGTGGGAACTGAACATGTGAGGTCAAGGGAGAGAGTGTGAGGTTCAGCAGAGCTTCAGTGAATCTTCATATGTATTGAGGACTTTTTTTTTGATTGTGTGTGCCTGAAGTCCAGTCACCCATCCATACAGGCTTTGGTGGGCATCCTCATCTGCCTAGCTGCTCCCAGTTACTTGAGCTGTTCTTTCTTCAGACAAATGCTTTTCTCTCTCTCTAGTAGCAGAATTCAAGCAACATCTCTAGTGCAAAAACCTTTTATGCCTGAGGTGGTACTGAAAGTTTTAAGTCTTGATGGTATCCCTTCATGGGAAGCAGCAGTAATAAAAACACAAGCAAAATTCTTGCCACTGTTAATTGCAAACGCATCCTAGCAACTGTATCACCCTACTCATGTTTCCTTTTCTTCCTCATGTTTTTGCAGTGTTTTTACAAACAGCACCTGCTACAGCTGTCTCTGTTACAGGGGAATACAATAGAACTGTAACAACACTGGGAAATATATGCATGATTTTTACCGTAAGCTCTCTGCCTGCTTATTTCTTTGTCATGTCTCTATTGTCTCTTAACTTGTACTTGATTTCTAAGCTTCTAGGGAGGGGACCAGCTTTTTGTTCTGTTTGCACAGCATCTGAGTTTGTCATGTCCTGGTTCTTCATTAAACCTGGTAAGTGCTCCAGTAGTACAATGACAAATACATTTGAGATACAAACAAATTAGCATTCTTCTCACCAATTAAACAAATGCTTTTCTGTATGATGATTTGAACCAGAGTTGCATTTCAGTACAGCCCTTTGAAGCTCATCTGGGAATTGCCAGTTTCTTTTCCAGCCTCTGTTATCAGTCTCTCTTACTAGTTGACCGTGAAGTAAGTACCTATCAGGCAGTTTACAGTCTCTGAAAAACAATAGTCTGTACTATTTTAACCTGGCTTTGACCTAGTGTGTAATGGTCAAAACTGTCATTTGGCATAGTGAGCAAATGTGTTTTCATGGGCCAAGTCAACTGCACTTCCCGTTCAGCAGCTGCTGAGAGCAACCTGTTTCTGTCTTGCCCTACAAAAAGATGGAGGGGCCACTCTGGCTCCAGCATTGCCGTGGTACTAGGCGAGTCTCAGTATTTCTCTGTAGTGAAGCAGGGAATTACTTTGCCCTTAAATTGAAGATTAACGTGATTCTATTTATTTATTTATTTTCCTGGTACAGAAGACATTGC
The DNA here is from genome assembly GCA_013399075.1 of Chloroceryle aenea. NCBI lineage: Eukaryota > Metazoa > Chordata > Aves > Coraciiformes > Cerylidae > Chloroceryle > Chloroceryle aenea. Next base: position 642,733 of record VWZY01003161.1, read on the forward strand.
TTGTTTTCTGGAAGGATAAAGTGTCCACTGAAACAGGATTATATTTACATTATTATTGCAGGGTGATCTGTGAAATAGGCTTTCTGTATCACAGTAAAGAGCCGTGACCCCTCACAGAGTTATCTTTTAAGCTGCATGCTAAACCCAGGGGGGCTTATGTCTCAAAGCTAATGGGGATTTAACTTCTCACTGAAAGGAATTTGAAGCCTAACCCTATTTAGATGCTCTTTGCTCTTATTGATTAAATGCCCAGCCTACTGCAAGAAACCTAATGGAACCATTACTATATGAATTTTCCATCTGACAAAATGGATGCTGGGGGACACTCCATGCAATATTTATTAGAAAAGGAGTTTTATCTTAAAAAGATATTAGAAATCAAAATGTCAATTCAAAGTACTATTTTTTTGTAGAGAAAGAAATTAATTTTAGTGAGAATGTATTTTTCAAAGCATCCCACAAAACCTGCTTCATAGGAAGAAATTCAGTTTCTGAATTCAGGACTTCTATGATTTGCACTGCTTCCCTTATTCCCTGTTCACTAATTCATGTCTGAGATCTTGTTTGCAGAATAGCTTTAAACGATGCTATTTAAAAATAATAAACCTGGAAAAAAAAAATCTTTCTTTTCACACCCATATTTCTTTATGCACTGGAGTTCCAGAAGGACCATATTCAATCAGGGATCACGGACATTTTTTAAGATACAGTAATTATAGCTTCTTGGAGATAAGAGTAGAAGAGCTGTCATCTTGGTAAGAGACTTTGAACTGGAAAGTTTAGCACGTTATGCCTTGGTCGTGTTGTAGGTAGGACAGTTGAGTTTCAGTCGTGGTCTCTTTGGGTGTTGGAGTTCTGAGATTTCCTGTGCAAAACATGCTGATGCTTTCTCTCTCAGCCAGTGCTCACCATTACTGTGCTTATTCTTTAATTGTTGCAGTTTGTTGTTAGTGTTTTGGCAGTTTATTCTGAGAGAAATTCCCTGGGAGTAAAGAGCTCCATTCAAATAAAAGCCCAAGTGCTGAGGCACGAGGATGTGGATTAATGTTTCACTGTCCTTTTTTCATGGCCCTTGCTGAACATACAGTCCTGATTCCTCCACCCCTTGAAATCAAAGGAGTTGTGTCATGTGTGGTCTCATCTCCCTTCCAGGGCCTCTGTGAGTAATCTGTCTGCTTCAGATGGTTTTCTCCTAGACCAGCAAGGAGATAGGTATAGAGACTGACGTCATTCCACATCTGCCAATTGCCTTCTGAGTTATCTTTCAAATTCCTTTTAGGTGGAGAAGAGGCAGTTTGAGACTGTACTTGGACCCTAGACCTGGGCAGAGGTGGTCTTGAGCTATTATGATGACATGCTGAAATAATAAAAAAAAATTGATACATTATAGCCATCTCTGATCAAGAAAACTCATCCCAGTTCCCCATAATTGATTTAGGGACTTTCTTGGATTTGTGTTTCATGGTTGGGTGCTTTTTCTTTTTTGTTTTCTTAGCTATAAAGAAAATCTGTGCAGTAGTCTCAAGTTTTCTGATGTATTCTCAAAGGAGATCTTGTAGTTCTCCAACTGAACTGAGGTAGCAAACTAAGGAATTCCCAAAAATAAGAACATGCATGGTGTTCTGATGACTCTCAATGGATAACCCAGTTACAGGAGATACGGTAAGGTATTAGTTGAACAAGTGCCCTGAGTTTGTTCGTTTTCAAAGCTCTTGGTGTTTTCCAGTAAAGAATGAAAATGATGAACTTTGAAATTTTGCAAGTGATTGCAGCCTTGCTCTTTAAAATAAATCCTGGGCATCTTGAAAGGTTTTAAAGATCTTCCTTCAGGGAGAAGACTGTAGGCATTGTGAACCCAGTTTTCACTGGCACTGGGATTCCTTTGGGTTGTTTGAAAATTAAAAGTTGTATAGGAGCAGAAATTAAGTTGACTGCTGAGAACTCTGTCACTGACTGACTGCATGACTTTGAAGAAGGCATTTTACCTTGCCTTTGTCGGTTTCAGCCATCTGTAAAACAGGTACATTCATACACAGCATAATAATTTCCCTCCATGAGTGCCATTTTCAGTCTATTCTGTACTACTTAATGATTTGTGTGACTGCTGAAATAACAGCACGCTCTAAAACTGTTATGCCCTTATGTATTTTTCACATAATCACTAGCAGTTGAAATATTTGTTCTGACACTTGAGATTACTCATGTAAATAGAAAAATTATAGCATGCTGGCAATGCCAGACACCTTGAATTCCATCTGAGCATGTGGATGATTGGAGATGGATCCATAAATACTAACAGAGGGGGAAACAACAAGCATGAGCAGCCCATGAGAAATTCTGTATAGGCTTATTCTTGAGATTTAGAGATAAGATTTAAAAATGTCAATATTGGGTAGCAGATGGTCATTAGAAATCTGATTACTGCATGTCCACTAAAGAAAGGTATTTTGCTTCCTTTCCCTGCTTTATGTAAGGCCACATTTTTCTGTTGTATTTTGAGTTACAGGGAGTATGATGACCTAGTCCTAATATCATGTGACTAAAGCTGCTTTTTTCATATAATTTTTTTTAACTTACAAAGCATCTTGCCTCAGAGACAAGTAGGAGCTCCAGTTTGATTATCAGTGAGTGACTCACAGGTCCCAGAATGCTTTTTCTCAAAAATATGACTGCTAATTTCCATGTTCAGCTCCCAAATTGCCTGTTTCAGATGTTTTCCACTTCCATTATGAGAGATTTGCGTAGTTCTAATTGTAGAGTTCCTAATGTCACATAACAATGTAGCAAATGAGCTGTGTCACATTTTGCATAAAAATGTAGTAAGTTATATAGCTACTGCTGGCAGGTTTTGAAAGTAGTCATCTTCAATTTTTAGTTTATTAGACAAGGGACCCTTGTGTAGTGTAGCTGCTCCTTCTCACTGAGTGGTGTTGCTTTTGAATATGAGCTCTTCAAGATAACATTGGTGTCTCCTTCTAACTCAAGCTGTAAGCATTTCCTTTTTAACTAAACATTGTACTTCTGGAATTTACGGTATATTTACAAGCTAAAATTTGGTTTTCAGCTCATGAAGAGAGAGGCATGTCATATTTATTTTAGGGAAGTACATGAAATTTTTAGAAGACAGATGAATATTTTGTGGGACCTTACCACTAGAATTCATGCATTTATCATTAGTGATGTCAAAACCCAGAACTGAATACATCCAATCTATCGAACAGAAACTTTGAAATAAATGAACTAAATCACTTGAAGGAACCCCAAAACACTTTTAGTGTCATAGGTATGAGGAATCAAAATTACAATGGAGAGTATTGAGCAATATCAACTGTAAATAATCTGTCTTCAGCTTATTACTAATTTGCCAGTTTGAAATTTTTGTGTGCCAGGTTACTGACAACCCATGACTGGTTTTGATTACGTCATCAGTTCAAATGCTAGAAAGTGTCACATATTTAGAGCTTCGAACCAAGCCAGTGATCCAGCCTCAGGTCTCATTGTGTCTCTGTGTGACACAATTTTGCGTCTGTTTAGTTTCAATTAATCTATTTTGAACAGAAACACAAAAATCTCATCCTCGTATTGAAACTAGTCCTCCTTCCTTAAGCACGTGTGCTTTTAGCCTCTAACATGGACTTTGCTATTAGAACCCATCATAAAGGGGATGGTTAGCAGTGACCAGTTCCAAGTTGCATCAGGAAGTGGGTGGAAATGCTGACTGCAAGTGAAGCTTACAAGTTGCCAAAGGTAGACTGGAGGGCACTAAGTTGTGTGCTTTGCTCACTTGCTCTATGTGGACTATAAAACTGTGTCTTTGTGGAGGAAAGAAAATGGATGAATACTTACTAGGTTTTGCAGTTGACAAAATTGATATGCTGAATAAGATAAGAAAATGTTCAAAGCCTTCAGTTCCTAGAAGCTTTTGCACTGAGGAAACAGGGCTGAATAAGTGTTAACTGAAGGGGAACATCAGGCTTAGGGAATCAGTAGCTGCATCAGCCCCATCATAGGCAAAGTCTCAGGAAACGAAACTGAGGAAAAGTACCCCTGAAGAATTTTTTTGAGATACATAGAAGCATAAGATGGCCCAGGAATAATATCCATCTCTACAAGTGCTGAAACTGAAGCAGAAAAGGGAGGTAACTTGGTGCAGGTAGGAAGGAGAAGGCATCCTTCAGGGGCTATCCATGGCTCCTACCAGGACTCACTGCTGAGTTTCCTCCTACAGTTTCTTGACTTTGGAGAGATCTTTGGTTGTGAGTTATGGTTTTTGAGACCTGCTATAGGTAAGACAGTGTTGCTGGTCACCGTGCCCTACTCAGGTATCAAAACCACCATGTTTCACAGACTGCACCCTTGCATGGCTTCCCAAGACCAGTCTATTTTTTTGATGGAGGCCTGGACACACTGATTCCTCTATCTACTGTCTGGACCACAAAACTTCTTAACTCATTGACAAAGAAGCTCTCTTAACCGCTCAAAATTGATGATTGCAAGGTGCTTTAATTTTTTATGGGTGCAAGTGTGTGATGATACTTAGAGCACTGCTTGACATTGCTCAACCTTTTTTTATAAAAGTAGCTGCTAATTTAAAGGAACACTGTGAGGTGATATTTACATTTTTTAAATGGAGTTCTTGATCTTTTTCACCCAGACTGTTTATAGCCCACTGAAAGCTTGATCTTGAGGCTTAGTTGCTTACCAGCAGCCTTTTGGCACCAATTGCCAATGTCCTCCTTTCAGGTAAACTTCACCTTAAGGGCATGTTTGTCTCCTGGATCTTTCTGAAGTTACTCTTTTAAAACACTCATTCGTGTCTTCCATATAAAAAGTATAATAAGTGCATGTATTGAATGTATTTCAAAAGCAAACCCTTACAATTTAGATCCAGACCTGTCTCTTTAAGGGATGAAGCAACATACACTGAATTCAGCCAAATTAATTAAAAACAGCAGAAAATGGTAAATTCAGCTTAGTTTCACTACAGTATGGGAAATGTCCAAAGCATAAATGGAATTTGTATTCTCACAAGGTGTTTATTTTAACTAATTATATAATCTCTCAGAGGTGGAGATCTGATGCTGTTGGCAGATCAAGGGGTTTACTATTTCAAATCCCTTTAGGCATGAGGGAAATCAGATGATGTTAATGGATGTTACTTGTCTGAATGTAGTAACAGATGTTTCTGTAGGAAATGGAGTAGAAACACAAGCAGGACTGTTGAGAGGTTTCTGGTGTATGCCCACATTAAAGCAGTTGAAAGGGTAGTGCTGCACATCTTCAGCTATGATCTGACTCATAAACTCTTTTCTTGAAGCATTTGGGTCTTAGTTTCAGTAATAGCACCAGCAGCTGGACAGATTGTCCTCTCATTTTTATACACACATCTTCACTGTAGGGCTTCTGGTTTGCTTGAGTTCTGTGGAAATTTGATCATAAGACTCAGCAGGTGAATTCTGGTATCAGCATATTGAATTAATTTTAATACAGTAGACCTTTCTCTGTCTCTCTTAATCTCAGTTTCATTGCCCATAGTTTACAATACTCTGCATTTATGTTGGCATTGCTTGGGCATGGTTAATAAATTTTATGGCAAGACTTCCTTCAGTTGCAACTAACTTTGAAACTACTTGGGGCATTTTGGTTTGTGTCTTAGCAAGACCGCTAGACTGCAAATTCTGTGCTCTAATGTTTCTTGAAGCAAACTGACACAACCCTGCCGAGTGATTGACTTGCTTGCTTGGCTAGTCTGCCCTTCTGAAAGCAGCACACCCACATTACTTGTAGGTTGTGTTGCTGTCCACTTTTTCCCCTCGGGGCAGTATCACTTCAGCAGCTGTTAAATGGCTCCCAGTTGTTAATTTGGATTTGTAGCAGTGTGATCTACACCCTCAGAAGTGTTTGTCTTCATTCATTTCTTCCTTTACAGGTGGAAACTGTGCACCTGCAGGTTGGTCCTCCTCTAGTTCTGCATTAGCAGCTCGTCTCAAACTGACCAAGAATGGCTTTTGCAAGAAATTTTTGTATGCCATGCTGCCCACAGTACTCTTGCAGATGGTCTCATGTACTCACTTCAGCACAGATGTGTCAAACAGCCTCTTCATACTGAATAAGCTGATAAAAGCAATTAATCTCATAATGGTCCATTTGTGAGTGGCTCTAAAGGTTGATCCCTATATGCAGTCTTAAAGTGTCCAAAGTATGGTGGAACATTTGCCTAGTTCCTCTCCTCTGGGCCATTTTTCACCCTGGCAGAAACCAGAGGAGATAAAGATGGATTTATAAGGATTTTGGAAAACCTTTTTTGGATATAGATACCAGGAACATTAACATGCCCGTTGAAAATAGTATTGAGAGGTTTCTGGGTGATGTTTTCTGCCTACTTTTGGTAGTTGTCTCTAAGTATTTATTTAGAAGAGAACGAATGTGTAAAGAGGAGTCTCTGTGGTTTTCCCCTGCAAAGGGGAATTCCTTGATCATCTGTCTTTGAGCAGATTTGGGCATGTTGTTTCTTTTGCTTTCATATTGTACATGTACACATCCTGTCCTCATTCCTATAGTAACGAAAGAGCTTTGCTTGGGAGTGCTGGCTACCCTTCAGCAGTCTTTGTCTACCCTCCTAGGAAACAGTTTGAATGTGTCAGAAGAGTCCCAGTTCCTCAGAACTGTGTCTGGCCAAGAACCTGACCAAGTTGGTCTGTAGTGTTCCGCTCATTAAAAGCCTGCTTCTCCCCCCCAGGTCATCTGTGAACAGTAACAAAGGATTAATTGTGGAGACTTGGGACTTGGCAGAAATGCCTATAAATGAAGTGCTTTTTTGGAAGCTACTTTGCCTGTCTTGCAGATCAAAATATAAATGTAAAAGATTTCAGTGTGCATCAGTGGATTAAATGAGTTAATTTCCACTTCCTCTTCAGTTTGTGGGGAGAGGTGTTCTGGAGATAGGAATTTTAATTGCTCGACCAAAGTTTCTAATTAGTAGTGCACCAAAAGGGTATGGGTCATTAATTAGTACTGAATGTAAGGATCTCTGAGGTTGAGCTATAGCATTAAATGGATGAGTTTAGACAACTCTTGACTGAAATTACAGTCTCTGAGTAAATTGAGTTACGGTAATAAAATCATTAGGTTTTTTTTTTTCAGTCCCTGCATGTTGGTTTCTGTGTTGGCAGAGTACAATCTGGTGGTCTTAAAGAATGTAGCATTTATATATATTTAATGTTTCTGTATATATTAGACATATGCAACTATTCTGAAGGCATATATATGGACATGCCTATAGAATAGTTATACATAATTCAGAGTTGTTACACAGTGGCATGTCTTATTTAATGTTATTAAATGTTTTGGGATTTTAATCCATTAAGTAGTTTAATTGGCACTGTATAAAAAGTGTGTTCTCTACAGCTCCTTTCTTTTTCATTCAGAACCTGGATTTGTGCTACTGTGTCCAAGGGTAAATCCAGATCTTGAGTGTAATGATCTGAGAACAGAATATGATCCACATTATTTTTTTTAATGTCCTATAGTCTTTATCATATTTTTTCTGGTCTTTAAACTTGATGATGGAAGTGAATTGTATAACTTCAGTTATACATTAACATTGCTGCATTAAAGATTCTCAGTGCAGTGTGGAATAGAAATATTCCTATAATATGTACTAGTATCAATTGTTTTCTAGGTGGATTAAGAACTGGTACTTTGGTATAACCCAGAGTGTTCTACAGTATTTGCATCGAGAGTTTAGAGGTAAATAGGAAATAATTACGGGTGAAAATTAGGAGTCATCTGAACAGTTTGTGTCTTATTTGAGCTAAATTCATAACTGGACTTTGATTAGGGACATATAATTACAGATAGAAACTGTCTATGAAATGTAAATAAGACAAAAAATTATATAAAAGGATCAAGTTCCACTACCTGTTCCACTTCCGTATTTCATTTATGTATTCATAGGTATTCATCTGGGGGCTTTTAACATTGTGAAATATATTTGAATATCCAAGAGCTGTAAACTCTGATTTGTAAAACCCAGCAGAATTCAGTGTGAACCTAGAAAGGTGTGCTTGCATTTAGTGGAAAGTAGGAATTAATTTGTAGAAAACCAGTGAAGTCAGGTTTTTTGGTGGGTTGTGGGTTGGGTTGGGTTGTTTTTTTTGTGTTTTTTGTTTGTTTGTTTGGGTTGTTTTGGTATGTTTTGGTTTGGTTTTGTTTTGTTTTACAGAAAGCTATATTCACTTTATTCTTTTCATCCTCCTGCAGAATTTTGTAGGAAGAAGGTGTCCAGCAATTTAGCAATGTATTAATGGTCTTTATTCAACCAAGTCTCTGGGGCTGAACACCCATCTCTTGTTGAGAGTTAGTAGAAACTAGATGTCTGGGTGTTCAGAAGTTGGCAGGAGTTTTCATAGGACATTTTTTCTCAAGGTAATTCTCTTGGCTTTTGCTGTGTTTGAGACTGTGGAAAGAGTATTGTTTCTGCTCCCTCCTCCTGCTTCCTCTTTCACAGGAGTTTCTGAAACAGTGCAGCTGCCTGCCACAAATTCACCAGTGCATCACATGGAAACCTGGCTTCTTGGCATATGGAAGGGATGGCTCTTTCCTTCTGTACCTGTCTCAGGGGAATTAAATTCACATTCTGTGTTGCTGCTTAGGTTTAGAGCCAAATTTTTCTCTTCAGCTTCCTTCCTCTCCCTGTCCTTCTCTCTTTTCCTTAATTAAATGATGCTCAGGTAAGGCATATAGCTGCAGCTGAAAGGGGATGAAAATAGCACAGATGAAATAGCTACATTATTAAGACCCAAACCTTTATTTAGCATCACATTTGCTGGCATGTCACTGTAACAGAGTTCAAAAGCTGACTGGAATACTTTTTCAACAGATTAATTGATAATCTCTAGTTGTAAAGGGAACAAAATTTTGTTTGCAATCAAACATGATTTTTACAGCTTCAGCTGTTCCTCCCGTCTAAGTTAATGACAAAGTCATATTTGTTCAGTGTCAACAGCAATAGATTCACCACATCTGGATGTTTTCAGTCTCTTGTTTCCCAAAGGCTATGAGTACATCCAGCTGAGATGCCAACTGCTAAAACCATTACCTATATGACACTACCTAGAACTGTTTGTTTTCAACACCTTCGAAAATCAGGTAATTTATGGAGGACAAGCATTGGGTTTGAGAGTTAGATGGCACAGGGTTTTAGATAATAATAATAATAATGAACTCCAGGCGGTGTCTACAAACAGATTTTAAAAATCAAATCTCAGCACCTTTTGCCTTAAATAGTTTCTGGAAGCCTGGTAGAACCTCAAGTGAGCAATTCCCTGAGCAGGGGTGAAATGAATTTCAAAAGTTGCTCAGAGTGGTATGGGAGCAAAGAGATCAAAACAGCAGTGTTGAGTAGGACAGCATTTCTGATCAGTCACAAATGATCCTTCTCAGAGTGTTGCAGATGAATAAGTTTGACGCAGTTTAATTTATCAGCAATTGAAGTTTTATTATTAAAACGAGATAAATCAAAGGCTGATTTTAGCAGCACTTACTATAACACGTGATTTAGTAAAACAGTTATTGAATTACAGATTCAAAAATCACAAGATTCACACTAATTTACTACAAAATATCTCCAACCAAAGCATGTGTATATGCATAAACACAAAGCATACAACACAGAAAAACTTGGCCAGGGAAATATGTGGATGCACACACTCATCAAAGTAAATGCACCAAATCAAACATCTAGATAGGCAGAGAGATGAGGAAAAGAGACTAGCCTATAGTCAAGGAGGAATAACCTGTAAAATACCTAAACACAGAATTTCTTATTTAAATTAACAGATTTTTTTTAGAAAGGTGAGACACCAATAGCAAGATGTGCTCTAAGGTATTCTGGAGACAAGATGGTAACAAATACTCTCAGAGCCCAGAGTGTAGTCTTGCACAAGTATCGCTCTTGGTAAAGATGTTATGAGATGCCTTGAACCCCAAGATTTTTGGCCACAGTAACTCCAAGATTTTTGGCTGCAGTAACCCCATGCAGTGTTACAGACNACAGGAGATCTTATGACTCTCTACAACTACCTGAAAGGAAACTGTACTCAGTTGGGGTTGGGCTCTTCTCCCAGGCAACTAGTGACAGGATGAAAGGGCATGTCCTGAAGTTGTGCCAGGAGAGGTTAAGGTTGGATATTAGGAAGCACTTCCTCAGGGAAAGGGTGATAGAACACTCAATGGGCTGCCCAGGGAGGTGATGGAGTTGCCATCCCTGGAGGTGTTGAAAGAAAGATAGGATGTGGTGCTTAGTGACATGGTCTAGCTGATGTTATGGTGTTGGGTCATAGGCTGGACTTGATGATCTTGGAGGTCTGTTCCAGCCTCAGAAATTCTGTGTTTCTGTGATTCTGTGAAAACAGTGCTGCTGAAATTACTCAGCTTATCTGTGGTTTCAACAGAAACACTGTAGTTCTCTATTTCTCTAAATATTTCCCTTGCTTTCACTTTGAACTTAAAAACTTCAGTCTGCTTTTTTTTTAATTTAACCTCCTTCACCAAAATGCCCTTTTGTAATTACCCATCTCTTTGTTATTCAGTCATTCCCAGTGTCTTCAGCCGAGCTGACACAATGATCTGCACTGTCTCCTTGAAATATTCTCTCACAGCATTTTAATAACTTCCTCAATAAGATCACAGTGCTCCTGCCCTTTTGGCTTGTGCCGTTGCTGTTTGAGTCATGGGTACAATCAACTGGCAATAAATAGCTAGTTAGGCAGCCGCAGCTGCGTACATTGGATATATTCATTTCTTTAACCAGGGTGCTTAAATTTGAGATCTTTTCTTGGTTGAGCTCTGTCAGGTTTGTGAAGGAAGAGGCTGTGGCTGGCAGATTTGCCAAGCACATGGAAAGCAAAAGTGATCTTAGACTGCCAAAAGAATTAAAAAACAGGGAAGATGTTGCAGTATTTGCCTGCATAAAGGGGGGAATATGAAGTTTGAGTAGAAAAGTAGTATTGATTTTTACATACAGTGAGATCATTTGGGAATCCTACATTCACTTTTCCTATCCATACTGGAAAAAAAGTATTGGAAGAGGCTGAGAAGAGATCTAATCTGACACCTCCATTCTCACAAAAGCTTGAACTCAATTTTATTTCCCCAAGAGAAGGCTAAGAGGTGAATTGGTTTTTGTTTACTTTGTATGTACAAGCAGATCAGCTACAAACTGCTTCCCAGCAAGCATAAAAATCTCTCAAGATCAGTGGCAGCACACTGACAAGTGTGAACCAGAGTGAGATGTGAGTTTTGAGCACTGGGAGTATCACTGGAACATTTTAGATAGGGAAATAATAGATTCACTGTCACATGGTTGAATGTCTTTCTTGAAAACTTGCCTATACTTCAGGCGGCTCGCAGCTTCTGTATGTAGCAATTTCTGCATGAGGACTTACAGCCTGTCGAGTAGAGGTCGGATGGCTCTCCTGGCCGTACAGTAGATACATGTTCTTAGTTCACCTGTTCTGTTCTTTTTCTTAATTTTATTCATTTCACCATACTGAGATTGGCAGCAGTCAGATATCCATCTTCTGTATTTGCACAGCTTCCAGTGCTGTGATGCTGGAGGAGCAGAAATAGTGCACAGTGCTGAAGGTTGATAGCAGTTCAAAGAACTCACATGTCATGCAACTGCTAAATACCCATTTATTCATTGCTTTTCTCTTTTTTTCTTTTCTGTAGTGAAATACATGAGAGAAGCAACCCCCTATGTGAAGAAAGGCTCCCCAGTTTCCGAAATTGGGTGGGAGACGCCTCCCCCCGAATCTCCCCGCTTGGGTTGTGCCTCTGCTGACCCCCTGTCGCAGCTTTCGCTCTCCATCCACAGAGACAAGAAGACAATACCACTCAAGATGTGCTATGTAACGCGCAACCTGACAGTGTCAGATCCTGAAAACAGGTGAGCTGGGGATTTGCCTGGGGTCGGGCTTTTACCTTCCTGTCGAATCATCATTGAGCTTTTCAGCCTTGGGTTGGTGAGCAGGAGCTGGCAATAGGCTCTGTCTGCACACAGCAACCCAGCAAGGAGCAAGCCAGCACCAGTTTGGGAAGGATGGGGGTTGTTGTCCGAGCTGTGTGGTTCTGGGCTCAGCTTTTGGGTTGTGCTATAGAAACTCTTCAGTGCAGTAATCCAACATTTTTATTAGAAATAGAATCTCAGGGATTCATTTTTGTCCTGATTGTCTGCTTTTGAAGAAAAAGACATTGTACACACAAATTGGTTACATCCTTCAGGCTGGCTTAATCTAATTCCACTAAATTGCATTTTCTTTTCTTTATAAATGAGTATTATTTTAAGAATGGCCTGTTTTGTCCATTCAATTCTGGGCATTAAAGTCAAGAGTAGGAGAAAAGTTTCACTTACAAGACATAACTGGGGAATTTCTGTGACTTCTTTGTTTGGTTTGGGGTTTTTTTTTCATAATGTTAAAAATAGAAGGAGCTTTTACCAGCCCTTATTTATAACATATGTGGAACAGCTGCACCACACCAGCACACTCTGATCCCTACTGTAACAGCTGCTAATAAAAAAAGGACCAGTCAAGTCAGTAATACAGACTGATCCTTCTGTCCTAATAATGGCCTTTTTGTTTCTCTGTAGTGTGCTGGCTTGCCCAGAAGCTGAGCCCGCTGCCTTTGATTCTCAGCATGTATGTTTCGGATAAATAAAAGTTACATTTTCACTTGCAGAGAAGGAGAAGAGGGGAGAGCAGAAGGGGGTTTAAGGAGGATGGGTTCCACTGTAACCTCTTGCACTGCAAGCCAGAAACTTAATCAGTATCTCTAATTTTTCCTTTTTTTTTTAACGCAGATGTATGTGTCTGGCCTTTTTGTTTTTTGGGTTTTTTCCCTATGTTTTATTGTTCAGTAGTGCTTTACTTAGCTTCTGCTCTTCATCTCTCCAATAGGTTACCACCATACTCAATGATAACTGACCACTACAGAAGTGAAGTAGTAAAACAACAATTACCCTAGCTGTCTTGCTCAAGTTTCAGTCAACATGTCTGTTGATATTGGCCACTTTTTTTTTTTCATAAATCTGCATAGTTTAAGATGTTGAGATTTGTCAGCTGTATCATTAGTCTGAGAGCTTCCTGTTTTCTCTGCCATGGAGTCTATTTGAAAAATATACATTCAGGACATAATGTTAGAATCAGCACAATGTGCCGATGCTTTACATGTGTGGAGTCCATTCTTTCAGCGTTTTTCCATTTTTTTTCGGACTGTATTGTAGTTCTCAGCTCCTGTCACTCTCCTGGTCCTCAGTTTTGTTTGAAGGCCAGGAGAACTGATTCAGAGGGACACACACTGATTGCTCATGAGACTTCTGCGATGAAGCTGACTTTTTTGAAGTGTGCTACATATGGGTATGTTCTTAGGTGTCACTAGGAAGTAGCGCGTGGGAGAGTCATATTGCTTATTATCATAGTTTTCATTTTGCATTGCTGTCATTTCCTGTGGAAAGAGTGACTTCTGGTTTTTACTGTAATCCAACACTGTGTGGTAGACAGTCTAAACTGGATTTTTCCATGCAATCACACAGTACTTCAGCATCATGCTAGCTGCAGTGTAATAGTAGCATCCTATCAATTCACAACTTTACCTCCGTCAGGGTTTTTTAACAGTTCTGGATACCGGGACTGATATTTTCCAGGATAAATGCTATTGCAGTGCAGCAACCCTTTTCCACTGGAATTTATCCCAAGATAGTAATCTGATTCCACAAAAATAATTTGATCTTTGTTCACAGCAGAGTCCAAACCATGTCCTTACATGCTTGTGACGCTTCTGTTTCATAACCCAGTGACCTGACACACATAGTTCTTACAACTGATGGTGTCACTTTGCTGGGTGGCTTTAGAAGAGCACTGCTGGCGGGCTGCCAAAGCATATGCTGGCCGTAAAAGAGCTCCTTTTGACCATAACTGAGCTGATTTTCATCTAAGACCAAGCGTGGACATATAAAATATGAGTTTTCCTCTGCAGATGCTTCACTGGTGCAGACTGGAGATCATGTCTTTGCAAGATTTTGGGACCAGGCTGAACTAGTTCGATGTTCGGCATGAGAAGGTGCCTATGTTAAAGGACCCAGAAGGAAATACCTACTTGTTGGCACTGAACCATATCCACTTTTTAGAAAGGTGGCGTGAAATGTGGGTTTAATAAGTACAGAGGAAGTTATACATATGGTTTTCCCCCTAGAGGTGGTAGCCCTGCATAGGACTTCTGCTTCCACTTGAAGACTGTCCCCAGTTAAGAGATTCCTACATCTCTGTTTACTTTCAGATGGTTTGGGGAGCCTGTTACATCAGAGCAGCAGTGAAATGTGGTGCTTTTAGAACCAGCAGTTCTCAGATGTCTCCTTCATCTAACCTGCCTGTGGGTTCACTCTGACAGAGGCAGAAAACTGTCTGCTCTGTTACCTGATTAAAAAAGCTGTGAGATACCAAGGAGAAGATCCTTAATACAAACCAATGGCAAACACAGCATGTAGGAATTTTTTAATAGCAAAAGCATTGCAAGAGGAGGAAAGGTGCAGAGCATCTTAATGGCATCTTTATCATCCTTCTCTAGACACAGGAGCCATTGTTATACTTTAGGCTTGATGAAACCGGGTTAAAATAATTGTAACTTAAATCTGTTGTTTGCCTATATTTTTACTGGTAAGTGTCTTACTTGGTGGCAGTATCGGAGGTTACTGTAAGGCCTAATAGAGGAGCATCCCCTCTTAATGAAGGGAAACGTGGAAATGGTCATATCTAAGTAATATCAATAATCTTGTGCAGTATAAAAAGTTCTTCATCAATTTCTGTTAATGATATTAAGGAGGAAAAAAAAAAAAAAAAAGGAGATAGGTCTCTGAGGTGAAATTTGCACCACTGGTGCTTTTAAAGTCTTGGGACATAATACAAAGGTACTTCTGTACACAGCACAGGAAATGCGACATTCCCTGGAGGAATGAGGTTGTGCTGTGCAGACTGAAAAGACTTTCTCATCTGCTTTTGAAATCACCCTAAAATCCTGCCTGCACTTCATTCAGCCAAACCCAGGAGGTGTGGGCCTGATCCTGCCAGCACTTAGTGTGCACAGACGTTTTATCAGTGACAGGAGTCCAGAGCAGTGTGATCCTTACAGGGAACTTCAGCAAGGATCCAGTCTTAAGAATCAAGTTACTCATTGGCAGGATTTGGTCATCTGATGGGGAGGGTTTTCTTTGGTTTGAAAGCAAGGAAAAATGAGCCAAGACAGATTCCCAGCAGCACGGTGCCGGTTGCCAGCTGCACCCAGGGGCAGCACTGCAGCAAGTATAGGTGTAGTTTGTAGACTTTACACTGAGGACACGTGGAGAAATAGATAAGGAACCTTCCCTACCTGTTGTCCATTTCAGGGTTGGACTTAGAATTGCTATCAGAAGGTAGAATTGAGTAGATAGGTTTCAAAGATGGCAGAGGAACTGGCTGGTACCTGTGGCACTGCCTTGTAGAGTGACCATGGGACTGAGAAGGAGTCATATCTGCTCGTGTAGAGCATATCTGTTTGTCTTGGTTTTTGCCTCATGCCTCTGATGAGTTAGCTTGAGAACACTGGGCTCAGCCAGTGGCACTGGCTACTGGTAGAAGCACATATGGGGTGAGATGCTGGGGAAAAGCTGAACCCTAAACCCATGACTAAGGATGTGATGGACTATTTCCATCACCGTGCTGGCACAACTGCAGCACACTGGAGCTGTCAGCCCTGAGTGGACACCAGCAGTTCTGTGGATCTTCCTGGGGAGGTGGAAGTCTTATTTTCCTGATGGATGGTGCAGATTTAGCAGAACTGGCTTCTGGTTTAGGAAACTTGGGTCGTCTTTTCTGTTACCATGTGTAGGCAAAAGAATGAGAAAGGACTTAACGTTATGTATGGGGTGTAGGGAAAATTCAAAGATACTATAATGAGTGCATTATCAGTGTAAAAAAATCCCCCTCCACACCTCCTCAAGGAATTTGTGCCTTTCTCAATGTGCTGTTATTGAACTGCTGTCTGGCTGTAGAAAAAAATCTCTAAAGAAAGAGATCGTACTTAATTCACAGCGGTGGTGTGAGCTACATCTTGAGAACCTTGGATGAAAGGCATATAGCACTTAATTATCATTATTGGTACAGACATGTTTTACTGTTTAAATATCAGTAAGTCCTTTGAAGAAGTCATTGAGTCTGCTAGAGTCAAATTCTTGATTTATATCAAGAATTTTTGTTACTTTTTTTGTTTTCCTGATAGGCTGTGTTTATTATATGTTTAGTTTACTGTTAAACTATGGAAGAAATCAAAAATACAACATTAAAATAAAGCAACTTGAAAGGATGTAACTCAAATCCAGACAGGAACAAAACATGATGATAATCAGGGTGAAACTCTGTTTGATTCTCTTCTCATCTTTAAACCACCCTGTTGTGCTACGCCATCACAGTGTGCATGGTCTGTTACAGGAGGATCATCTACCACTGTGAAGCCCTTTACATCCTTGCCAACACAGGGTCATGAATTTAGAGATCAAGGTGAATGTGGGTTTTTAACCTTACCTCCCAAACATTTTACTGTTATGGATCCAAATCCTCCTTTTGTGTAAAGCTGGATATTTCTTGTCGGGTTCTTGTTTGTTTATAGTACTGTAACTGCTAATCTGCCCCCAAAATCTGCTCTTTGCTGGGAGAGATGAGCAAGTAGGCAGTACTTGTGATATATCTACTGTTGTCTCTCTTGAAGCTGAGAGAAGTTAAGTGATTTAGCTAAAAAGGCATTTGCAACATTGCCTTCAATACCCTGAGGATAGGAAAGGGAGGAAGTTGGGGTGTGGGGGAGAGGAGACAGGATGGATAAGTGGCTGGGTGATGGGGAAGGCTTCCTCCTCCTCCTTGATACATTAACATGTCCTCTCTAAGAAGTGCATGCCTGTGGGACTCTCCTTGGTAGATGAGGTCAATGCATTCAGGGCTTCAGTTGTCAGATAAGAGACCTGTAAGACTGCATTTCTTGTCTTGTAACAGAATTTTGGGGAAATCATTAACTGCTAGAATTAATAATTGGTTCAGGCTGGGCTGTCTGACAGTCCTCTGTCATCTGCATCATCTGCTTTATGGGCAGCTCTGCAATTGCTGGTGCATTTTAGAAGCTGCAGTCATCTGTCTTGATAAGGGGCAGTTTTCCAACCCTGTAGGAGCTGGAGCTCTGAAGCCTCTAGGAAGATAAGGTGTGATCTTTTTTATTTTATTTTGTTTTTTTCTTGTTGCCATAGGGAATTCATTATTTTCCATAATTTGTGAAACTGTCCACCAGACAAATGGGTCATCGGTTTTGCTCTGGGTCTTCTCAGCCTTCTTGGAAGGCCACTGGGATCAGACAGCTCTGTAGGACTTTCCCTTGTATAGAGAGGAGTGGTTTTGTCTCTTTTGAGTCAAATCACCAACTAAGCTTTTGGGGAAAGAAGAAAACAAAACAAACCCAACAACGACAAAAAAACCCCCACCAAATCCAAAGGCCATTTTTTTGCAGAGTAACCTCAAGGGTGTTCATTTACACAAACACATCGAGAAGGTTGCACTTTGGATGTTCGCTTACTTTTATTTACATCAGGTTTAATTTTTGTTCTGTTAAATAATGTTGAAATAGCTTTCTAATGTCCTAAGGACATGCTATAGTCTCCGGGCAACAGTTTCAGCAGTGAATTGCTGGAGGAATGTGCTGGGGTTTGTGGACACAGTGGAACCCCCTGAGTTCCCTGCAGTGTGTTTGAGATACCAGTGTAGAACTGGATAGTTAGAGTGTTTTGGGACTGACCTCCGATCTGTGCAGGTCCGGGTGAATCTGGAATTCGTCATGTCTCATTTTCTCAAAAATCAAGACACATCTTTTCACCTGATATAATGACCTGGAACTTTCTCCCCTCCCTGTCCTTCTGGGCCAGACAGGGGAGTTGAGCTCCTGGTTTCCTTCCCATCTCCAGCACAAACTGCATCGGAATGGGCAAAGCTCCCGCATGTGTTACTCAATAAAAATATCTGTGCCTGCGTGCAGGTATGTGAGTGTAAATAAAACCCCGTGTATTTGTCTATGTGTGAACAGGAGTGAACGTGACCTGACAGGAATAAAATGTGTGTCATGGTGAGTGGGTGGTGCGGAAGGATGTGCATGGTGTGGAGGTGGCAGTAACCGAGGCTGGCAGAACACTTTCAGATGGATTTTTGATTAACAAACTTATAACCAAAGTATTTATTTTATGTGCAAATATTTAAATAATGTATTAATGGAGGAAAACAAGACATGCTGATGGATTTTTGTGTTGTATTTTGGGGATTTTTTTGAGACACTGCTTCAGTTAGGGAAATTTTGAAAAAGTCAAAGAATTTTAATTTTTGCAACCAGCTCCAGTTGTAGAGGATTGAGCTGAGTAATAGAAATGAGAGCAAAGGAACTGGAAATGAATGAGAGGAGGAGGAGCATGAAGAAGAAACTGCCTACAGAAATGTATGGAGGGAAGGGAGGAGAACAAATAAAGGAAAAGTGATGGAGAAAGAAGCCAACCAACAAGGTGAAGCAATGAAGCAAGAGAGTGAAAACTGCAGCAGACTTGAACATTTTTACAAATAAGAAAAAAAACACTGAAGAGATGAAGAAAGAGAAAGTCTCTGAGCAATGTTGTGGATTAAAGGGAAAGGAAGAGCATCATGAGTGCTGCAGGGAAGGATAGAGGAGGACAAAGAGTTAATCGTGTTTTATGTTTGCCTGTATGTTAAGGTATGTAAGTGCTGACATCCAAGCTGCTACTAAAAAATGTTGGAGAGCAATTTTAACACCTCTGAGATCTGCCAAAGAAAGGAAGTTGATATGCAGGGGTTTCAGTTTCTTGCCATGCTCCTCATCCCCACAGTATTTGTGTTATGGCTGAGAGCCAGAGACAATCTCGAGACTCTTTTTCCTGCCCGGCTGTTGTCCTGTGCTCAATGCTGGACTTTCCCTTGCTTATCAGCAGGGCTGCAAATTGGATTTCAGTCTTACAGCTCTGATCTGGCCTGACCTGCCATTAATCAAGGAACAGGATTTTAATCTGGTGTATTAGAAACTGCTCCCTCCTGCACCTTGTGTAGGCACTTTTATGGCAACACATCACATGTTACAGCCACAGCCTGAGCCTCGGGTGTTGGGCTGCCATCGTAGGTGCCCCAGTTCAGTGTTGTAAGTGCTGAGGCTTTATTGCTTGAGTTGTACACACAGACATTGCTATTTTAATAACCTGTGGTCACATCCAGATTTCACATGTGTTTCTGCTGACAGAAATTCCTATTTTCCTGTAGTAGGATTCAGGAACAGTTATGCTGGAGTTGTTCCCTCTTCTTATCACTTACATACAGATATTCCATTGATCTCAAAGTCTGTTCAATGGGAAGTTGAGTTTACTGCCAGTAATGAAAATGCCAGGAGGTGACCCATGCCTGCTGTCCCAAAGAGGTCAACAATATCTCCAAGAGGCTGGCTCTCGGGTGGTGCTCTCTCCCCAGCACTCAGGGCAAATAATTGATCCAGAGAGAATTTGTGGTTTTGTCATCATAGTTGTTAGACAGTCTGGCTTCTGTTTTGCTTCACTTGGCAACTAATTGATATCTGGGATTTCTTGATCATGGAAGTCAAAAAGTAGGTGTATGAAATAATGAGGTATTGAGACACATCCTGCTAGATGCAGTGGACTGGCTATTTGTCTCTTCCAGTGAGACTCTCCTATGACAATTCATCTTCAAGACAGCGCTGATCTATCCACAGCCCTGCTTATTTGTCCAGTTTCCCTATTAGTTTTCATCTAATGCATCATGTTCCCTTATTTTTCCAACGTCCTACTACAGCACTGCCTACCAGCAACAGTACCAGTGGTGTTCCTTATTAGAAGACACGTAGTTCTTCTGCAAACCCATGATCTCTTATTTATGCAGCAGCATGAGATTCTCCACCTTCATCTCATTCTGAAGGGGTCATTTACCATTAGCAACTACAGTCAGGTGCTCTTTGCTTAGCTCAGACATCGCTCAAGATGCAGAAGGTGCTTTGAGGTTGGCTGTAGCTTTGCTAGAAGTGTGGCTTTTGTGGCAGAAACTTTTTTTTTTTTTTTTNTTTTTTTTTTTTTTTTCTCAGCATTAATGTATTTTCCTTCTTGCTGTGAAAGAGTATTCAGAGTGCTGTGGTCAATGTATTGACCACACCAATCACAGCATCTTTTGGTCTTAAAGTTCAAATTCCTACCATGCCTCTGAAATAATTATTTCTTTTTCCCCAAGTAACTGACTTCACTGCCCCTTGAAACAGCCCTTTTTCCATTGTTTGGTGCTGAATCCACTGTGAAGAAGGCTGGACTCTGTATTCCTGCATAAACAATACTTAGCACTACTATAACCAGAATATAAGAGAAAAAAAATCAAGAAAGAAAAAGATAAGAGGTCTTCTGGGCATGCTGGGAAAAAGTTGTTCTCCTTAACATGCACAGACATTTAAAAACTATGAAATTACTTTTGTAGTTGTTCTGGGTAGAGAAGGCAGTGTGTGGCGTGCTCTACAGCTCTATCAGCATTGGCACAGCGGTGTGAGCAAGTCCATTACAGAACCAAGGCCCTTCCTTACTCGCATGTGGTGCAACTCTGCTGATAGGCCTTTTATAAAAGCAAAGCCCAGCTAGCAGCAAATAGAAATGAAATCAAGTGTGACAGCTCATTAGTGATATCTACACCCTCTGGACATCAGTCTAGTCCAGCTCCCAAGAAACAAGTATCTACATCGGTTTTACCACTGTGAGTTGAAAGTCGGCAAGTAACTGTTAATAGAGCAGATACCCTTGGACAGCAAGGGGACCAAGAGACATTCACATAGAAAAATTCCACTTGATTACCAAATAGCACTTGCTTGGTAAAATTACTTTTGCTTCCCTTTAGGTGCATCAAATGAAGATTCTTCTTCATTGTATGCGGGGGAATTCATTGCAAGCCTAACAGTCTTTTTATGAAATATTTTTGTTGCAGACTAAACCCAAAGCTTCCATTGCTTAATTATAATGTATTTTATTCCTGTTTCATCTCCTGATTCTGCATGTAGAATTGAAAAAAAAAAAAAATCTGTTATGGTTCAAATTATTTTATAACAAAACCTACAACTCTTTAAAAATGTCTGATTGTTTTCCTCTAAATTCCCTGCTACGATGGAAAGTCTTCTGTGTTTGTACACTCAGAAATCAACAAAATTATTTACTGTGGTTTCATGTACAGACAATGGAGGAGATGGAGTGAGCAGTTTGGCCTTTGATCCCTTTTTAAGTTTGCAGACTCAGCGGCAGAGTTTTCTTCCTGTCTGTGCCAATGCAAAATTGAATAAGTCCACTCTGGCTCCAGCTTATCATTAACTTCAAGGGATTTACTCCACACTTTAAACAGTCACTGAATGCATAATCTGACCTGGGAAGAGGCATTATGTGTAAATCACTGCCTTATTTGGTCCTGAGCCAATGCTGGTGGGAGAAGTGCCTTCAATAGTTTCGATATAAGGTATTTCTTAGATAATGAACACTCCTACATGATGAATCCTTATTCATGTGGAATGAGTATGGTCTATCAAAGATTTGCTTTCAACTACTTCTGATCCCCTGTAAAGTAAAAACTCTGGCTGATGAAGCAAGCAAGTGAGTTTTGGCCTCTTATGTGCAAGGTTGTAGCATTTGGAGGTGCCAGGTTTTGTGTCACCCCTGCGTTCTGCGGGTAGAGAAGGGGATGCTGGAAACACTCCTTGGCTCAGTGGGACTCTTTGAGAAGGAGAGAGAAAATTACTCTTTTATTATAAGGTTTGCCAAATGATCTCTGAGAAAATGTGATATCATTCATATGCATTGCCAAGCTGGAGAGGTGCCGTGCATCTTGGCAGCCATCTAGAGCTAACATATAATTCCTTTGGGTTGGTATGGGCTTTATCAGAAACAGTTCCATATGCAGTATTTACATAACTGTGGTGGAGTGTGAGAATAAACACAGCTGTGGCATTGCCCTAAATATTTCAATTCAGTGGGGAATTAAGGGAACTTTATCACTAAACTGCAGATAAACAGAAGTCAGTAAGCAGTGGTCAGTTTAGCCAAGGAACGAATCAAAGCTACAATGGCTGGACTGCTGGAAACATTTAAGTGCTTTAGTGTTGAGTTTACTAAGGTCACTGGTATTTTTTTGCTTTTCAAAAAATATGGAAATGGCATCAGTCAGCTGTTAAACAAAAAGCGTCATCCAAATGGACTGGTGAATCAAAGCAGCGTAGGCTGAAAGACAGAGAAGGGAAGAGTTTATAGGGATGCAGCAGTTTCAGTGTCTGGCTGCAGTTGGAGCCTAGGGGTTTCTGGGAAGATTTTAAGTTTCTTTTAGTATCTCCATTCTAGCTGACTGCAGAGGCAGAAGCCTTGGATCTTTAGTGAAAATCTCCAAGCGTGGTTTCCTAAGGATACTTCAGTGCCCAGATCTTAATAGCAATAGCCAGTAGTAGAGTCCAAGCAGCTGAGGATTTAGACTTTTGTCATTAGGGCATGAATAAAAACAGTACCCTACCTAGCAGCTTGCCCACGAGCAGTGCTTGCAGGTGTATTCCTCGGGCTAGACCAGTGATGCGGATGAAATGATTCAGTTTTGGGGTTGTCAAAGCAGCATTTATTCCCATATTGAACTCGCTTTTCAGAAGTGTAGTATTGTCTAATCTTCCTGTCATTCAGCTCAGGGAAGAAGGTAGAGTTGCTGCAGTTGTTAATGCATCACCATCAAACTTTGACGACTGACAAGCAGTCCCCAAAATAGCCTCATTAGAAGTCACTGGGGGATGATACTGTAAAAGCGTTTTTCCAAGCAGGGCTCAGTACATGTGTTTGCATATGTACACTGGAATACATACACCAGTATCATAGTGGAACATGTATATATTAGAATATGCATAGTTCTGAATCCCTTAAACAGAACTGGTAAGAGCTGTCTGAATGTTCTTTATTTAGGGAACAGAACTCTTGTATAAGTAATTATAAAGCCACCATCAAGGGAAATAAATTTTGATGCAGGCCCAAGTAGCAAAATAGTCACTTGCTTTAAGTAAGAATTAAGTGTTTTCCAAATTGGAAGGAAGCGCATTGCCATTTGAAAGCTCTTTCAGGTCTGGATAATTGTTAAACGAAAGCCTGCTACAACTCTAATTTAAAAAAGATATTATATGTTTGCTGCTGTTCCTTTGCACCTGAAAAAGCAGCACGTTCTTCTGAGTCTTTACAGTCCTTGTTCAGTGCTTTGTTTACCACACAATCCGCAGCGAGTTTGGAGGTGGAAGAGCCCCCATAGAAACCACAGGCTTTGCGAAGAGCATTGTTTCACCCAGTCCATACGGTGCATTAACGGTTTACAAAAATAGCACAATACTGCTGTGCTGTCCAAATAACTTTTGTCTTTACAAGAGTATTAAAATGAGAGGTAGAGTGCAGAAAATCCCGAGTGCTGCTCCTGGCTTGTTTCCTGCCTTGTCTGGGTTATGCACCTTCCCACTTCATTGGTGGTGGAATGGAGATGCTGTCACTGACCTCATTTGTAAAATGCTGTGAGATGTCCTGTCAAAAAGTACTCAGTAAGTAATAAGCAACTTTTCACTGGTTACCACAATGTACTTCGAGAGTCTAAGTCTGTATAGTTTGTTTCCATTGATAGCTGCCTACAAGAACATGTTGAAACTCAAGTTCATACACTAGTGGGAGAGCAGTGTTTCTGATGGAAGGACAGACTGAGCTGTAGTAGTTGCACATGATTGTAACAATCATCAGACACAAATGGCTAAAGCTGTCAGGGAGAAAGCTGCTTTTTTTTTTTTCCCAGAATTACAGAATGTTAGGGGTTGGAAGGGACCCCCAAAGATCACTAAGTCCAACCCCTCTGCAAGAGCAGGACAAAACTATAGCAGATCACACAGAAATGCATCCAGAAGCTCAGAAGAAATGAGAGTGTGATTGGGAACGTGCCTATCTACAAGCAGTTGTCTAATTCACAAGACCTGCATCATCTGGCAAGGAGTTTTCCTTTTAGTACCTGAAGCTGAATCCTCAGTGCATCCTGTAGAGGCTAAATAAGAGCATTTATTTTCATGCAGTGCTGAACCTCCAGCAGCTTTTCTGAGGAAACATGCATTACTGTGTTGGCTCAGTGCTTTCTGAAAAATCAACCCACTTTTCAAGCTATCCAAACAGTGATTTAGGACCCTGAACAGTTCAGCTGCTGAGTTTGGAAAATCATGACCTTTTCTATCTTTAGAGCATGTCTGTGTGGAGACCTCCCCTTCCCAAAATGGATAAACATGAAGCTATCCGTCCTCATTCTCTCCGAGCTCTGGAAGGCTGTGCAGATCGAGTTGCCCTCTGTTCTGGATTCAACTCTGGCTTAGCCAATTAATTAAAACCTCTTAACTGTTAGTTAAACTCCAAATAGCAGGATTTTGTAATTGTATAACAAATATTTGCCTTAAATTACTGTTTCAGACCTCAGCCTGAATAAATTCCACTGAACTAATTACTTTACTTCTACAGAAATGAGTTGTTTTGTGTCCCAGAGATCGGACAGCAATGCACAGGACAGAAGTTTGTGCTTAGGCTCAGATCCCAGGTCAAATTTGTGTGGGTCCTGTTCAGTCCTGTTAACACTGTGTGTGTATAATGAAAAAACATGAATGTGATACAGAGTTGAATAATGGGCAATGACCATGGCTTGGTTTTATAATTGCTTCATAAAGGCTATTACTTTGTGAGTTATTTAATGAATGTTCAAGTAAAAGTTGCCCACAAAGCTATAAAGATCACACAAACCCCCCCTAGTAACTCGTAACTTCACTGAGAACAGAACTGAAATAGCTTCAGCTGCCTCTCAAAGCATTTTTGTTGTTGCTGTTGTTAGCAAAGGTGTTGGCACAGCTCCCATAACCACAGTGGAGAGGATTCTTTATCCTGAAAACTGTGTTCGTTTGTGCTTTTCTGACCACAGTGTTGGGGTGGAAGCCCACAGGATAGTCTAGTCAGCGTGGGTTTTTTTAAAAAAAACCACACGTCTCTCTCCACAGGAGTTTGGAAAACTCTGAAAGATGCCTGCCAGCAGCAATCATACAGTTGCAGTTAGCACTTCCTTGTTGCTGCTGTTAGCAGGATCTGAATGGAGCATTGAGGATGTTGGTAACTCCCAGAGAAGGCTAATTACGTTGGGCTTCTGGTTGATGTTTAGTGGTGTCACTGAAACCACAGTTCAAGCCTAAGAAAATTCCTCTTATTTTGCATGTGTGTGTTTTTTATTTAGCTCTATATGTGTAAAATAAACACATTGAGAAACTCTGGGTGTGCTGTTATACCCAGCTAAAGAAGGCAGCAGCTTATGGCTTCTCTTCAGTCATCTCCCATGCAGTTCTGTGTGGTCCCCAAGTCAGTGAATGTGAATGGGTAAATGCTTCTCTTGCCTTGATATTTGAAACTCCTACTGATATGCTAGATGTTGGCTTGCATCAGCACTGGCAAAAACCCTTTTCTCAATGATTTTACTGTAATGACAGTACAGACCTGGATTCAGTTACAATGTTCTGATTCTGTTCAGATACTGTAAAAGAAAGTTTTTTAATGCTAGGTCTTGACATTAGAATCCTTTTTAACTCAATGTTAACACTAAGCAAGGTAGTTTAGCCACTTAATGGTATCTGAGTGAACATAATCTTTTTCCCTCCGGTTTTTCTAGACTTATTGAAGTTCATTCACCTGATGCCAAGCACACCGTCGTGCTCAGGAGTAAGGATTCGGCTACAGCGCAGGCCTGGTTCAATGCCATCCACTCCAGTGTCAACGAGCTCATCCCCAGGGTGATTGCAGAGGTCAGAGACCAGCTGGGTAAAACTGGGATTGCTGGAAGTCGAGAGATTAGACATCTAGGCTGGCTTGCAGAAAAGGTAATGAAAAGATTCTTATTTTCATTTGTAAGCTTGTTCTTTCTTGCCTTCTTTTTATTCTTGAATTCAGCCTTGTCTGGAAGTGGAGAGGATAATGAGGTTCTGGGTTTTGATTTAGCTATCCCTTTCTTTTCTTAATGTGCCAATTTTTTGTCCTTAAAAAAAGGACAAAAGGTCTACCTTATATATTAAATATTCACAGGTCATTTTAAGTGGACAGATGGTATGCTTCTGGTTTATGAATCTCTTCTCCTTACGGTTAGTACACAATATCCTGTTCACACATTTCTTTCTCCCTTTTTCTTTTTTTTCTGCCTTATGGACTGAGATTTTATTTCATGTTGCTCATTATGGACCAGTTCAAGGTCCTGCTGAATTTTGTGATGAAATTTGTGTTGCCTTTAATAGGGCCAGGCTGCAGCCCTGTGCCTGTTCCAGTGTATTTACAGTGGTTGTCATCAAGAATTAGCCTTGAGAGGCTTGCAGTGACAGAGTTACCCAAAAGTCAACATGGTTTTTTTTCACTAATCTAACCATGCAGACCTGTGCAACAGTAATGGAGTGAGGTCAAAAGTCCTGAGCTTCTTTTCATGTTGGAGACCTGTTGAAAAGTAGAGAAAAATCACTACATATGGTAAAAAGTGATGAGAATTTGCTTTTATTTTGTTACTGGACTGTGGACTGTAAAGCCTAGGTGAAAGAAAGATAACCTGCAGGGTGGGAGAAGGGGTTATATATACTATATATGTGCAAACTGTATATACTGGTTTAGAGGAGGAGTTCAAGGCAGCCAGGTGAGCTGTTCATCACAGGGTGTTTCCTAAATGCTCCTCATGCAAAACCTGGGCTTGCCAGTCAAGAGAGATTAAATTCTGCTGTCATATTTGGAAGCACAGTATGATTATCAGTCGTCTTCTCCTGGGGTGAGCTTCTCTACTACATCCAGTACAGGTTGGTTTGTCAATGTTGGCAGTTTAGCAGGGGACCTCATTATTAGTAGCCACAAAATAAAACATGTGCCTTGTATTCCTCCTAATTTTACCATTAATTTTTTCTCTGTGATATTTTGGGGCATATCTTGCTATTTTTTCCATGGACTGCAGTGGGAAGAAATCTGAACTGTGTTTTGAAAAGCATTTTACACTGTAACTTTTAATACAGCTCTTCTGGCATCGTGTTATGTTACTTACATAGCATAACCTTACAGTGAATTCTCAGCAAAATGGATTGACACTGAGATGAATTCCTCTGCTTTTTGGGGGAATGCAAAATGTAATCCTATAGAAATTTCATGGTAATTTGCTGTGATTACTCTCTGCGTTCATTAAGCTATTTCCTGGTTTGACATTTTTTATACCTCTCTGCTCTAAACTTAGCTCTAAACTTCAAACTTTATGGTACTGCAGAAATAGATTCATTAGCGGAGCCTCCCTCAGGTGGGTAGCATTAAAATAAATAGTAGGTTATCTAAGGTACAAAGCAGTTGCATGCTAACGGGATTCTTCCACCTTCACCAAACTTTCCTCTGAAGACAGCCCTAAATTTGTGGTCTTCAGTGTGAAGCATCCATCTTGCAGGTCCACCATGAGGTCCTTGGATATGCCCTGGGTGGGCAGAGAGGGTCTGTCTGCATGTAAAGCAAAGAGCTCTGCATCACTTTAAGAAAGCACACAGTGTCTCTGGCATTATTAGAGGTAAGGAGGAAAACAGCCAGAAGCAATCATTAGAGATGCCATATTCCCTTTTTCATTAAGGCACTAACCTTGTCCTGCCCTTAACCTTATGGGAAGGGTTTCTGAAGCTAGACAAGGATTAGGGAGTTGTATTAGTTCACCACCATCCTAACATTTTCTGTAACTAAGAGAAATGTCAAGTACTGGTTTGTAATAAAGTGTGTGTGCTCCCCATCACCTTTTCTTTCTTGTATTTGTCTTTTCACTTGAGTAAGACCTGTGGGATTAGCAAGCGTGCTAAGCAGGAGGGAACAACTACATGTGGGTTTTAATTTTTATAGGTCTTTCCTTTTTTTAATGCTCCTGTAAAATACTTTCAGTGACCAAAGAAGAAATTAGTAATGTCATCCTAACTGAGGAGCTTTTCCGTGGGTGTGTTAATTGCCCCTTTTCTTTCCAGGAATCCTTTCAGTCCATGTAGAAATTTCTTTTCCAGCTCTCTCTTTCTCCACTTTTTTATAGTTCTGCACATCCTGTTGCTTACAGGGGAGCTGGAACAAGCATTGCTACTTTTCTCTTCATGCTTTCCACCTACCATTGAGTTCCTTCATGAGGAACAAATTCAGCTCTTGCACTGGAGAGCTAAAGCACTGAAGAAATGGTAGTTTATTTTATGACTTTGTAATGACTGTTCCAACAGACCAGTGCATTATTAGCATAAGCTTTATCTACCTTTTTGCCTCATTAGTGCAAACACAAAAAGGTGTTCTGGCAATAGTGGGTTTACAAAGGTAGCTTTTGTCAATTCAGCAGCTGACCACACGAGCAAAAGCATGACTGGTTTTGGGAGGAGCTCAGGCTGTAGCCAGTCACCAGGCTTGTAGCTGGGTCAGTAAAAAAAAATAAACCCTAAAAGAAAACCCCAAGCTTTATGTCTCTCCCTGTCCTTGCTTTGCTATTGACACTTCAAATGTGGGCTTGGAGGAAAGAAAAAGCGCTTCTGCAGCCAGAGACCTTCTCCTTTCAGGATGTCAAATGTCTTGCAGGCAGTGGACTTCTTAAAATGATCTCAAAGCTTCTTTGAGAAACTTAAAAATAGGATTTGCTGCAAGTTGTCTTTTATAATGTTAATATTTTGAAACTGCAGAAAAAGTGCCACTCTGGGATTTTCTCACTATATCTTAACCCCAGCTGTTGGTTCCTCATCAAGTCGCTCTGCCTGCTGAGGACAAGTGTGTTAGTGCTCCCACTAATCTGGTGTGGGGATCAGAGGGGAGAAAATAGCCAATATCGGAGGGGAAATAACCAAAGCAGCACGGTGAATCAGAGTTGGTTTTCAGCTCCTGACACTATCTCCAAAATGAAAAGTGTATTAATATACTACAGGCTCTTCAGTATCCTCAAACTTGAGATAACCGTATCATTGTGTTAGAGCTGAAGTGCTATGCATGTCACAGCAGAGTGATCTTCAGTATCGAGCTGTATATTGCAGTATTATATTTATCTTCCTGCTCTCGCTCTAATTCAGAGGAAGGAGTGATAAAAAGAAGATTGTGAGCCATGCAAGCTGTCCAAATAAGATTTAGGCAACTGACACGAGACTATATTTAAGGTTGTTTTTTTCCCCAGTATGTAAAGACAATGCTTCTGTTTTACCACTTCCTTTGGAAGTATGTTCACTGGTTAGCTGAAAAAGTAGACAACAGAGCCACATTGTTATTCTCATCACAGATAAATGAATTTTCAAAGAACAGGAGAGAAGCTTCTGTCTTAAAATTGTATATAATTACCAAATTGTAAAGGCAAACTTAAAACATCCTTGCACAAGAAAACTACCAGCTGAAACTGCAGTGAGCTTTGGGTTGCACTGTGTCTTAACCCCCAGTGCACATCAACATCTGCTTCAACCAGGTGAATAACCTCCTAGAAGCGTGGATGTTTGCCATAGAAAACTATTACACAAATGCCTAATTTGTTTGCAGGGAAATTACATTCCTGTAGTGTGTTCTCCTTGGCAGTTTCTAGGCTCTACAGGTTTGGTTGAATTTTGTTGGTTCGTTGTTGTGGTTTTTGGTTTTATTGTTTGGGGTTTTTTTGGTCGTTTGGGGGGGGTGTGTGTGTTTGTTTGGTTGGTTTGTTTTTTTGTTTGTTTAGGTTTTTTTGTTTAGTTTTTCTGTTTGTTTGTTTATTTTGTGTGTGTGTGTTTCTTTTGTGTTTGTTTGCTTTTGATTTTGGTTTGATTTGGGTTTTTTGTTCTTCTCTTTAAATCTCTGCTTTTTTAACTCATTATTTGGGCAAGTTCGGAAATTCTACCCATCTATAACACCAAGGAAGAAGAGCAAGGCAATTTGATCCTGGTCTCCTGGTTTGGTTAGAAAAGGACCTAATGTCTCATATTGATAATATATGGCTGGTCATAATCTTAAAATTGGTCTGAACTTTTTGGAAATTACACATACATAAAACAGGAAAATCTTCTTTGTGTCTTAATTAGAAATTTTAAGTTCCAATTAATTGCTTGCTGTGGAGCACCTACATCCAAATGAAGAGTCTTTCTTTTGCCCCATGTCACTTAACCTTGTAGCTTATTCAATCTGGAAATTATTTGTTTGCTTTGTAAAACACCACAACAGAGCACTTAATTACATTAGCAGCCTTCATTATCTGGGATAACAATCAGGCTGTTCCTAGGAAAGACGTAAACCTGAAATAGCATGAAGAATAATTTCCTCTCCCAGCTTCAGTGAGGTTCCTTCACAGCCCACTTTTATCAGCAATATCATCGTTCTCTTGTTCCTTTAGATGCGTTCAGTAAATGGATATATTAAGGAAAACTCTGGATGAAAACAGCTGTTTCATTCACCATACTGTTAAAAAGACTTTGCCAGGTGCTATTTCTTTCCATGCCAGTGAGTAAATGATAAATCTAAGTCAAGCATAAGTGCTCAGTGTAAGGGGGTTGGAAAGAAAAATAAATTTAAATAAGCCATGAAAAATTATAGGAATATGGTGGTAATGGAAGGCATGAATGACCTGAGCTTCAAAGTCTGTACTTCTGCAGCACAGTTTGGCTGTTACAGTGGAGAAAACCCCCTCTATCAAATAATTACAGAGCACAGTTAAATGGTGAGTGAGTGCCGTTGTGCCTGCAGTAGCTTTCAGTTGTTAAATTATTCTTGCAGAAATGGAACCAAAGTGTAAACTGGGTCCCTGCATGTCTCCTTGGCCTTCCCACCAGGGCTGCTTTAGCTCTGGCTGGATCCCAGCAGAGGTAATCATACCCTGCCTGCTCTTGCTCAGTTTTGATCTAACAGTCCTAAAAACTGACTTAGGTTTTTCTATTAAATACAGAATATTGCTGTCACCATCCCTATGAATCCAGTGAATGGGGAGGAAGTTCATTTTTAAGGTCATCCCACCATGAAGTTTTATTTAACTTCTCCCTTCCTGCATCAGGAGGAATTGTGAGCCCAGAGATGTGACTCCTGCTCTGGCAGCTGTGCCTACGCAGGCAGGGGTGGACACAGAGCAGAGGTGGGATTGATGTGGTGGCCTGTGTCTCTGCTGTGACAGGGACCTCTGCAGGTATCCCGATGACAAACTCAAGTAGGGTTTGAGAGAGGAAATGTTGGGATGTAGATTAGAAGAGGATACTGAAAGGAAACGGTAGGGAGGGGGGTGTTTGCTGCCTCCCTGGGGTGTGGGAGCTGTTTCTGACAGTTCCAACAATGTGGAGGGGTGGTGACTGTGGGAGCACATCCTGTCGTGGTCCTGAGCATCAGCCACTTTGCATGGTGTGGCTGCCATGGTGTGAACACTTAACCCTTTCCTCTACATAACCCAGACCTGAACTGCTGCTTGGATGGGCTGGATTTTGCTGGGTGAAGGATTTTCTAGATTTTGGTAGGTGAGGGATATTCTTCCTAGATCTTGCTAAATTTTCAGGATACTGGGCCTCTCTATTTTTTGCCTTGCTGTAGTTGGATCTGTCTGTATAGTCTACCTTCCCTCACTCACATGGCATGTCAGCTCACTTTCTGGGGCTTCATAGGTTTGAAGGCCAATGTTTGAACATATTTGCAGTCAGGTTCAGGTGGAGAAAATAGCAGGAAAGATGCAGGTATGATGTGAAAGAAGGCTTTGCTGTGATCCCCTTACTTTGGAAGCAGGTGAAATCCCTTTTTTCTCTCATCCTCTGACAGTAAATATTGCATGAAAGACAGTGAAAGAATTGAGGACAGTGATGCTCCTTCATTTGAAAATGTGATTTAAATGCAACAAGAGCCTCTTCTTAATAAAACATGTGTTGCATAAAGCAGCAGTGACCTCTCCTGAATTCATGTCTAACCCTACTCTCAGTGGGGTGCAAAGGGTGCCCTTCCCAATTATTTTAAGCGCTTAAGTGACAGCATAACCTGTCTCCCGCTGTGTTTCTGCATCTTTCTGCAAGCAGGATGTCAGCAGTTGCAGGGTAGGAAAGGGCAGTGCCTGTGCTTGCCCAGGTGTGGGATGAAAGCTGGGAGAAAGACAAGCATGTTGGTTCGAGAGGGTGTGGAGCTCATTCTGGGCATTTAGAGACACTGCAGTGATGTGTATGTTATCTGGGATGAGGAGGCTGGTGTTAAGGCAGTGCTACGTGGCAAACTCAGCTGAAGCAGTGAGCAAGGCAAATGCGGACTGAGAAGAAGGAAAGTCATGAGTATCTCCCCCATCAACTCCACTGACCCCAGCAGTGCTGTGGACATCCAGCTTGCCCCCCAGCCCTTAGATCCCACTTCAGTTGTATGGAACAAATGAATTTATTCTTACACCCCCCAGGGCTGATCTACCCTGATTACACCTCTCTAGAGCGGTATGATGGGCACTGAGAAGGACAGTGTTTTGCAAGAGCTACGCCTTTGCACTGTGTCCGTTTGCTCATTCGTCTGCATCTTTCTGCTTACTGGTTGAATGTAAGAAGTTTGAAAAGCAAGTTATTGTCTATCTTAGAAAATCCCAGCTTTTCCAAATACTAAGTTCCCACCAAGCTGTGTTTTCTCTGTTCAAAGTTACCTTGTTCTCATTTGCTGGTTTTTCTTCCTGAAGTTAAAAATCACCTTCAGGGGGATGGAGGGGCCCATTAGGGGTGCATTGACCTTCAAGCTCTGCCCAGTATGAATTCCTTTTACCCAAGTCATCAAGGGGTTTGTTTCTAGCACAACAATACACCCATTTCATCTTTCTGCTTAATGGCATGAATAAATAGAATAGAAAGCAGCAGAATGGGGCATAAAAATCCCCTCTTCTCTCAGCTCTTCTCCCCCCAGGACCCTCATCTGACTGTCATGGAGAAAACTTCTGACAAAAGTGGAGCCATTTCTAGTAAAAATTCCCTAATTTAGAGGAAATCATTGGATTCTTTCCCTATCTTTTTGCAGTGTTGCCCTGTCCTGCTCACCACTTCAGCTTGAAGAGGTACATTTTTCTCTACCCACAAGTGCTTTTAGAACCAATGAGCTGGTTAATGTTTGAGGGGTGTTGCAGAAGAGCGAAGTTGCTGCTGGTACAAGTGGAAGCAACATGTGCCTTCTGTCCTGTTTTGCCAAACAACTGTTAGGAGAGAGAAAAATAGAGTTTTTCTAAAAATACCTTGAGAAGAAACTGTTCTCTGATGGAAAGAGGGGTTGACTTTTAGAAGAATAGGAGAGTTTAAAAAAAATAGTGGAGAGGGAAAAGTTGTATGTGCTATAATTTTCAGTGTGGAAAGACATTTACTAAATGCAGACTCTACAAATCCAGTCCAATTGTAATCCTCAGACCTCTGTTTATGTAATAGATTCCTAAGGCTATTAACGCCAGCCTTTTACCTTATTATCGTATCCTGTAAAAATAAAATTATACCCATAATAACATGACAGCCCATACAAAAATGTGCCATTAGACAATTATATTGCAACACAGCAACTCTGGAGACCACGGGGAAGTATTTCTTGTACAGCCTAATTGTTGTATCAATAGCTTTTTCAACACCCTTGGTTACGGAGGAAGAACGAACGTGTTGATACCATATATAAAATAGGCTATTTTGAAGTACTGATTTCAGGGCCTGACTGTGGCAAGAGTGCTTGAGTTATGAGTGAAATCCTCCTAAGAACTGTACTTGAAACAAATCCACGATTTAAAAGGTTTCTTGTATCATACCTCACCTCTCTCCCACTCTTAAACTAGAGTCTGCTTTACTTTAGTTATTTTAAGACAGGAAATGTTTTGACACAGGGTTTTTAACTAAAAGAAATATAATAGTGCTGATAAAAAAAATCCTTTTATTCCCTTCCCCCAGATCCTTCAGTTCTGAAGATTTATTTCTACTTGTAAAGTTATCCCTATCTGCTTAACTGGACAGTAACTGATAGTGAGCATAATGATAATTAGTCCAGCGAGTCTCCTAAACCCCGAGCACCACAGATACCTTTAAGCTCCACATTGTCTTTACTGTAATGTAAATAAAGCCTTAGGAAAGGACTGAGAAAAAAGAAAATCTATAGCAAGGGAGCCTCCTTGCCCTCTCCAAGGGGTTTCCTCCTCTTGTTTTTAATGAGGCCCATATTAGTTGTCATTTGTACCTTCCCTGATGAATAGTTTGGACGAAAAGCTTTCTCTGTGCACAGCAGAATTTGTGCCAAGTTCCTGACCTTTGCTTTTGGTGAGACCTCATTTGAGTCTCAATCCCAAGCCCAAACATATTGTTGGATCAATCATGTTGATTTTTGGCTCTGATAGTAATGCGCAGCTAATGAGTTGTGTGGTGTACACATTAACCTCAGACCCGACAGCGCTAATGCCAGGCACGGAGCAAAATTGCGCTGGGGCTGCGGGAAAGACATAGACAGTGTTGGCATCTTAATAGAAGGAGACAATTAAAAACAGTAGAGCAGTATCACAGGTTCACTGCTTGTGGGATGTAGGATTTAATCAAAGCAGGAAAAACAAACTGTCTTCTGTCTCTTTGGAAAAAAAAAATCTAGACATAACATAAAGGTGCTTTATGAACTGTGAAATAGAGAAGAAGCCTGCGTGTTTAAACAGTAAGATAATGATTTTGCTATCCAAAGGGAATCTACTTGAGGAACAGCCATGGAATAACATTAGATTTAACCTTGTCAGGGATGACTATTTAATGATTATCGTGGCATTGCAAGGGATTTGGGAGAATAGCTATATTTTTTTGATTAGTAGATGCCTTATTTAGCAATACTTCAGTAAAGTCCTCCTGTCCTTCCAAGTTAAATTTCTAAGACCAGTTGTTGAGTTATCACTAAGAGCCAATGTCTCTGGTTTTGAAAGCAGCTGTTTCTGATCATTTCCAAAAGTAACACTTTGTTCGATAGGACAGATTTTGATCTCATTTTACAATTGTACATCTAGGAAGAGACAGTATTTTGCTAATTCTCCCAACAGAGAGATGCGCAAAAATCCCAATATGCACCATATCATTCTGGCAGTTTTCCTCACTTAAAGGATTAGGAAATGAAGGAAGAGTTGCACAATGACTGTAAGAAAGCAACATTTCTATTTTTAATGTAAGCCTAAACAACCAGCTGTAGGAGACAAAAAAATAAAGACAGAATAAATGTGATTTCTACAGGTCACACAGTTTTATGTCCTCCTCTTTGTGCAATGAGAACTGATCAGTGAGGCCGGAGGACTGTTACTGCTTCAAACAGAAAATCCAGTGCAATCAAATGGAAAAACCCAAAGTACATAGAGATGCAATCTTTGGTGTTCACATTAGACTTTGGATGCAAGGTAGAAAAACAGCCTGGAAGAGACAGGGTGAGAAGGGGTGTCAGTGGGCAGGAGAATCCAAACCAGGATCTTCTGGAAGAACAAAGTTCTCCCATCCTTCCATCGTTCCTGGTAGAGTTCCCTGTACATGAGGCATTACCAAGGCCTGGAGAGGGTGGGCATTGAAGAAGTGAAATGGCCTCGCACTCACATGAGGCACTGGGGACTTAGCCTGTCAGACATACCATAGGGTAGAGAAATTAGGTACTGCTATATCACACCTGACCTCATGGCAGAACCTGTTTGAATGACATCAGACTTTTTCTATCTCTAATCGAGCACACAGCAATTTCAACAGAGATGCAGTCCACCTTCCTTAGCAATAATCACACGATAAGATCCATGGAAAACTCCACAATGTGTTTTAGAGCTGATCTTGCTGAAATGTCCTATGGAGTCACACTTTTTATGGTCTAATAGTGGCATTAATATTTTTATTTTCTAACAGCTTAGTCTTTCAGAAAAGTCAGACAGAGGTTCTAGTATTACAGGCATAATAAGTGATAGAAGTTAAATTTATTGGAGATCAGAAGAGTCAGACGTTGCTAAAAAATGGTAGCAATTAGATGGCATGCTGTTGTGAAGAGTGAGCAGCTGTCAGCAGCTCCAGTAAAAAAGCACACCTATTCTTACCAGCACCAGCTACAAGACTGTTGAGGACCATCTTGGACATCTAGATGGATACCCTCAAACAATTTTTTAAAGTACAGAGCTTTTTCACCTCCTCCTTTGGAGGCGTGTCTTGGCTTGTACAGTGCACTAGTTCAATAGCCAGGGCACAAAAAGTGAATTGGGAGCAAAAGTGGTTGTTTCTCTGGGCATTAGAAAGAGACTCTGTGTGGGGGTTTGGACCTGTGACTCCCAATGTACTGATGTTGCTGTTGAAGACAAATGACCTTATCAAAAGTTTTCTCAGATGTTATTTGGATTCCCTGAGTTTCAGGTGCTCATTCGGTAACAGGAAGGAAGCACCTGGGGTTTAATCACTAGATAGATGCTAACGACTGTTAGCCGCAGTGAAGATTCCTGAAACTGTGTGAACATGCCATGTTATTGTTGGGACTTTTTTTATTTATATATTTCTGTTGAGCAGATGCTGCTTTGCAAACATTTGTTTGTTGATTTTGTGCTGAAAATAGTTGCAGACTTTGGCCAGAGTAGGCTACTAATGTGTAGTATGGATATAGCTGCTTTTGTGTGCTTCACACTGGAAATGTCAGTGATGTTTATGGAAAAGACTCTAAAATGTTCACTTTGAGGAGAAGCCTGCTATGGAAATAGCACATTGCCTGTTCGTTTATGGAATGAAAAGCTTGTGTGTTATTATGACAAGAAGTGGTTTATGGTCTTGTCTCTGGCCTCATCTCATTCAGTGAGACTTTCTGCAGTGCCATTTGGGGGGAATACATAACAACTTTAGGTTTGGATACACACGTGTTCATTCCACTTAAAAAATGCTTATAATTGCTGGGTTCTTTGGATCCCTAAATCATAGGGTTAAACAATACATTAATGTTCTCCCACCTGGAATTTTCAAATGGATGTTTAAATCTGCATGCCCAAAACTGCAGACAGATGTTAACAAGACAAAGGCAACTAGAAGAGGTGGAGGAAGCTGGAAGTATTGCAAAGAGGAGCAGCACGGAGAGCGATTGCACAGCTTCACAGGCTAGTGTGAGAACCTTATGTGACGTTTTTGTCTTGAGGGCCCCTGCTTGGCATTTTTGGGGAAAGCTGGTTATTGAGGACAAGCTGACATACTGTTGGGTTCTTGCTTTGTTGTTGCAAGAGTTTGAAATAAGGAAGAGAGTAACACTGATTCTGGTGGTGATTGTTGTGCTTAATAAGATAATTATTATGATAGTATGAGAGGGCCTTGGGACTTGCCAAGCCTGGAATGCCATGATGTGAGATTGCAGCATAAA
Organism: Chloroceryle aenea; assembly: GCA_013399075.1. Lineage (NCBI taxonomy): Eukaryota > Metazoa > Chordata > Aves > Coraciiformes > Cerylidae > Chloroceryle > Chloroceryle aenea. The sequence goes on from VWZY01003161.1 coordinate 680,198, forward strand.
CAGTACCAATAAGAGCAGACCCTACTCTAAACTCTAACCATCCAATTAGGCAAGGCAGAGGAAGAGGAAACATGGAACCACACATCAGATATTGTGTCTTTTGCTGTGATTTTTGTTCCTGTGGAACATAAGCTAATTGGACAAGTGCAGAAAAAATAATGGAGCCTGGGAGAAGGGAAGGGTGGGACAGCACTGGAAGAAACTGGGAAATGAAGCTGATCATGGGAGCCTCTGGGAAGGTGACAGTGGAGGAGCAGCCCAGTGATGAGCTGCAGAGACTGCTGGGCGTGGACAGGTGCACAAACTGTTGAGTGGGCTGGAAGGTGTTGAAAAATCCCCCATTGTAAAGAGTAAGTCCAGCTTTCTCTGAACCTTTCATATTATGTAAGATTAAGTCTTCACAGCTTCAAGGAGACCTCAGAGAGAAGATTTCTATCTTCTTCTGTCTACTTTCACTTCAGATTGGATGTTTGCACTCATCAAAGGTCATATATGTCATCAGTTTCCATTAGCCTCAACAGCATCATGTTAAACCTCAGACTCTAGCCCCTTCAAATAACTTGAAACAGCTGCTTGGGTATTTGCAAGCACAAGCAGAAGGAGTGGGTTGTGGTTATAGGATTGCTTGCATCCAAGCAAGTGAATGATTCTGTAAAACACCTAGGAGACAGCCACTGAGAACAGTTATGCACCTGTAACCTTCATGGACCTGCAAAGGGGTTCAAAGTTTTGGAAGCAACAGCGCTGCAGGGCCACTTTACTGAAAAATGAGATACAAGAGTATCTCAGAGGTAACACAGATCACAGCCTGCTTTTCTACTAGGGAAGCAAATAGTCACCTTGTTGTCTTGGGTCAGCCCCAGAGGTTATTGGTTTAGTGCCCAGGATTCAGCAGCAGTGAAGGTTAGGTAAGAGCAAAGGAAGCTTGCTCCAGTTTTCCTCTTTTCCTTCCTCTTTCATCACACTGCAGTGCTCCCTTGGCATTCCCCGTCTCTGATTGCCCCAATATTATTTGTGTAATCTGAGAATGCATGTTGTGTGAGGACATGCTTTTGAATAAAAGGTGCTTTCAAAGGGATGCTGGTTATATAGGTTAAAATGTGGTAATAGCTAGCCTGATTTCCATCTGGCATAATTTAGGAGTAAACCTATTGAGGTCAGTAGAATTGTATGGATATAAATACATTGAAGTCAAGTCCTTTAAGGTTAAGCCTAGAAAGTTAAGGTTAAGCTTAGAAAACACTGTAAACATTTATTTTCTCCCCTCACTCTTTTCCAAGCCCTGACACAGATATGAATGTCTTTACTGGGATGTATTCTAGTTTCTGCCCAGTTTAATCAGAGATCTGTGAGGAAGGAATTTTACAAGATACAGCAGTAAAGCCCTGCTGACCCTCTACCTATCTTCAGAAAAATCTTCCTGGCTGCTGTTACTAAAAAAACTCAGCAGAAGTTGCTCTTTTTTCCCTTGGTCAGTTATGTCAAGCAGTGTATCTGGAGCTATGTTTAGTTCTGAGCACAAATATGAGGCGGAAATGGAAGCTTTTTGGCAAGTAAAGAACATGATTTTCATCTCATTTGCACAGAATAGTGTTAATTAATAGATTGTTTTCTGACAAATAATTAATTGTGCCTGACTGTTTTCCATACAGCTAAGGAAATAAAAAAGCCAACGAAGGCATGGTATTTAAAAATCCAGAAATTTTGGTATGAAAGCACTGATATGATAACCAGTCTCATTTGCTGTACCTCTAAAAATGAACATTTGCATATGATAGCGTTACTTAAGTACATGGCTTCCAATTTTCTTCTTGCAGTTTTATACTGGTGTTACTCAACTGAGTCACTTAAGATTTTTCATACCAGTATATGTAAGATGTTTAGGCCAGTACAAACTAGAAAAGAGATCTCAACAAAAAGACAAGTCATAGAAGTCATAGAATGGTAGGGCGTGGAAGAGACCTCTGGAGATCATCAAGTCCAAACCCCCTGCCAGCACAGGAACACCCAGGGCAGGCCCCACAGGAACAGATCCAGGTGGGTCTTGGAAGTCTCTAGAGAAGGAGACTCCACAGCCTCTCTGGGCAGCCTGTTCCAGTGCTCTGTCACTCTCACAGTGAAGTTTTTCCTCATGTTGAGGTGGAACTTCAGGTGTCTCTCTCATATCACAGGGCACAGCTGAGAAGAGACTGGCCCCTTCCATTTGACACCCACTCTTCAGATGTTTGTAAACATTGATAAGATCCCCTCTCAGTCTTCTCTTTTCCAGTCTGAACAGCCCCAGGGCTCTCAGCCTTTCCTCATAAGAGAGATGTTCCAGTCCCTAACTATTTATTTTCATAGTAGGAATAAAACAGGAAGAAGTAACTTGTAAAATTTCCCTCTGAGTTCAGTGCAAATACATATCTAGTATCAAGGGTAGAATTAAGTGTAGTCGCTTTGATAATATTCATACGCGTGTCTTCTCTCGGGTTTTTCACTTTCTTGTAGCTGCAGAAGTAAAGCAGCTCTGTGAGGTTCATGTTACTCTCAGCCAGTTCTTACTGTAAATGGCCAGCACTTGCTGACTGGGCTGATTTATTAGCCCACAGCAGGAAGGAGTCTTCCATTGATGAGATCAGTTGGTTCATGAGATTGTGTATCTCTTGTGCCAAAAATAATTTATCTTTGGGTATGTGACATGTTTGTTAAGAGATGTAAAAGTCTAATGCCGTTATCGTTCTCTGTTTTATTAAATTATGTATTTCGGGAATAATTCTTAAATCTGAAACCTTAGTTTCCTGTCCTGGCCCAAGGGAGATAATGAGTAGCATGCAATCTGTTTATACCAGCTTTGGAAATTAACTTTATTCCTCCCAAGTTTTTCTTCTAGAGGAATGTTCAGTTCTCAATAGAATTGTCCTATGAGTTAAATTCTGTGATTATCTCAAAAATATGAAACACTGAGAGTTAGAACCAGATAAAGAGCATAAGCTTTCAAAATTGTATGGCTTATAGCCTGTAATTTGCTGATATTTGTAGGATTTGGGTCTGTAGATTGATGGCCCTAATTGTGCATCTTTTAGCAATCTAGATGAAATAGCATGGCACAGCACTAAATCCATTTGTCCTGTGTGGCTAATTTAACACTCAGCATAGATGACTGCCAAGTAGAAGGTTCTTTATGTTTGTCTTCCTCATATGACTCTGTTGAATATTCATGGTTTCTATTAACACATGCCCTTCAATATTTGCTATGCTTTTGTCATAGATAGTAGATCAATTAAAACAGTTGCTGCCGTAAACCCTTGGGCTGTGACCTTGTCACATCCTGTAATATACACAGTATCTGGTCTGGGAAAGTGATGTGTTTGGAGAAATGGCAGCTCACATCCTAACCATAGGTCCAAACCTCATAGCTTGGATGCTTTCACATCAGGGTTATTTCTTCTACTACCATCTTCTAAAATAAAGAGTTTTTATGAAAGCTGAGTTCTCATTTTTATTGTAGGCTCCTAACCACAGAGGAAAGCTTGAATCTATGGAACTGTCTGCAAAGCAGAAAGGCTTGATGGATCAGCAAGAATTAAAAATGTATTCTAAATACCAGGCAAACCTCAGACTGATTTTCAAGCCCCACTTGACATCCTCAAGGGCCCTTTGGCTGGCTAGAGTCGGTAGTACTGGTTTCCTATTAAAGCTGCCTTGGCAGTTATTTTTGCAATGTTAGGGGGGTGTGTATCTTCATGTACCAGACAGGTAGTGGTGACAGCTATGCAGCAAATCACAGGACCAGTGGCAAACTGTAGTTATCCTCTAGCTCCAAACTCTCTCTTACCCATTTCCTCTGTGACCATACTCTCCTGAAATTACCTAGGCAGCAAATATTTGAGGAATACCATCTTAAAAACACAGCTGAAAAAAACCCCCAAATTCAGCTTTTCTATTAATCTGCCAAGCATGTAATGACACTGGACCTTACAGTATCTCCAGGACCACAGTGGCACACGCTCCAGCATGGGGAGCAATTTTCCAGTGGTGGAACTGGCCAAAGATTACAATAGAGGTGCTGGGGATTTCCATCAGGGAAGGTTTTACAAAACAGGCTAGGCAAATCTTGGGAGCAAAGTCTGTCCTGTCCTTTCCTGAGCACGGGCTGAAAAAGTTATCTTTCAAGTCATCTTCAGTCCTTTTTCTACAAATCTAAGCTTCCACATTTCTGAACCAGTGACTGCCTTAAGCTTTTTCGGAAGGCAGAAAGGATCTTCTCAGCTTTTCAGTGGTGCAATGAAGAGGGGGCACTTTTTGTTTAGATCCTCTTTCTCTTCTTTACCCATTCCTTATAAAAACATTAACAAATCAAACAGAGCTCTCTGAAAGGGAAAAGATTTTAAAATTCGGCTTTGTCCTGGTTAAGGAGTGAAAGAAAGCAAGTTGGATATGAAATGGAATAACTGTTCATTTCCTGCCTTCATTGGCAACCTGGGGTACACCAATACTGAGATCCACCACAAAGACCTACTGGATGGTCTTCCAGCTCTCCATACTGGTTGCAAAGGTATAGCAAAATGGAAACTGGTTTTGTTAGCTGTGTTCTCTTGAAGGTCAGCTGGGTTTCTGGGGAAAGAAAAAATAATCCTGACCTTCAGAAAAAATTGAATTTGATAAACAAATTCTGATGAGAATTACATGTTTAAGTTCCTGTTTGTTTGTTTGTTTTTTCCCCGGCAAGAAAGCAGATATCCTTGAGTATCTTAGCTTGTGGAGGTCTGTAGTTGTGCCGGCAGATATACAGACTTTCTGCTTCCATCCATTTAAAAAAAGATACGGTCTCACATAATTGAATGACTTTGAAAATGACAACCAGGTAAACAAATGAATCATAAAAAAGACAAGTAGGTGAACTTTTTGTGATAGATCTTTACTTTGGTATCTAAGTAAGTAGATTTGGATTCCAAATTGTAACTAATTTTCACCAAACTTTTCAGAAGCTTGTGACTGCTCTGCATTTTTTCAAAATTAAGTCAAATTATTAAAGGATTCTACTTGTATTAAGCTTTTTTCAATAAGGCTTCCAAATATTTCGATGCATGTTGAAAATTCCAGATTGTGAAGCATAATAGAGATTTTATCAGTGTTTTTTGAAGATAATACATTTGTGTGCCAGGCAGGTAGTGGATTCACTCATTTGCTTGAGGTCATTAGTTGCACCGCAGTCTGTCAGTATTACTGAATATTGATCAATGACACAATAAACTGAAACGATGAAGTATTCTGGACCGTCCTTGAGACAACATAGTAACAATGACAAAGAAACATCTCGTTCTCTTTGTATTGCTCACCTACTCTTATTTTTTTTTCCCAGCACTTGTGATTTATAACGAACCTTGAGTAAAGTACTCAAGTCTGTCAGTCTTCAAAAGGTACCACTCATGATGTGCCATTATTTTTGAGACAGAGCGTTAGGAAAGACCACATAATAGAGAAAGGCACAGAACATCTTCTGGGACAGATTTCAGTCACAATAGTTTTACTGTAGACATTGATGATTACCTGTCCTTCACCAAACGGACACCGTAATCATTTCAGATGGCATTTTACATGTTTGAGCTGTCATTAAAAACTGCAGACTGCTTTCAAATCAAAACTCCACCTCAGGCATTCACATTTTATTGGGTGCTGTTGGATAGTGTTCCTGAGCTGAGGATTAGAAATCCATGCAGTTTTACTGAATTGAGAGATGAGATGTGTGTATCTTTGGAGGTAATGGATATTATTACACACTTACCCTAATGAGGTACACACTTGATCGGCTGCAGTCAGATTCAGTTGTAAATTATAGACTCTTTAGAGAGGGTGAGTTGAAACTGTGGTGTTTTTACATCAATTCTGCTCCTGTACAGTCACAGTTATACCCCACTGATGATGTTGAACTTCCTCGTAAAATGCTTCCTGGAGCATACCTGGAGGAAACTGAGTTACAGCATCAGTTCTTGAGCAGTTTCATACAAGATGTGGTAGAGCTTTCAAAGCTCCCCATCTATTGTCTTGCCTCTAACTCAAAGCCATTCAGAGGTGCGGAGGTTTTGCTTTTGAATAGCTTTGTGCTCACCTCCACTCTTTCAGGCTTTCCATTCATTTGTCTAATCAGTATAACTGATTAGAAAAGCCTGAGGTCTTCCCTTTTTTCCTCCTTCCTATGTGCCTCTTTTATAAACAAAACATAAAATGTGACCTTTTCCAGCACAGGTTTATTCCCAGTCAAACTGCCTTTGAAAGTCAGATGAACTGTAGCTGTCCACTATCTCTTGATAAGCCTTAGTGGCCAGTGGGGCTGAGCTGTTCTGAGCTTCTCCCATCTCTGACTTGCCTTCTGTCTGTCCTTGTGACTTACAGGTTGGGCAGGTCTAATTTGCCACAGCCCTTGAGTGATGAAATGTCCTCCTCCCTTCCCTCCTCTCCCCTGGCAATTTCTGAGAAGCAATAAAAAGGAAAAAAAAACAACCAACCAACCAGACCAAAAGATAGCAAAGTGCAGGATTTGTCTGGATAAATCATTTAGCTCAACACTGTATCATTTCAGAAGTGGAACTTTACTGTTTGCAAAGCCTTGCTATCATAAATTACCACTACTTAATTTCAGACAGTGCTCTTATGGGTTGAATAAGGTGCTGTAGAAGAAAATGTGTTTTACTTGGAAAGCATGAGAATAAAACACAGTGGAGTTACTTTCACCTTCTCCAAGATGAAGAACAATCAGCTTCTAGCAAATGGCGTGGGGCATTTACCATCTCCTATTCATTCTGCCTCTGTTCTTCCCTAGAGAGATTCCTGACATCATCAGAAACTTAGGAGTCTTCTATTTCACTTCAAAAGAGCTTTTAGTTATGGACCTTCAAATCCCAACTTCCTCAATAGCAAAATGATCCTGAATCGTGGTAGAGATTTCTGAAATAGATGAATTACCATTTTTCTTTCTTTTTGAGTCCCCTGGAGCTGGGTTTCTCTGTATTTAGTTGACTAGTTTCTGTGGACCCATGGATCAGAAGAATAGAGAACATAACAGTTTTTTAAACTTTTCTCATGCTCTTATGCAATAGATTTTTATTTAAGGTATGTTGTCCAGTGAATGAAGTTTTATGTTTTCCACTCCCTTACCTTTCTTATCTGAATCTACCACAAAGGAAATCCAGAGTGTTAAACTCTGGATCACACCAGAATGATCAAGGATACACATTTTATACAGCTTTAAATGATTTAAGATTCAAGGTAACTACAAATCATCCTGCAAACACTTAAACTTTGATAACCACTTTCTATGACTCCTGCGTTCATACCGACGTGACGCATATGCGTGACAAACTGCATGACTGTGAAGTAACTATATGACCAACTTTAACTCAGGGGAAACCTAAATGATGCCTTTCTGATGAAAATCTGGACCTCTTTCATTTTTTTCTGATGTTTCATAGACTTAAGGAATATTATAGGTTGGAAGGGAGTTTGTGGATCAACCCCACTGCTCTAAGCAGAGTGAACTAGACCAGCTTGCTCAGGGCCTTGGCCAGTCATGTTGTGAGTGTCTCGATGGGTGGACATTTCACAGTCTGTTCCAGTGTTTGACCACCATGTCATAGTGAAAAACTATCAGTATCAAATCAGAATTTTCTTTGTTTCAGCTTGTGGGTATTGAATCCTATCTTTACACTATGCACCTCCAAGAATCTGGCTCCATCATCTCTGTAGTGTAGAAGGCATGAAGCCCTCCAGGCTTGTTTCCCAAGGTCCTAGTTCAAAACCTAAAGAGTTACTAGAAAAAACTCTGTTTGACTTCACTAAGCTGTGGAGCAAACCTCCACTGCAAAACTGGGATCGGGCACTCTTGTTTGGCTGTAGGTAAGGTCTCAGGTCACTTGCTGTTCCTGCATGGGTGAGTACAGAGGACTGAGGTACTTCTCTTGACGTTTATAGGTATTTGGATGTGAGCCAGAGCTGTTTGAAAATCCTGTTCCTCCAGAGAGTCAGGACGTTGGCTTGAACGTCCTGCGATGCTGATGTGCTTGACTGACTTCCAACAAACTTGGCTTTTGTCTTGTCATTTTAAAGGATATTTAGAAGGAGTTCAGACTTGAACAGATCTGTCTTGAGAATGGGTATCCTGTCCATACTCATCAGTACCCATAACTGTAATTGCCAGTGTATCTCTGGGCCCTGCTCGGGGTAGTGCAAGGATTGGAGCAGTGTGGTCCCTGCTGTGGTTTCTGCCTGACCTGTGTGGCTCTGGCTCCTTGTGCAGCAGCAGCAGCACTGCCAAACAAATGCATTGCTCGCTCGCCGCTCGCAGGAGGCAATATGCTGCCCTGTGGGGGAATTTTGTGTGTGCACTGACTATAATCCAGATCTGATAATGGCACAAGCCATCTTTGAGCCATCATTGAGGTCAGAGAGAGAGAAGAACAAGAGCTGACACATTTTCATCAGCTTTTTTTTTTTTTCCCTAAACAATGTGCACATTATTTCCTGTTTAAAATGACAAAGTTTAGCAGCAAGACACATCTCGTCAGCGTGTGGCGTGGGAGGTGTTTATATCCCCAGCCTACGGCTGTCACTTACACCCACTCCAGCATTGCAAATTGCCTCCTGTCAAATGAGCTCACAGAAATACCAGCATTGTTGCATATGCTGGGGTTTGTATGATGTATTTCTGCATCACTGCTGTTCGTCTTGCAAAAGTCCTTTTCAGTCCCAGCTGTTATTTTCAGGAACTGACAAGTAGATTTCTGTAAAAGAATCAAATTTATTCTGAACATGGACACAGCCTTTCATCAAAATACAATGAAAAGGCAAGAAATACATAGCAGAACATATCCCAGCTTGTGTCAAAGCTGCCTTTTGTCAGCATGGAGAGATTTTAAGTGAGGAAGGAGGGAAAATAGCAAGAAAAAAGTTTCCAAAAATTCTTTCTTGGTTGCTTCTCCCATGCTCTGTGTGAGGCGATAGCCTAGCTCCAGGATTTGGGAGAGGGTGATGAAAAAGGGGGTTAAAGCACTTACTTTATATGGGAACTTGCTACCTTCACAGCAGTTCTCTGAAAGGCCACATTTTGGATACTTGCTGCAGTGGAGTCTGCTGGCAATATATAATTTGTTTACTAAACAGGGAATGTAATTGAAGTGTCCCTTTTGAGTTAATGAAAATATAGAACAGCTTTCCAAAGTAGACCAAGGCCTCTAATTTAATTATCTGTGAGCCTCATAGATTAAAGGTATTCTTTCATGCATTCCTGGCAGCCTAAAGTAGATGAATAACTGAAATTCATAGAAAAAACTTACAAGGAGGAAACCTGACCCATGAAAGAGCAAAGGGCCAAACTGTTTGTAAAAGGATTTATCTGCATTGAGATGCCTGTTGTCTTTATGGCAACTAATTATATGTTAAAAGTACTTTAAAGATTTGGAAGCTGTGATGCCCATTAAAGGGGCCAAGGGTCTCCATCGCCTACATGAAAAACAAGCTGGCTTTTCTTCAAAATCTTGTTTGCTGTGTATCAGAGGAGTTACTCTTTAAAGGTGCATTGCAGGTAGATCAGTGGTTGCCAGAAAACTGTCAGGGGCTGTTGTACAGGTAGCGTTGAGCTTGCTACGGTGTTAGTCGCAGTCAGTCCTCCAGACTGCGTATCTGGCCCTAAAGCAAAGCCTGGAGTGATGCCGCCCCACCACTGCAAAGGCATCCAGAAGCAGCCAGAGCTCAGGCACATCCTCAGTGCTGTGGGATCTGGTGTGTCCTAGCGCTGCGTGAGCCATCTGCTTTCTGCATCAAAGCACTTTTGCTCTTGTGTCAGCCGAAGGCTGATGGACAATGTTCCATGTAGCTGCCAAAATACAGCAGCTGTTCTTGTGCACTTTTTGCACACCTTCACGTTTTCTTCTGTTCCTGCTGTGTATGGTACAGCAGCACTTGCTGCCCCAGAAGAGGCCACAGTATCCACATGGAAAGGCAGAGCATTTAGACTGACTTTGCAGAGGAAACCTGTGGCCAATCTAGATGTGAATGCAGGTCTACTCTGGTGTCACCCCAGGCCCAGCCATCACATTATTATTATACACTAAAAATTAGGCTTCATCCCTGCTGCACTTGAAATATTTTCTGAATTTTGAAAGGCAAGCCAGAGAGGCATATGGGAAAAAGTGAGGCTTGTACTTCACAGCGTGAGTATATGAGGAGGAAAGAGGTCTGTGAGTAGCAAAAAGGATGCTTTAGCACACTTGGTTTGGTTTGGGTTTTTGTTAGAATATGTTCTCCCTTTACAGGTTTGTACTTGAAGACTTTGACCTAGAGGCACAGTGTGTCTATGAAAGAAAAAACAAAGCCCAGTTTGCTTCTGGTATAAACATTTACAGCTTCATTGACTTGAAGTGGAATTTCACCTGGGAATATAAGTAGTGATGTCAGCTGAGATGAGCAGAGCATGAACAGGGGGCACTGGTACCTATTGCTTCAAGTTACCAGAACAGTTCCCAGAAGACCAGCAAAAAAAATTGCTGATTCATTTTATTGTGATGGGAGGTTTGTGGAGTATAGATTATTTTTTTTTTTCTCTAGTCTATCTAGATTTGTTCTAACATTTTTGACTTTGAAAAAGTGTTGAGTTTAAAAAAGTGTTTAAGACAGGATGGTGATTTTATTTTCAATACATATCAATGCACTTAGATTTATATGAGTGCAGGTGGGAACTGGACCAAATAAACTGTAGCACAAGTGAATTCTTAGCCAGAATTTTGCAAAATTCTGACTAAGAAGCTGTCTCTAACTGCCATCTAAAATGGTGCCTCTAACCTGTATCTCAAATGATACTTAAATTTACTCTTACAGAAATATTTAATGCTATCTTTAGGATATGTCAGATTTTAAAACTAGAACAAATCTTTCATTTAGCTGCCTGTAAGCAGCATGTGTTTTTCTTTTGTTTTGTAATTTGCTATTGTGCTTGGTATGACACTTGTTTCATCTGGATTAATTTCCCATGATGATTTGTTCTGAATGTGTCCTGTAGGCTAATGGTGTATTTTCACCCTCTCTTCTTTGTAAAATTTGCCATTAGCATTTATGGGACAGCGTGTTCTCTTTGACACCTTCCAGAAGTGCCAGCTGACTGTTGAGCAGCACGGCATCAGCCATTAAGCCTCGTCCAAACCCCAGCAAAAGCAGGGAACTGTAATGCAATTCAAAGTTTTTAAGGAAAGGCCATATCTTTTATTGGATCAGCTGTTACAGAGGAGCCTTCAGGCACAGAAACCCTTCTTCAGGTCCGAAATAGCATCAGTATTGCCTACGCCAGCATTCCTTAGCAGTGAGACAGCTATGGTCCCAGAAAGGTTTAAAATGTGTTTAAAAGTGTGTGTATTGCATGGCTCTTCTTACTGGGGAGGGCTTCCTAGCAGAGTGCAGGCAAACACCTTTCTCCTCTCTCCTCTTCCACATCTTCTCTATAGTCACTCTGTCATTGGAGGGAACTGGGGCAAAGCTCTGGGCTTCACCCTACAAGTGGTACCTGCAGAATCCACACTGGAAATTCTGGCTCCTGATGTTTACATCTGCCTGGCATACAGTTGTGGGACCAGCTGACAAAATGAGTTTCATTGCCTTTCTTGTGGTTGCTTTAGAGGGAGTGTGTTTCCCAAAGTTTCTGGAGTCACAGTTGACTGACCAGTCACCTAATAGCAAAGGTGGTGATTGAAAATGCTACACAGGCAGGATGATTCTGCAGAAAAGCTGTGAGCAGCTTTCATAGTTTTGGGATATTTTTTTTTTTTTGTGGTCACAGAATGCATGCCCCAGCTAAATAACAGCCGGCACGCTCTCAGTGGTCCTCTACTACTGCATGTTTGGAGTAGCTTATAGTAGGGGAAAGCTGCAAAGAGGACTGGAAATGGCACTGCTAATGAGAGTGGCAGATGTCATTGCACTTTATTCCATTTCTGCTGCAGCTGGTTATAAATTGAGGTGGGAGATATAAAACAGCCAAAGTAGTATAAACCACAACTGGACATTTTCCTATCGCCAGGCTTTGCACAATGGTAGCTTTGTCACTTTTTGTTTCACTGAAGCTTTGCTCTTTTTCAGGTGCCAGGAGACAACGAGAAGCACTGGAAGCCGGTGTTAGTGGTTTTGACAGAGAAAGACCTCCTAATATATGAGAGCATGCCACGGATGAAGGAAGCTTGGTTCAGCCCTCTGCACACCTACCCCCTACTAGCCACCAGGTACCGGTGCTTTGTTATGATGGTCTCTTCAAGAGTGGTGAGAATGGTTGAGTCAGCTGGGAGCAAGTATAGCCATGCATAGATATCTATCACACTTGAAATGTCATGGTTTGAGAAGCAGATTCTTCTTTAATGGGCTGATGTGCTCAGCTTAACTCCTCTCTTCCCCTCCATTTCAAGTTCTGGCTAAGGCTGATGGCCAGAAGTACCAGAAGATTATGGATGTGGCTGTTAGGCCCAGATCCAGAGGTAGGAGTGCTGAAAAAGCCAAGAGCTCAATCTCCTGAGATTTCTGTCTCGGTGTGCAGATGTGAGGGCTTAGCAGAAGCACTCAGATTTCCAACTGCTCCTCCAGGCTGGAAAAAAAAGTGAGATTATTGCTCTGTTAGATTTTCTGATGCGACAGTTCTGCACCGCTGGTTTGGAGCTTTTGGGGGATTGCACATGTGATGGAGACAATTTCAGCACAGCTTCTGTTCCTTCTTTAGCAAATGAATTCCTGGCTTTTTTAGCTTAAAAAGGTGAGCTTGGAAGACACGTTCTTGAATCTAGATTGAAAATAACCATCTGCATTATTTGAAAGGTATCCATCAAACAGAGAGAGCTTTCCAGGGGTTATCTTTGTGCAGTGGAAACTGTCTGTGCTTCTTGATGTGCATCTTAATCATGTTTCTCTGCCAGTATGGTCAAAGGGCTTGAGAAAGAGCTGCTCTTCCACTGTTTTGGCCTTGTTACAGGCCTCTATTAAACCATTTTCAATGAGTTCTCATTCAGAAGGGCTGGTTGCACATGGCCAAAAGCAGTGGGCCTCTTACTGCACTCTCATTAGTTAATTTTTGTTCTCAGTCTCTTAGTTTTCTCCCCAAATGGACTCTGGCTTTGCTGCTAAACCATGATTAAAAAAAAAAAAAAAAAATTAACTCAGTGAATTGCACTGATGGTTGTTTTGTTCCAGTCTACCTACCTGTGATGGAGCATTCAGACTGCTGGAAAGCCAGCTTCTTACTCTTTGTTACTGTAATGTGAGGTGAGAGTCCCAAGCTTTGCAGCTTCCAGTCTGCTGCCCAGTGTGGCAGTGAAGGTTGACAGTTCCAGATAACAATTCCTAATGAAAACAGGGTAACGTGTTGGAGCCAGATGTTGCATCCAGGTGTGTCTTGAGATTGTGAAGCAAGAGCACCTCGGCAGAACATGATGCTTCCTCACGCCACTGCTCTGAGGTGTCATTTTACATGGACCCTTGTCCTCCTCATAGTGCCCAGAGATCTTGCAGCACACCCTGCTCATTCCTGCCCACATATCATCCTGTGTCAAGACAGCCCTTCGGTGGGCATCACCAAATCCTGTCATCAGTGACCACCAATTTACCTGATCAAACTAAGTCCTTGCCTTGAAGGCCCTGTTTCTTAATTACATTTTCTCAGAAGTTCAGATTTGATAGCAGATGAGCTTGCCTTGGGTAGGCATAGTTACCTCCCTGTCTGATGGGATTCCTGTGTGAGTGGAGGAGCATCAGCCTTCAGGCCAGAGGGGAATGAGAGGTTGCTCAACATGGGTATCAAGCTGCTGAAGGGTCTTTACAGACTGGGAAAACGGTCTGTAAGAAAGATGGGGTGCAGTTCAGAAAGGACAAGTGCAAAGTTCAGTACTGGTTTGGGGTGGAAAATGAGAAAGAAAGTAGTTGGTGTGCCAGGAAGCATCTGGGCAGTGTGGCAAGATTGCTTAAAGCTGTGGTGTTAGGTTTTTGAGAGGGGAAAGTAAAAACAATCATCTTGGGTTATAGCAGAAGTGTTGCATGCTGGGCAGTTGCAGTAATCAGACCTAACTACTGAGCACCAGTAAAGCCTCAGGTGATCACCATCTTCCTGTGAGACATTGCACTTCCGAAAATATGCCAGTTAATTGTGGAAGGTTTAGAAAAAAATAAATATAAGACCTAGAAATTGCTCTCAGTGGGAGAATACTCCAGAAACCATAGTTGTTTAATCTAGAGAAGTCCATGGAAAACATGTCAGTAGTTTTCAAGTATGAAATTGAGACACAAGGAGGACAGGAGAAGCATGTTCTTAAGTCCGTCCTGGATACAACAGGACACAGTTGGCTGCATTTGTGGCAGCAGTGGTTCAGAGTAGGTCGTGGGAAGTTTAGTGTTCGGGTGAGGCACCAGATTAGATTCTCTAGGAAGGGTGTACAGTCCTCATTCCTGGGGACTTTGAAGGGCAAGTGATACTGTAACCCTTAGAAGTGTGTTGGCACACTTAGCCCTGCTCTGGGAAGGGGGATGCACCAGGTGACCTCCTTAGAACCATTCCAGTCCCATGCCTGTGATTTCTTACTAGTATCGCTGTGAATTTAACACTCAGGTAAAAAGGCAACAGACATACAGAACTTGACTTTCAGAATAGAGTTGCAAGCTGACAAACAGATATAAATCCTTGAATCCCCAAGGTGAGCAGATTATATAAATTGACAGATTCTCTAAATCATTGTATCTACTGTTTTGGATGATTTTGATTAAAACCCTGCAGGATTCTGCTTTTATGATCTATCACACAGAGTACAGTTATACCAAAAAAATACACAAGCTTTGCTGTTGGTATTGACTGCTGTGTTCATGCTCGGTCAGTGATTACCCTTCTCGTGACAAGTTTTTTAATCCCCTCTGTGCATTGATCAGTGCAATTTAGAACTTTTCACCTGGAAAGTTTGCAGACCACATGTTGTAATCTTGGCTGCTCCCATCTTTCAGATTTTTATGAGTCCTTGGGAAAACATTTTTGCTTAGCTAATGCATATTTGAAAAGCTGCTGAAACTGGAAAACTTGAGTGCCAGATACTGTACAGAGTCATGCTTAATCTACCCAAGACATAATGAGCAGAGAAAATTGGAAAGTGGTGGAAGGATTACAATCTTACAGTATTTTAACAGCAGAATTTCAACATGCCCTTTCTGTTTGTTGATATGTGTTTGCCTTCAACCTGTGGAAGCTATTAAGACCTAAAAATATTTTCCAGTCAGTCTGTCCTAGCTTTGTGAAGAATTGAGCAGAATATAAGTAATAGCTCAAATAAAACTGAGATCAGGAGATTTAAGTTGTTCCTTTAAATCTCTGCACGAGGAGGCACAGCAGCTGGCTCGCAGCCCTGACTCCAAGGACCTTTTTGTCATAATCTCTGTTCCAGTGTTTCCTTATGCCTGAATAACAGTGACTCCCTCTAGCATGGGAATAGGGTTTAAGTAATTACATCTTAAATGTTTGCAGTCAAATTGCTTTATCTATCATAGCCAGATATGAAATGAAACAATAAAAGAAAAAGCAGCCCATGTTGGACTCTGATTAAAGATCAGGTAACTAGCTTTTGTGTAAAGCTGAGGTCTGTAACCGGGTGTTAAAGCAGTTTGATATTTGATGCCATGGAAAGTTGGTAAAGGAGGTTGGGTGATGATTGGTCATCTGTGCAAGTGGGCAGAGGGGCAGGCAGAGAGCACTGGGGTCCCCAGACATCCCTGGAAAGGTGCTGTGCAAGTTCTCCACTCATCTGCCTGGGGCATTGATGGTGGTTGTGGATCCCTCCATGAAGAGCTCAAATGAATGAGGACTTGTGCATAGGTTTCCAAAGAGTAAAGCCATTCAGGGCAGGTTTCAAATGCTAAGTCAGGCTAAGGAGTGGTTTCAGCATAAGAAAGGTCAGATGATAGTGGGTTTCTATTGGGCAGAACTGCATGACTGTTGATGCACTTTTATCACAGCCCCTTCTGAAATAAATATCAAATGAGCAGCTGAACACTTGCTTTGAATGTCAGTGCTGGTTTCACTGTCCTTTTTGAAGAGGCCGTTAAATTTTTCTGTTGCAGTAAATGGTTGAAGGTCTTTTCATAGCATTAGGATGAGCAGCAAGTCCCACTGTGTCTCACCCAGCACCAGCACTTCACATTGGACTGTACCCATCTTGCTATCCCATGTTTGCAGACAGTAATGCTAAAAAGGTCCCCAAAACATAGAGAGATGAGGGAGAAATTAGAGAAGATTAGAAGTGTCTCCCTGGCTCCCTGGAACATGCCAAGAGTTGCCTTTTACAGCTGCTGCCTGCTAACTACAAGCTGTACAGACTTGATGGTGACCAACCTTCTCCTGCCCTCTTGCGGCTCTGGCTGCTCTGGAGGAGTGCTCAGGCTCCTGGGTGCTCACAGACATCTCTGAAGCCTCCACAGAGCCCAGTAACTTTCAGGGACTGTGGGTGAAAATTACCAGAGCCAGACCTGGGGTGCCTTTTTGGCTCTGGGGTGCAGGATGCACTGCGCACACAACCTCTGCCATGACTGGAGCAACAGGAGGTGGGGGTCATAAAAAGCCTTCTGTAGAGTTTGTGAGAATATTTTTTGCCTTTTATGGTATTTTTGCCCTGTAGGATAAAATGTCTTTTATGTAAATGAAACAACTCACATGAATGCAAGTTTATTAAAGCCTGGGAATCCTTTGACCTGTACCCAAATACATCAGTGCTGACAGCTGCTACATAAATACCATCAAACATTCCCTTGTGTATTTGTCTAGTTTAACTGCACAATTTTCCAAAGAACAATCTCAGGTTGTGTGATAGAAAAGCATTTTCAAAATAATGAGACTGAATTTTTAATAGTGTGGGTATAATGCAAGCAAGAAGGCAGGTAAGAAACAGTGTACGTGTTAGATGTGTCCACAAACTTTAATTTGTAAAGTACATCTTCATTCTGGCTGGGGACAGGCAGCAGCGGAGGTCACTGGAGATTTCAATTCCTAGTCTCCTGCCTTAATTATGGAGATGCAGCTTTGTGTCAGAGTTTGCATCTCCTCACACCAATGAAAGTGTGTTTGTTTTTGGGCTGTTTGCCTGCCACCAACTCCCCAACTGCAAATACTGCTCAGAGTGCAGTTAGGAGGCCTTGAGTATCAAAGCTGAGCATTAGTGCAGCCCTTCTAGAGGCAGAAGGGCATTTGGGAAGGGTGGTGGTGCCTCTACGGAAAAGGCTTTCCTGCTCAGACACAGGACAGGGCAGCTCTGACCAGGATACATGTCATACTGCCACCTGGGGTCTCCCGGGACCATGAAATGAAGGCAGATGTTCAAAATCTAGAGAAAGTTACCAAGAACCTGAGCATGAACCAATCATGAAAACATTCTAGTGGGCTATGAAAGAGGAGTGCATCTGTTCAGCCCAGTGCACGTCCCAGATGTCAGCGTGGACTGTCAGGGAACTGACAAAAATATCAGATGCCCTATGGTTAGTGTTTCAGTAACCGAAAAGCTAAAATTGTGCTTTTTCTTTCTTGTTTTTTTTGCTACTGATTTCCTATTAAAACATCCCTGTTTGATGGCATACTTCTACAGTGTCTGCTAACAGGCAACTATTCTTCCAGATGCAAAACAATAATTTGAGGGTGAATTAGCATTCAGGAGATGATTGGTATAATCTGCCGTCTTATCCTTCAGCACAAGCATTCTGCTACCATGCTACATACTTACTTTATAGTCTCATATGAAGTATATTGTTTGCCTATAGAATGTGAAACAGGAGACAGAACACAGAAATAAGCTTTTCAGAAGAGCTTCATTTTGTGACTCCCTCTGAGGGTTAGTCTCTGGATCGCAAAGACTGATCAGCTCCTATGGACTGTTCTTTTCAGCTGAATCAATGTCATGTCCCTGAGTGGATTCTCAATTCATTGTCCACGCTTCTTCGGGGGAAAAAAAAAACAAAAACCAGACCCAAAAGGGTAGTCTTAAATAAGAATATTATGAGGTGTTGATTTTATCACTCAAAAATATTTCCTGTGATTAGGGTTTGCCCAGATGAACAAACCTTTTGTGGTCACAGGAGAGATCAGCCGTTGATGCCAGGAAAAATAAAAAGTGAATTGCAGCAAAATGTGAGAGAATTTCACATTACAAGTAGCTGCAACATTTTGCATTTTACAGGTTACTTATGGGAAATGTATGCACAGGACAGTACTTTGGCATCTGTGTATTTTAGAGAACTTTCTACTTTATCCAACAGCATTTATCATTACATTTGCCTGCAGATGTTTGAGCTTTATGGCAACTGCTGATTGACAGTAAAAGTTGGATTCACCTGCCTCATCTGAGCAGACACTTCTGTCTGTGGACCAAGTCCCATCACCAAAGACCAGTCAGTGATTTCTCTCGGTTCCTCTTCCAAAGGGGTGTTTTGTACAGTTCATTAGGAAATTTTGGGAAGTCCCTGTCAACACCTGCATGTCCAGCTGCTTCTGTACTCACTGCATTGAACTGTCACTCTTCCGAGTGTCACTTTGAGCCTCTTTAGGCTCAATTACAGAGGAGATGAGAGTTCTCATACTCCCAATCACATGCATTTAGGAAAGCACAGGACAGAGCTGTGCTCAGGAAGGGATTTTGGCACAGTGTCTGTGTCAGTATTATATTCCACTGATGTGTTTTTAAATCCAATTGCAGGTTGGTCCATTCTGGCCCAGGAAAAGGCTCACCGCAGTCAGGGGTCGATTTGTCTTTTGCAACCCGTACTGGTACAAGGCAAGGGATTGAAACCCATCTCTTCAGGACGGAGACTAGCCGAGACCTCTCACTGTGGACGAGGAGTGTGGTGCAGGGCTGCCACAATTCTGCAGAGCTCATCACAGAAATCACCACATGTGAGTAACAGTGGCAGTGCCACATCTCCACACCTCCTCGTGACACTCGGGGGTAGTTTAAGCTCCTGCTATAGGGAGTTAATTTTAGAAATAGGCGTATTTAGGTTTCTAGGTGTCTGAAATATTTTTCCCAGTCCCAGCTGGTTTTGTACCTATGGCCAGTGATGCAGTCACTGTCATTCTGACATTTAGTCTTGTTTTTGTCATGTTGTTTCAGACACAAGTCTATAGTCAGCCATATACAGCTGCTTGTCACGGGGGAGTGATCGTCTGAGGTTTGTCCAGAAACCCACAGAAAGATCATTTTACTGAGATTCGGCAGACTCCTGAGAGCCTGGCGGGAGTTTCTCCTGCAGAGGGAGGAGGCAGGGGAGGACCAGCACACTTGCAGGCACAAACTGGTCATTTATTCACCCAGCTCTGCACACTTAAGAGTAAACAAAATGCAAGCCAGTCCAATAGCCACATGCTGATGGCTAGTCATTTCCCTCCCTGCACACCAGGTTGTCACTTCTCAGCAATTCTATACATGTAAAATCAACTGGAATAAAAGTAATGGGCTGCAGGTGCTCTGGAGTGATACCCCATTTAGCCAAGAAGCTGCTAGCTTGGGGTGTCTCTGGGGCTTTGAGGGAGTGCCTTTCTCTTGAGTGCCCTCAGGATTTGTGAGTCCTTCCCCAGCTAGCCCTACAGCTGGCAGGGCTGTAAAAGTTGACCATTATCTCCACTTACTGCCTGAAAATGTGAGAGCAAGAACCAAAGCACAAATCTGCTCCGTGATAAAGGGCATCTTCGACTTTTGTTAAGGCATCAGGTAGAGCCCCATGCTGCTGAGCACAGGGACACCTGCCTGTAGGCTCACAGGTTGCTTAGGCTGTTTTGTGAGGTCCCCTGACATGGAAACCAACCAGAGTGTTCTGTGGGAAGCACGTCAAGGACATGTCCATTGCCTCAGCCCAGTGACATAGATGGCTTTCTTTCCAAAAGCAAGAAAGGGCATCAGCTCTGTCTTTTATTGTGGTGCTTTTATTCCAGAGTCAAGTCAGAACTGTTCACAGGGAAGTGGTGGTAGAGAGAATTTTGGGATGTGGACACCTAAACTCTTCATTTTTTTAATCTGGATTATGACCCATGTTTCTGACCTGAGGGAAGATGCAGCCCTTCTGCTGCAGTAGCTGTTATATACAATTAGCTGCGCCCTTTTTCAATTACTGTGTAACTATTGAGGGCTCAGGAGTGTCTTCATCTTTGTCAAAATACTTTAGGGAAACCCTTTGCAACCTAATTTTCTTGTACATTGTGTGCTGTATTTTCTGATTCTGACTATGTCTGTCAGACGTAAGAAGAAGAGTAGCTGTGACTTTAGCAAGTTTTGGAAGGAAGAACTGTCACCTGAGCTGCCTTAAACTTCAGTAGAATGGTGTCATGTCGGGATGCAGGTATTACCTGCATCAGGAAGAATGCAGCAAATAACTGAAAGGACTGACATCAGAACTGCTACTGCTGGGCAGTTTTAGTCTGTGTGCTAACACTCTAACAAACAAACCTTGCTGGGACCTTGCACCACAAAAAGATTTCTGTTCTTTCTCTAGCCGTACAGGTTTGAAGTTAAAGAATGATTAGCCCAGTGTTAGGAAGGGTTAGTTTCCACAAGACAGTGTTGACTTCAAATGTAAAATGTAGACAGCGCTGCAAAAGGAGTTTGCTGCTTTTAAGAGCATTGCTTAACAAAAACTAAATTTTGTTTCCTTCTACAGCTTGCACATATAAAAGCCAGGAGTGCCGTTTGACCATCCATTATGAACATGGATTCTCTCTTACAACTGAACCGCAAGATGGTGCCTTCTCTAAGACAATAGCACAATATCCCTATGAAAAACTGAAAATGTCCTCAGATGATGGGATAAGGATGCTTTATTTAGACTTTGGAGGAAAGGATGGAGAAATCGTAAGTACTGCATTTAGCAAAGGGATGCACGGTACCATCTCCTTGGTGGTCCTTCAGGCTCTGGGGGTGGAGAAGCACTAATGGAAGTTGGTCTAGATGATCATTTTAGGTCCCTTCCAGATGAAATACTCTATTCTGCTCTGTTCTAGTCTAGTAACAGCTGGCTAGTAGTAGGTTCCAGTACCAGTATTTATAAAATCATAGAATTGTTCTTGTTGGAAGAGGAGTTCAAGATCATCAAGTCCATGTGTTAACCCAGCACTGTCAGATCACCACTGAACCATGACCCTAAGTGCTACATCTACACATCTTTTAAATACCCCCATCCAGGGATGGTGACCCCACCACTTCCTGGGCATCCTGTTCCAGGGCTTGACAACCCTTTTGGTGAAGATTTTTTTTTTTTTCTAATGTCCAACCTACACCTCCCCTGCTGTAACTTGGGCCATTTCCTCTTGTCCTATTGCTCACTAGGTGGGAGAAGAGAGTGACCCGCACCTTGCTACACTCTCCTTTTAGGTAGACACTATGCTCTCTAGTACAGCATGATCTGGCTTTAGAAGGAGATAAACTAATAAGAAGGATGAAAATCCTAAAACCATGCAAAGAGAGATGAAAGATTTCTTACAATTAAGAACAATTTGTATCTCTAAATAGCCAGATGTTAGATTTTTTTTGTATGTTGTTTGTTTAAATGATTGCAGGTGGAAGAGTGAATATTATTAATTCCAGCATACACATAGGGACTTTATGTTCTGGCAACAAGCTATATTTTAGACATTTTTGAACATCTAGTTGCTGAAAAAAAAATTGAAGACTGCAGCTGTAGTGCAAAATGTCTGCTTAGGCTTCTAATTTAGGTGTCACAATGCTTAAAAATAAGGTGCTTGATACCACCTTAGATACTATACATTAGGGATGTAAACGTGGTCGTTCCTGACAGGTTTATTCAGCAGTTCCTGATCATATTGGGTAGTTAATTCTTCACATGTATGTTACCTTTGGTAACATACTCCGATAGCTGCTTACTGTCAAGCTTTCTGAATGGATCTGTTAGTAGCAGTGGAGTTGATACATGACTGGCTGAAAGGCAAACCTAGTTTGTTTTGATGTGAACCTGCTCTCCACTTAGTAAGCACGTGCTGAGATCATCTGAACTGTGACTATGGAAAACCAGTCTCAGTTCAGTCTCGTGAACAGAGGAGCAACCGTGCAGCATCAATTGAAGGTGCAGTATCCTGGCTTCACCTGTGACCAACAGCAGACTCAATGGATATTGGTTGGTTGCAGCAGTCCCACCACCATCCCTGGTCAGAAACAGAGCCTGAAAAGATGGAGAGGTTGAACCTCTTGGAAAACTGCTTGCAGTATCTGACTCAGTTTTCTTCTGCTTAACCAGGTGGACACAAGCCCAAAGGCACCAGGAGTTCATCTGCTCTCAAGATTCTTATTACTTACTTTTAGTAACCTAAATATTTGCAGCTGTATGCAAAGGAAAGACAGTATGCTGTAATAAAGGGGTGTTATTAATAGAAGCATATTGAAAATACCAGGCCAGTACTCTGTAAATAATTGCTTATTGGAGCTGTAATCTAATTATTTTCCATTTGATTTCTTTCAGCAACTGGACCTTCATTCCTGTCCAAAACCAATTGTATTCATCATTCATTCCTTCCTGTCAGCAAAGATTACAAGACTTGGCTTGGTGGCATAAGTGGGGAACATCTGCTTCTTCAAAGAGAGAGTGACTGTCTTAATCTGAAGTACAGTCAACAGCACCAACCTGTACGAGCACGCAGCGTACACCAGCTTGGGGTTCAGCACTGGGCCTTGGTCATTTCTGCAGTCTTCCAAGGCCCAGGTTTCATTTTCATTGGCTAAAGAGGTGGCACGACAAGGAAAACAGCAGATTTCATTGTAAATAATGGGATTTTAAAATCCCATAGGAGACAGTAAAAGTGTGCTATATACGTGCATACACGTAAATGTTTCAGAGACATAAATTGTGACTACTGCAATGTACTTGTTTATATAGAATAAGGGCTAAGCAGACAAGAGTGGATGTTGGTTGTGATGCAAGATCAAGGTTGTTTGAGTAGCAGTTCTCCAAACAAGAGTGTCCCACCACCCAAGAGCAAAATGTTTTTCTGTTCTAACCTGTCCACCACTTACATAAGTTTTTCCTTTGGAGTGCTGTCAGAACCTGTTGCTTGAATACCCAGTCGAGCATACAGGTGTGCAACTTTGAGTCAGATACTCTAAAGCAAGACAGCTGTGGTCAGTGAACATCTAGAAGGTCCCTGCCAAGGGAGACTTTCAAAGTTAGAGGGTACAAGACATCTAGCATACGTTGCTAGAGATGGACCCAAAGCAAGACTAGCTATAGCCATGTATTGAGAGCCAGCTGGCAGTAGGGACAACGTAGGAGCATACTTTGTTAATGGATGTATTTTTATAGTCTCTTCCCAGAGTTGCTTAATCACTTTCAGCTACCTGGGATCCCCAGCTCGGGTGAAAGTGACCTAACTCTTATGTTGAAGCAGGACCTAAGCTTCTGCCAGCACCATTTGCCCAGCGGTTTCCCCACAGAAAGCCATGCTGAACTTCCTGTCCTACTACCCCTACTGTGTCACCTCCTCAGCTCTGCCAAGACCGCTTGGGTGGTCTTTGTAGAAGAATAAATGTGGGCAAGGAGGAAGACTTGATTTTTTGAGTTTTCTAGATTAGATCAGAAAGTCAAGCAGCTCCCCAAGAGTGAGGAAATGCACCAGGGCAGGACCACAAGCTGTGCTGCCAGAAAAGCTGTAATATGGAAGGAACTGCTCCTACAAGTTGGCAAGTCCAGATTTATTCCTTGCTGGTGCAACACGAGATGTTCATCTGTGTACCTGTACTGGACTAGTTTCTGGTTTGCACCAGAGCTTACTGTTTTCAGTCAAAACATTTGGATCACTGAGTTTTGGCTTTGTTCATGATTATGCTGGGCACAAAGTGGGCAGCCAGGAGGAACGCTGACCTCCAGTGTCAGAGATCATACAGCTTGGACCTGGAACTACTCAATTGGCTTAAAGTGGTTGGCTGGGAACAGAAAGAAGCAGAAGAGGGATGGCATTTATGTTATTTTAACTTCATAAACAGAACTGTTTCGCATAGAAGTGTTTTTAATTTGCTTTTAGAGTTTTACCCTAAATTCACCTTTTGAAGGACAGGAACTGCACTGGGAGTAAAAACTCCTAAGTTTTTAGAAGCTGGCTTCTCATACAACAACACTTACTCTTGAGAAAGCACATAAGTTTCAACTTGGCATCACTTGGCTGGCAAAGAGGAAAATGAAAAACACAGTTTGGTTCCATGTTTTTAAGCTAAGAGAGTTAAGCGTTAAGTCCTGCGGTTTATTCACAGCATAGGAATTAGTTCATGGTGGTTTCCATAAGTACCTTAATAACTGAAAGAAGTAAAAAATTAAAATGATGTGCAGAATTCACAAATACAGAAAATAGTCATTGAAGAACAACAGCTAAATCATCATTTGGAAGAGCAGCCCCACTTCCAGCACTCTCACCAGCTAAAAGCAAGCCTGGGAGGGGATTCACCTCACTGTGAACTTTCTTTTACTGTCATGGTACTTGCACTTAAAAATTAATTCCTCATGTGAAGTCACAAGGTAGGAGATAACACATTACATAACTTAGCAGTAACTTCCAGATGGATATTTCTAATTTAGTGACCGCTGCTGTTCACGTAACTTTCTGTGGCAGGTACTTGAGTTGCCTTGGGCTTGGAAGCTTCCAGCAGAACGTTTTCGGATAAGCTGAGAGCAGTCGGTACGCTGGGGCACCCAGTTCTTTGAGTATGAACTCAGAACACATCACTGAGTAAAGTTGTGTCAAGTTTCTAAAAAGCAATTCATGACATTTTTATTGCTGTTCCAAAATATAACTTACTAAATATGGATGGAGGCTCCTATCAAAGTTCCAGAGTGAAAACTTGCATACTGTGGGGTAGGTTAAATACATATGTAAACTATACTGCACTATTTCCTTATTCGTTTAACATTTAGAAGTCACTGGAATGTTATATTCTTAACATGTATGTGCATTGTAAATATTACAAATTCCTATATAGTGCCAACAATTAAATGACACAATATATAATCTAAGGTGCTCAGTACTATACGAAATATAAGTGAACAACTACACAGTTTGCAAAGAAAATTCATATTATATATATTTATAGAAAAATAATGATAATTACAGATGCTATTTCTTCATTTTCAGATTTTGGACTGATTCATATTTGGATGGGATAGATAAATGAAATATGGACCTACTCCACATTTATAAGAGTATAGTGAATATTTCTATTTTAGAGGAAAAGAATATATTTAATAAAAGTCATTTATTCGATTTTTTGTGAGGTGAGCTTGCTTTGTACCCAAACAAGCTGTTTGAAAGGCTGTTCTTTGGTTTTGGACTGGGGAAGAATACATTTTAAACCTCAGTCATTCTGTTAAGAATCATTTACTTGAAAGTACTTATTCATCATATTGACTGAATGACTTAAAAATTGAAAATTAAAAGAAAAAAAATGTATTAATGTACTGTCAGTGGTGCCTTGGTGCTTTCTATCAGGTAAGCTCAGTGTTGATGTGCTTGATAGTAGTGCTATTGCTGACAGGCTTAGAGCATAAGTATGCAGCATTATTTTTTCTGGCTGCTGGCATTTACTGAAAGGCCAGAGGGATGGTCTGGGGCAGGTCTTGCAGACTCACCTGCTGAAGTTACAACGATTTCTCTGTTGCTTACATTTAACTGGGAAGTTACAGAAGTCATTAAAAAAAACCTAGAACAGAAGCTTCTGCTCAAGCTTCTGCATTCAAGGAGTGAGGAAAACATGTAGCTTGCTTAGTTCTTCAGAACAGTTATGGAAAAAAAAGAAGATGGTTTTCTTCCCTTCTAATTTAATAAACTCAGTGGCCCTAATAGGAGAGCTAACTGCAGGACTTCAAGTCTGTTCTTGCAGTGTGACCCAACCTATGTCAGACCAGCCTTATGGAAATCCTAAAAAGAGGACTCTAGAGTTTCACTCTTATCACAAAATGCTGACTGTAAATTGAATGGTCTGATCACAAAGTCTGTAAAGTAGCTTCACTGTTAGAAGGGCTTCGATACATACTGGAACACATATGTTACTGGAACAATATGATAGAAGGTGTTTGTTAAGAAAAAAACAACAACAAAAAAAAAACAGAAAAAGAAAAAAAAGAGGGGAGAGAGGAAGGAAGAGGCGGGGAAGAGAAAGCTGATCTGATTGTGTTCAGAGAAGCATACTGGTGTGGAACTAGCATCTCTCTTAAGATACTTGATAAATCAGAACACAACTCTTTATGCACTACCAGGTAAATCACTACCATGAACATCATCAGATTGGGTCTTTTCCAAATACTGGAACAAGTTCTCTCTTTCCGGGGAAGGTGAGTATTCCTTCTCCACCCAGGATTGGGAGCTTACACCATCCAGCTCATTGCATTCAGCAGTGCAGCTAATGTGAAATAGAGGTTGATCAGGTTTCCTTCTGCAAGACTTCTCAGCGTTCTCTTTCCCCTGTTTAAAAGTTCATTGGAGCTTCTTTGGTTTCAGCAGAAGTAGAACTGGAGCCTAACCAAATGATGTACTCTGGATTGTTATACTATCATTGATTTTGAATTTATCTTACTTTTCTTAAGAGTCAAACTAGCTGTTTGATGAGGCTACTTACTATACATATGTACAATATTACTATACTGTATATTAGGTATTACTATACACACACAATTACTATACTATTACTATGAAGTAATTGGGAACTGTACTGAAAATGGACACTTGAATTCGGTGGTGACTTTGATTTTAAAGAGCAGATATTTATAATGTACTAGCAAAATTTTGAGAAACTCAGCTTCCTTCATGAAAGTGAATCCCTGGATTAACCAGGGCAAAAGTTTATTGTTTAAAAGCAGAAGGGGAAAAACATCAACTACTGTCTGTATGCTAATGCGCGC